>LPNX010651265.1:2221-17866 GCA_001517045.1 Pseudotsuga menziesii | reverse complement strand
ACTTATTCAGAGCCATCACATAATTTAATACTTTAATTATGTAACCAAGTACCCAAGTATCCAAGTAAATGTTTCATAAATTAATTTAAAAACCTTACATTATCCATAGATCATAGTATTGATCCCTGTAGGTTACAAAATACAAGTCGCATGCTTAATAAAACCACCACATAAAATGTTGCATAGTAATCATTTACATAACTTTGTTGTCATTCCATCTAAATAATTAAAACCCCGTATTATCATTAACACACAGGAATCACTTTACAAAACCCTATCTTAAATCTTTAAATAGTTCACAAGTTTTTATACAAGTAAAACGCCCAGGATGTGAATCCTATAGGGTCGTTTTTATCAGGCCACACTATACATTTAATGTATGTAGGCTACATTAAATGTATGTAGGCTACATTAAATGTATGTAGGCAAGGTTGAGAGATCCTTGTTTGTAACCACGTTGTATACTATAGCCTCAGACACTTTTATTAAATATATAAACAACTAAAATCAAACCCCTAACTATCATATCCCCTGCAATACAACTACAGTAAACGATAGCCATTCTAGGTTATACCCAAGTTCTTCCACAGTCCACATTACACCACAAGAAACGATAATAGAAAAGTAAAAAACCATCTCATCTATCACAGCTGCTTAGGAGAGTGCTCATGCCACTCATGGCAAGGCCTCAACCCAAATGGTTTCAACTATTACAGCTAAATGAAAACACTTAAGACACAGTCCATCAACGAAGGTGAATGCCACATTTAACCCACAGGGTAAACAAATAGCGCAGTACGAATTCATCACATCCACAGTATAATGTAATAACCATTTCCAATTCATAAACGTAGTATATATTATGTATAGTACTTCCAATAACGCAAGTCAAGTATTACCCAGTTGTGCTAATGGCTATGGCAGCATTGCAAGCAATGGTGCTACCTTGGCATAAAAGCCCCAAATCCAGAATACAAGTTACAATGACATAAATTTATACAAATATCTTGTAAGAGCTCTAAAGTTTCGCTCCATAGCCAAAATTCCTCACAAAATATAAAAACCCAAGACTGTTAACACAAGCCCGAAGGCAAAATCGAAACCACATAGTGAAACCCCAAACCAAATGATGAGGACAAAAGTTAGTCAGGCTGAGAGATAACAAGCGTAGGCTTGTTTGATAGGCTTACCTTACACCTTGGCATCACCTACGAACCAGTGATGAAGCTTTGATCCATGCTGCTCTTTGCCAACCTTGGCACCTGTAAACCACCAAACAAAACAAGGAATGAGGAGTATGAACTGTGGAGTCACGAAACAAATACCAAACATTGCCATAAAACCAACATAGCCTACCTTTGATTAACTAGTAGTCACCTCCATTTTTTCCCTGCATAGATCCAAGACCAAACCCCAAACAACCAAAATGAAATGACAAGCCATCGTGGAAGACAAACCCTATGTTGGGTTTGCCACAATCCCCAAGGAGCATTAATGGTGCCATTCTGGTGTCCACTATCAACACAAAACCCACTTCTCCATAGTTTGCAAACAATGCATTAACATTGGTTTCCATCCTCATGCAAAGACTTAAACCCCAATCTTATATGGTTCAACCATATGTTAACGCGCCACCCCAAAACTTATTACAAATAGGTAATCTAACTATGATAACTAATTAATGAAAATAGTATTTACCTTGTTATAAATATGAGTCAGTAAGGAACCGTAGTAACAAGCAGTAGGTATATTAAGATCAATATATTCATTCCTCTTTAAATAACTTTGTGTCGCTATGTTAAGTCTACATACGAAATGAAAGAGGTTCCTTAGTTCCAATAGAACTAAGTAGGTCTACTATACAAGTGAACACTTTACCTCTCAAACTGCCATGGGAGAACGAGTCTCGCCACTCCACCCACTTTGTTTCCACAAACAAAATTAAGCCATGACTTTACAAATAATCAGTAAACTTACGTAGAAATGAACAAGTATATAAACAAGTAAATAACATATATACATCAAAGTACAACCATAAGAAACAAGTAGTAATCAACACCATGAATTCAAGAGTAAAATACAGTAACAATCCTAACTAAGAGAAAGATAGTGAAATGCAAGAATAGATTACGACCAAAACAATGCTACATTTAATGTACATATATTCCATAAGTTAAATAATGTTCCACATAGGTAGTTTTACTATCCTACTATAAAACAAAATTTATTTTTGAATTTTTGGGGACATTACACCTCGTTTTATCTCCTTCGGCTTCACAATCCACTGTTGCTTAGACCTAGGTAGCTAAAATTCTGTGATTTCACCAGTTCAGATACATATAAATAATAGAATCTACAATCCCAGTATTCATCATCATCCCTATATCATTCCAATAAGCACATAAGTCATGTGTAGTATATTTGATAAGGATATACTCATAGTATTGAACAAGATTTCATCGATATTTGCTGCACAAACATATAGAATTTTCTTTCCACAAAGTTTAATTCTGAAATACACAATAATGGATTTCTTTTTTAAATATATTGAAAAACTTTAAGGGCATTCAAGGTACGGTTTCCCACTGGCGTATTGTCACAAGGCTCGAAGGCTAAATGACTTGGTAAAATTTTTAAAAAAATAGTGCTCTACACAAATGCACACACAGATAGTGAATGCAAAATGACAATGGTGAAACCTCATGCAATTTTGAACAGAAGCTACTCATGTAAATAATATTAGGTTTGACATTGTTTGAAATGATACAAAGGAAATCGAGAATGGAAATGGCAGAGCCCATGATCGCCAACCTTCAGCATAGCAAGAGAGTGGTTACAACGTCTGCTAAAACCCAATTCAGTGCCAACTTTAAACTCGATCCTATTAGGGTATTGAACATTGAAGGTCGTTTTAAGGAGGTGCTAGGCATTTGAAGAGTTGTTAAGTATGGAAACATTATTCTAAGGGGACACCTCATGGTTGACTAACATTAGAGCTGACATACCAGTTAAAAGAAAACATATATGACAATTCCAATTTATCTTCACAACTTTAAAGATGGCACAGTCGGTGATCTTGGCCAATTATATATCTGTCACCCTGTATTCGCTCCACTGGGTGTGAACATTACTATGCAGGTGTGGAATCTAATTAAATCAGGTCGATGCAGATTGAAAGAGAGGCAACAACTCATACCCTCCTACGAATTAGGGATCAATGAAGGAAAATAATATTAAACCAAAACTAAGAAAATTCTACCCAAGGAATAAGGAAAATGTAAGTGAATGAACTCGACAATCATTGTACATGCTATATAATCATGGAGATGATCATGGGCTAGCTTTCACGATGATTTATTGATAACTCCACGCTGGCTAAAAAAAATCATTCCAAAACCTCTTGACCTACTTTTCATCAAAGCATCCCTCAATCTCATTATAAGTTAACATCTTCCTATACCTATCCACCTACATCTTAATCCCATTAAAACATATTATTGAATATTTGATTTCAACCATTGAAGTGAAAATTTCCACTATTTATTTTCATTACATTCAAGATGCTTTCACTTCTTATACCAATGGCGCCAATCCCCTTTGAAAATCTGGTGCAAAAATCAATTAGTATCCTATGTCGATTATTAGTATCCGGTGCAAAAATAGACCTCTCATGAATACTAAATTCTGATAACACATTTCATCGATATCAATCGGAAAGAGAAGATACTATTTTTTTTTATTTTCTTTTTAACAAATCATTATGCATGCATAGAATAAATTAACACATGTGAATTTACCAATCAATTAGAAAGAGGATTTATTTCTCAATTCAATCGATTAGATAGTAAGTGAGATCCACTGAGAAATTGAATTTGAGAGATCAAGAATGCTTGCTTCAATTCTAACAAAAAAGTTGTGGGATTAAAACACTTGGTCCTGTCTAGGTTCAACCTCAATATGATACCATATGTAGTGACCCTACCAGGGCCCTAGCTATAACTATTTATCATTCATAATTTATTTTCAGTCCTACATTACATATCACAAAATTTACCACATTAATTTCTTAAAAATAAAACAAAATCCACAAACATAAAATAATTAAATATGAAAGAACTTGATTGTGATACTTGTCTAGTTGTTGGTGAATATTTGTGCAATTGTTGTTGCTCCAATATCATTCAACTATTCTACTGAAGATACCGACTGACCCCTCGGTTGACCTCCATACCATACTGAGAGTAATCTTCTTCCTCTCAGACCCCCGAGCAATAGGGGTCGTAGGGAACACACACTAGAAAAGGTTCAGAAATGAGCTCTCCCTCACCAAAACCTTTCATGCCAAACTCACATAGATCATCTGTTCAAAACTTAGTTGTCATTATGACATTCATATAGAACTAGGGGGATCATAGCTCCCTTTCTCTTATTTCCCCCCTTCTTAAATAGAATAATATCATGCGACGTATGTCATTCCATGCAAAATTACCCTTTTTATGCAATTTCCATTTATTATTATTTACCCATCCATGTTTCGTTCTACCATGAGAGTGCACATGTATCCCACAAGTTGCTCCTAGATGTTCCCTTATGCAAGGATTTCAATCCCTAGATTAGTGGGTGTAAGTTAAGTTAACTGTATGATGTTCCCTAGTCCAAATTTGCTCCATATCCAATATTCCCATTTATTTAACCATAATAAATCATTTTATGCATAAATATACTAATGTATAACTATATGTCTAAAGAATGATATTTACATAGTTTATTCTTCAAAGAATGTCTAGGTACCACACTTATGGGCCCTTCCAAAAATAAATTCCTCTTTCTATTGTGCGGAGAGTTTAGGTAGTGGTGTAGGAATCGTTAACTTGCACCTATCCTCTCATTCTATGTGAGACTAATGGCATTGAGGAGTAACATTGTCCTTACTGTATGCCCCTCAACAAACTCTTACGTGACCAAGTCATTTTGGTCTCACCCATATGGCATCACGCCACCCGAGCAAAGCTGGAAAGGCTTTCCACTTGTGCATGGATTTCTATTGGGAGCTGAGAATCGGTTGTCATACCCCCATGTGTCTTTCTCCTGTCATCTATGACCCCCTTTTTATCCCTTTGTGAGTTAGTCGGTAAATTGTCTTACCTGCCACTGCACACACACTTGGAGCATATATCAGTAGTATTGTTCAAAAATTCATAATAAAATATTTGATTTCAATTGTTTCTATTCATTAAAAATCATCCATTTAATTCATAATAAAGGTATTTCTAATTCATTCAAGATATTCCAGCAATCATCATATTCATTCACCAATGCAAGTTAATCCATAACATGCTTAGAGAAATAATCATATTTTATTCATATATGGTAGTCAATCTTTAGTTTTGTTCAAGGTAACAACATTTTTTTAGATTATTACTCTGGGTAACTTTCAAGGAGTTTTGGTGTAGGTCAAGATCGATCACAACCAACCGCAACTAGCACTTCCATGCTCTAGTGGCTCCTACACTTAGTAGGACTGCCAAATTTAGCCTAATGGCCAAATTCTGCACTAAAATTGCCTCCCTAGAGTTTTTCCCCCCCGATCGCCTTTCTGCAACTCTGTTTTGGAAACAAAGTTTCATCGTCGAGTTACGGGATGCGGGATCTCGAACACCCAACGTTGCGCTCCACACCTTTATTTCTGTAATGGCCTTCCCAAAATCAGGTTGCAGGATGCGGGATGCCAACTTCCCAAAGTTGCTACCCTGAAACTTCCTTCCCGCAATTCTTCCCCCACAATTTTCCTAGATGTCATATCTTTTCGGCCTTCACTCCGACTGTCAATCTTCTTCTTGATGTGGACCTCCTAGATCTCTATGGATCTGTTAACTTCCTTGTAACTTTTGTTATGGGATTCTTCTGCATCGTCAGATCTTGATATGTGGACTCAATCTCCACCATTCGTTCTCTGCAAAAAATTGTTAAGGTAGAAAACCTGCTAGTTGCATCGATTGAACATGGAATTGATCAATCCATACTGAAATCGTCTTGATTCCTTAGCTTAACACTCTTATGCATGCATCTACACTCTCCTTCAACTTTTCAGGTAATAAATTTATGTGTGAATACAGTTACTTCTCAAAAATACACAAATGTTTAGGGAAATGTCAAAGTCAGATCTACATAGTTACACAGTTCAACATAGCACATGCATAAAGGCTAACAATGCAACAACACACAGTTAATCCTTCTATTAAGCAATAAAGGAAAATGCACACAACTTGGATCTCTATCCTTCTGATTCTTCAAAATATTTACATGTAGGGATCAGACATAGGTCTGTCCTCTTCTCTGCACAATCAGAATTCTAAATGCTGAAGAGAAAAACCCCCTCTACATCTCTAAACTATCTATTTATGCTAAAACTATTACCAACTCTATTTAGTGGTCCTGCAAAACAAATGCCTACAACGCATGATGAAAATGTCCTTTCCTAAAACAAACTACCAGTGGCTTGATCTCCACGCAGGGAGTCGCGATCCATAATGATTCCTGACACCGATAATTAGACTATGACTTAGCACAAAAAGGTTACAAAACATGCCATAACATGTGACCAACTCATCACATTGTTGGCATGCCACGATGCTCCTGCATCAGACTCACAAGGTAGAAAAATTATGAACCCCTGTTCATTAGATCATCTATAGTGAAAACCTTGGCTTCCAACTATGTATCACTCATCCAAGTAGAATATTATGTTGGTCACTTCTTCCATTTGACCAAATACTCCAGATATTCCTTTCTCCTTGTACCCTTCCTCACTCTAGTTTCCAGAATGGCCTCAAATTCCAATAGTTGTGTTACAGGAATCTGCCTCACCCATTGTACATCTTTAGTAGGATCTTCACCTTCTGCAAAGGTTCTAGTATCACCTACCACATAAGGATATAGATATGAAACATTAAATATTGGTGAAATAGACACTCCTGTAGGCATCTCTAATTCATAATCATTTGCTAAAAAAAATTCTAAATATTCTACAGGGTCCAATCTTCTTCATCTTCATCTTGTAATACTCCCCTTTTGGAAATTTGCCTCTCTTTAGATATGCTAAGACCCAAGATCCTACTTCATAGTTATTTTCTCTCCTTTTGGAATCTTCTCTGGCCTTGTAACTAGTGTTACTCTATTGTAACCTTGCTTTCACATGCTCCTGCAGTTCACTAATTCTTGTAGCAAAGTCTTGTCCATATGCATTTCCCTTCTCCAATTCACCTAAGTCACAAAGTTCACACACTCATCTTGGGTGCATTCCATACAGAATCTGAAATGGACTCATCCCTGTACTCTTTTTTGGTGAATCATTATAGGCAAACTCAACTTGAGCTAATACTTTGTCCCACTACTTTGGACTCTCTCCAATCAAACTTCTCAACATGTTTCGTAGACTCCTATTGACTACCTCGGTATTCACATCAGACTGTGGGTGATATGCTGAACTGAATTTTAGTTTGGTACCCAACTTCTTCCACAAGGTTCTCCATAAATGACCCGTGAACTTCACATCTCTATCTAATACAATGCTTCTAGGTAAACCATGTAACTTCACAACTTCATCAAAGAACAAGTTAGCAACATGTGTAGCATCACTAGTCTTGTAACATGGAATGAAATGTTCAATCTTAGTGAGTATATCAACAAAAAAAAATATAGAATCATGTCCCCTCTGAGTTCTTGGCAAACCCAGAATGAAATCCATACTCACAGAATCCCAAGGCCTAGTTGGAATAGACAATGGTGTATACAATCATGTGTTCTAACTTCTCCCTTTAGCATGTTGGCATACTTTGCATCTGCTTACAAAATTTTCAACATTAGACCTCATCCTTGGCCAAAAATAGAAATGGCCCAACTGTCTGAAGGTTTTATCACTTCCAAAGTGACCTGCCATACCTCCATTATGTTTCTCATGTATCAAGTTCTCTCTCATAGAAAACTTTGGTATACGCAGTTTACTGTTTTTGAAGAATAAACCATCCTGAAAGCGTATAATCCATCCATGGCTTTCTGTCAACCTCTACTGGATTCTTACAAGCCCTATAAGCTTCTTGGAAAGCAATGTCATCTTAATACAAATCTCTCAAATGCTCAAATCCCAAGACATGGATTTGATTCTCTTGCATAATCACAGTCTCCTACTCAAGGCATCAACTACACTATTTGACTATCCACTTATGTGTCTCAACAAAAACGTAAATATCCGTAAGAACTCAACCCACTTGATATGTTTTAGGTTCAACTTACATTGTTGCATAATATATTGTAATGCATGGTTGTCAGACTACAACACAAATTCTCTAGGCATCAATAGTGCCTCCTATGCTTCATTGCTTGAACAATAGTATACAACTCCTTGTCATAAGATGAATACTTATGTTTGGCATCATTCGGATTCTCACTGAAATATGCTATATGCATATCCTCCTCACTGAGTACAGCTCCAATTGCTACTCCACTAGCATTACACTTCACTTGAAAAGGGTGGTTGAAGTCTGGAAACTTCAATACTGGTTGTTCAGTGATCTTCTTCTTCAAGAACTGAAAGCTCCTTTTAGCCTCTACTATCCATTGAAATGGATCTCTATCCTTCTTAATGGTCTCAATGATAGATTCACAAATACCACTAAAGTTCTTTATAAATTTCCTATAGAAACTTGCCAATCCATGAAAGCTTCTTACCTCAAATATGTTCCTAGGTGAAGGTCAATCAATGATTGCTTTCATCTTTTTTGGATCCATCTTCAACCCTTCACTTGAGATAACAAATCCCAAATACACTAGCTCTATCTTCATAAATGTGCACTTCTTCACATTTATCAGCAACTTTTCCTATTGTAGCCTCTCTAGAACATATCTCAATTGTTTCAGATGCTCTTCTTTTATTTGGCTGAAAACAAAAATGTAATCAAGGTAAACTATCACAAACTTACCTGTGAAATCTCTCAAGAATTCATTCATCAATCTCATGAAAGTGCTTGGTCCATTGCACAATCCAAATGGCATGACCAACCACTCATACAACCCATCATTTGTCTTAAAGGTTGTTTTCCACTCATCTCCTTCTTTGATCCTGATTTGATGATATCCACTTTTCAAATCTAGTTTTGAAAAGCATGTTTCCCCACTTAGGCAATCCATCATGTAATCCATCCTTGGTAATGGAAACCTATATCTGATAGTAATATTGTCAATTTCTCTGGAGTTAGTAGACATCCTCCACTCACCATCCTTCTTTGGTGTCAGTACTAATGATACCGCACATCGACTCAAACTCTTCTAGACCAATCCCTTGTCCAACAAGCCTTGGACCTGCTTCCTCAATCCTTCATTCTCTTGAGGTGTCAACCTCTACACTTCCTTGTTTGGTAAAATGGCTCCTGGAATAAAATCAATCTGATGACTTATATCCCTTGTTGGTGGTAATTCATTGGGTAAATCATCCACCACAATGTCACTAAACTCACTCAACATCTCCTGAATCTCCTCAACTAGATCTACCACGCTGGTCTTCATCATCACCACTCTTGGTTTACATACCACAACATAGCTCAATTCTTCCTTCTCAACCTGCTATAAATATTCCTTTCATGACAACATCAGAACTTTAGGTGCTGACTGTCCTACTGTACTACCTTCTTGTAAAGAGTGAAGTACATGTGTTATCCCATTCTTCTTGAAACTATGACAGTTACTCCTACCGTCATGAGTCACTCTCTTGTCGAATTGCCATAGTCTACTTAACAGTATATGGAAAACATCGATGGGAATCACATCACATAGAATCAGGTTGCAGGATGCGGGATACCAACTTCCCAAATTTGCTGCCCTAAAACTTCCTTCCTGCAATTCTTCCCCCACAATTTTCCTAGCTGTCATATCTTTTTGACCTTCACTCCGACTGTCGATCTTCTTCTTGACGCGGACCTCCTAGATCTCTGTGTATCTGTTAACTTCCTTGCAACTTCTGTTATGGGATTCCTCTACACTGTCAGATCTCGATATGTGGACTCAATCTCCACCATTCATTCTCTTCAAAAACTTGTTAGTGTAGAAAACCTACTAGTTGCACTGATTGAGCATTGAATTGATCAATCCATCTTGCAATCATCTCAATTCCTTAGCTTAACACTCTTATGCATGCATCTACACTCTCCTTCAACTTTTCAAGCAATAAATTTATGTATGAATACATTTACTTCTCAAAAATACACAAATGTTCAGGGAAATACTGAAGTCAGATCTACATAGATACACAGTTCAACATAGCACATGCATAAAGGCTAACAACACAAAAACACATGGTTAATCCTTCTATTAAGCAATAAAAGAAAATGCACACAACTTGGATCTCTCTCCTTCTGATTCTTCAAAATATTTACATGTAGGGATCAGACATAGGTCTGTCCTCTTCTCTGCAAAATAAAAATTCTAAATGCTGAAGAGAAGAACCCCCTCTACATCTCTAAACTATCTATTTATGATAAAACTACGACCGCCTCTGTTTAGTGGTCCTACAACTGAAAACAAATGACTACAACGCATGATGAAAATGTCCTTGCCTAAAACAAATTGCCAATGGCTTGATCTCCACGCAGGGAGTCGCGATCTGCAATGATTCCTTACGCTGCTAATTAGACTATGACTCAGCACAAAAAGGTTACAAAATATGCCATAACATGTGACCAACTCATCACATTGCTGGCATGCCATGATGCTCCTGCATTAGACTCACAAGGTAGAAAAATTATGAACCCCTGTTCATTAGATCATCTATAGTGAAACCCTTGGCTTCCAACTATGCAGCGCTCATTTGAGTAGAATATTATGTTGGTCGCTTCTTCCATTTGACAAAATACTCTAGATAGTCCTTCCTCCTTATACCCTTTGTCACTCTAGTGTCCAAAATGGCCTCAAATTCCAATGGTTGTGTCACAAGAATTTACCTCACCCATTGTACATCTTTAGTAGGATCTTTACCTTTTGCAAAGGTTCTAGTATCACCTGCTACATAAGGATATAGATATGCAACATTAAATATTGGTGAAATACCCACTCCTATAGGCATCTCTAATTCATAATCATTTGCTAAAAATTTCCTAAATATTCTACAGGGTCCAATCTTCTTCATCTTCATATTGTACTACTCCACTTTTGGAAATTTGTCTCTCTTCAGATATGCTAAGACCAAATCTCCTACTTCATAGTTATTTTCTCTCCTTTTGGAATCTTCTCTCGCCTTGTAACTAGTGTTACTCTATTGTAACCTTGCTTTCACTTGCTCCTGGAGTTCACTAATTCTTGTAGCAAAGTCTTCTCCATCTGCACTTCCCTTCTCCAATTCACCTAAGTCACAAATTTCACACACTCCTATTGGGTGCAATCCATACAGAATCTGAAATGGACTCATCCCTGTACTATTTTTTGCTGAATCATTATAGGCAAACTCAACTTGAGCTAATACTTTGTCCCACTGCTTTGGACTCTCCCTAATCAAACTTCTCAACATGTTTCGTAGACTCCTATTGACTACATCGGTCTTCCCATCATACTGTGGGTGATATGCTGAACTGAAGTTCAGTCTGGTACCCAACTTCTTCCACAAGGTTCTTCAGAAATGACCCATGAACTTCACATCTCTATCTGATACAATGTTTCTAGGTAAACCATGTAACTTCAAAACTTCATCAAAGAACAAGTTAGCAACATGTGTAGCATCACTAGTCCTGTAACATGGAATGAAATGTTCCATATTAGTGAGTATATCAACAACAACAAAGATAGAATCATGTCCCCTCTGAGTTCTTGGAAAACCTAGAATGAAATCCATACTCACAGAATCTCAAGGCCTAGTTGGAATAGGAGATGGTGTATACAATCCCGTGTTCTGACTCTTCCCTTTAGCATGTTGGCATACTTTGCATCTGCTTACAAAATTTTCAACTTCAGACCTCATCCTTGGCCAAAAATAGAAATGGCCCAACTATCCGAAGGTTTTATCACTTCTAAAGGGACCTACCATACCTCCATTATGTTTCTCGTGTATCAAGTTCTCTCTCATAGAAAAATTTGGTATACACATTTTACTCTTTTTGAAGAGTAAACCATCCTGAAAGTGTATACTCTATCCATGGATTTTTTTCAACCTCTATTGGATTCTTACAAGCCCTGTAAGATTTTTGGAAATCAATTTCATCTTCATAAAAATCTCTCAAATGCTCAAATTCCAAGACATGGATCTGATTCTCTTGAATAATCACAGTCTCCTACTCAAGGTATCAACTACACTGTTAGACTTTCCACTTATGTGTCTCAACAAAAAGGTAAAGATCTGTAAGAACTCAACCCACTTGACATGTTTCAGGTTCAACTTACGTTGTTGCATAATATACTGCAATGCACGGTTGTCAGACTACAACACAAGTTCTCTAGGCATCAATAGTGCCTCCTATGCTTCATTACTTGAACAATAGTATACAAATCCTTGTCATAAGATGAATACTTATGTTTGGCATAATTTCGATTCACACTGAAATATGCTATAGGCATGTCCTCCTAACTGAGTACAGCTCCGATTGCTACTCCACTAGCATTACACTTCACTTGAAAAGGGTGGTTGAAGTCTGAAAACTTCAATACTGGTTGTTCAGTGATCTTCTTCTTCAAGAACTGAAAGCTCCTTTCAGCCTCTACTATCCATTGAAATGGATCTCTATCCTTCTTAATGGTCTCAATGACAGATGCACAAATACCACTAAAGTTCTTTATAAATTTCCTATAGAAACTTGCCAATCCATGAAAGCTTCTTACCTCAAATATGTTCCTAGGTGAAGGTCAATCAATGATTTCTTGCATATTTTCTGGATCCATCTTCAACCCTTCGCTTGAGATAACAAATCCTAAATACACTAGCTCTGTCTTCGTAAATGTGCACTTCTTCACATTTATCAGCAGCTTTTCCTATTGTAGCCTCTCTAGAACATATCTCAAATGTTTCAGATGCTCTAAAAGGGTGTGATAATGTAGATTGCACAAAGCTTTTTTATTTTATTTATTAAACAAATGGTGTTTTTTTTTAAAACTCTTGTTTTTAAGGAAATAATATAATTTTTTTACAAGTCATAACTTTTAAAACCGTGGGGTACTAAACTCTTCCTCTTATCAATTATGTGCAGAATGTATAGGAAGGTGTGATTATGTAGAATGTGCATACTCTATTTATTTGATTTATTAAAGAAATTTCATTTTTTTATCTTGTGTTTTTAAGACAAAGTATTTTTTTTAAACATGATTTTACGAAAACAAGGGTACTACACCATTTGTGTGTAAAATGTATAAAAATGTGCGTACATGGTGAATGTGTATATTTTTTTATTCAAAATGTTAAACAAGTCTCGTTTTTTAAAAAGTCATGTTTAAAAAAAATAGAAGTTGAGATTTTTTAAAACAAGGGGTGCTAATATATTCCTCTTACCAATTGTGTGTGCAATATATAAAAATGTGCAATCATGAAGAATCTCGTTACTTGGTTTATTCGATTTAGTAAACAAAATTCATTTCGTTAAAAGTCTTTTTTTAAGTAATAAACTAATTTGTTTAGAATTTGTGAATTTTCAAAACAATGGGTACTAAGTTGGTCCTTTTAACAATAACATGCACAATTCATAAAATGTGCATACTTTTTCTATTTGATTGATTAAACAAATGCATTTTTTGAAGTCATGTTTTGTAAGAAAGAAAGGAAAAAATCTTAAGTCAATATTTTTAGAAATAGGGGGTAATAAGCTCTTCCTTATACAAATTGTGTAAGAAATGTATAAAACTATTCGATTATGAGGAATGTGCATACTTTATTGATTCAAATTATTAAACAAATGGTGTTTTTTAAAAATTCTTGTTTTTAAGAAGCAAATAACTTTTTTAGCGAACACGATTTCTAAAAATGAGGGGTAGAAAGATATTCATCTTTAAAATTGCATCCACAACCTATAAAATTGTGTGATCATGTATAAGGTACATATTTTGTTAATTGTAATCAATAAACAAATGTCATATTTTAGAAAGTCTTATTTTTTAATAAATAAAGAAATTTCTTGGGAATACTTTATTTTTAAAAAGAAGGGATACTAGACTCTAACACTTACCAATTGCATGTGTAATGTATAAAAAGGTTCCATTATGTAGAATGCAGATACTTTCTTGGTTCCATTTATTAAATAAATAACATTTTAGAAAATGCCATTTTTAAAAACGAGGGGTGCTTAGATATTCCTATCACAAACTGTGTCCACAATTTATAAATAGGTGAGATTGTGTAGCATGTCCAAAATTTGTTTATTCCATTTATTAAATACATGGAATTTTTAAAAAAATCATGTTTTTTAAGAAATAAATTAATTGTTTTATGAGTCATGATTTTTAAAAATGAGGGATACTAATATATTCCTCTTACTAATTGCATGACAATGTATAAACACGTTTGATCATGTAGAATGTGAATACTTTGTTGATTTAATTTATTAAATAAATGACGTTTTTAAAAAATATTTGTTTTTTCTAATTAAGTAATCTGTTTAGATATTGTGATTTTTTAAAATGAGGGGTACTATGCTATTCCTCTTACCAATTGTGTGTGTAACCTATAAAAATTTGTGATCAAGTATAACTTTCATACTTTGTTTATTCAACTTATTAATTAAATGGTGTTGTTTTAGAAGTCATGATTCTTAGAAATGAGTGGTAATAAACTATTCTGCTTACCAATTTTGTGCACAATGTACAAAAAGGTGTGATTATGTATAAAATTGCATACTTTGTTTATTTTATTTATTAAACAAATGGGGGTTTTAAAAAATATGTGGTTTTTAAGAAATAAAGTAATTGTTTTAGAAATCACGATTTAAAAAAATGATCGATAGTAAAATATTGCTCCTCACAATTCAGTGCACAACCTATAAAAAGGTGTGATAAAGTAGAATGTGCATACTATACTTACTTGATTTATTAAGCAAACGGTGTTTTTGAAAGTCTCATTTTTAAAGAGATAAAGTAATTTTTTTCAAAGTTATGAGTTTTAAAAAGAAGGGGTACTCAAATCTTCCTTTTACCATCTATGCGCATACTTTTTTTATTTGATTTATTAAACAAATGATGTTTTTAAAGTTTTGTTTTTGAGAAGATAAAGTAATGTTTTTCAAAGTCATGATTTTTAAAAAGAAGGGGTATTAAAAAACTGACATTTTTAAAAAACTCTCGCTTTTAACAAAGAAAGTAATTTATTTGGAAGTACTGCTTTTTAAAAATGAGTGGTAGTAAGTTATTTTGCTTACCGATTGTGTGCACAACCTTTACAAGGGTGTGATAATGTAGAATGCACAAACTTGGTTTATTTGAGTTATTGAACAAATGGTGTTTTTTGAAAAGTTTTGTGTTTTAGGAAATAATTAAATTTATTGACAAGTCATGACTTTTTAAAAGGTGGGGTATTAAACTCTTCATATTACCAATTGTGTGGAGACTGTATATAAAGGTGTGACTTGTAGAATGTGCATAATCTATGTATTTGATTGATTAACGAAATGTCATTTTTTTAAAATTGTG
>LPNX010651255.1:670373-689894 GCA_001517045.1 Pseudotsuga menziesii | reverse complement strand
TTACTAATAAACTTTAATTTAAAATTAATATGGTATAAGTTTAGTTTAATAAAATTATTTACTAATAAACTTTAATTAACTTTAATATGGGGCATTACAGAAAGTATATTTCCTAATTTCCTGTATGGGATTTTAGTATCCACCTTCCCCTCCTCCTGGAGCACCAAAACCATATTTCCATGTACCAGTCAAGGTTGTGGGCAGGACCTTTCTTATATTTTACTTTGAGTTAGCTTGATTGCTGGTTTTTGACAGGGTAGTATTATAAGACTCTTTATGTTTATTTATATCTAATCTATGTCTAGTCAAATCGTAAAGGGTTATGGGCCTTGTTTTTTCCTTCAGTATTTATCGCAAGATGTCCTTTAGATATGTTCTGTCTCTGGATAGCGTAGAGAATGATGGCATGTTCATGCAAGTAGGGGGGTTTGATGGGAACTAAGTCTGTAAATTATGGGATTGCTGGGAATCATGTATGTATCTTCTTTTGGGTTTATATGGGCATGGGTTAAGAAATGGTGGATCTACGAATTTTAGGGGAATGGATTAAGCTATTATCAGATATATGACGAGGATAAGATATGTACTGATGTGTTGTAATAACTTTCTATGTTGTTAATATAATGTGAATACTTTTACTTTAAAAAAAAACTCTGTGTTGTTAAAAGAGTACTTGTTCTCTTTATTTGTACTTAAAGATTGGATTATGAATATTGCTAACCAGGTATTGTGGATAAGACTTTGTACACAAAAACTATATGAATGTTTATGTTCAAGAGAATCTAAATGAACACTATACCAATATCACTAATGAATAATGGTTAATAGATGGTAAGTATTATATATATGATAAGCCAAAGAGTTAATTGATGAATTATCTTTTGAAGTTAGAATTATTGCCTCGTGGCAAAACCATCAATATATGTTTGGTTGGTCAAATAGACAATGTAATTGGATGGATTCATCAATGGAAGAGATTGAATGTAACTATAGAATTTACTCAGATGAGCATGTAGACTAAATGTTTTTACATTGGCATATAATCCATCTTTTATTAATGTATTTTTCCTTTCATAGTTATCTTCTTTAAAATAGGACTTAAAGATGAGTAAATAAAGGCTCTTAAAAAAGATAGTGAAGAAATGAGTTGAAGAATTGTAACATTCTTTTTTAAAATAATAAATATATTAGCAAATTTTGGTGGACGTAGCACCAGGTTGGGGAAAACCACGTACATTGGTGTTCCTTTCTTGCATTATGTCTAATTTATATAATTTGATCCAAGTTAATGCTCTATAACTCTATGTTGTTAAAAGAGTACTTGTTCTCTTTATTTGTACATAAAGATTGGATTATGAATATTGTTAACCAGGTATAGAGGATGATACTTTGTACACAAAAAGTATATGAATATTTATGTTCAAGAGAAATCAAAGGAACACTATACCAATATCACTAATGAATAATGATTAATAGATGGTAAATATTATATATATGATCAACCAAACAGTTAATTGATGAATTATCTTTTGAATTTAGAATTATTGTATCGTGGAAAAACCATCAATATATATTTGGTTGGTCAAGTAGAAAGTAACCATTACACTGTAATTGGATGCATTCATCAATGGAAGAGGTTGAATGTAACTATAGAATTTACTCAAATGGGCATGTAGACTAAATGTTTTTACATTGACATATAAGTCATATTTTCTTTATGTATTTTTTTTTTCATTTTTATCTTTCAACAAGGAATTAAAGATATGTAAATAGACGCTCTTAAAAAGAAATAGTGAAGAAATGAGTTACAGAATTGTAACCTTCTTTTTTGAAAATAATAAAAATATTAGCAAATTTTGGTGGACTTAGCACCGGGTTGGGGTGAACCATGTACATTGGTGTTCCTTTCTTGCATTATGTCTAATTTCTACAATTTGATCCAATTTAATGCTCCGTAACTCTATGTTGTTACAAGAGTACTTGTTCTCTTTATTTGTACATAAAGATTGGATTATGAATATTGTTAAACAGGTATAGTGGATAATACTTTATACAAAAAAAGTGTATGAACGTTTATTTTCAAGAGAAATTAAAGGGACACTATACCAATATCAGTAATGAATAATTTTTAATAGATGGTAAATATTATATATATGATAAGCCAAAGAGTTAATTGATGAATTACCTTTTGAAGTTAGAATTATTTCCTCATGGCAAAACCGTCAATATATATTTGGTTGGTCAAGTAGAAAGTAACCATTACAATGTAATTGGATGCATTCATCAATGGAAGAGGTTGAATGTAACTATAGAATTTCCTCAAATGAGCATGTAGACTAAATGTTTTTACAATGGCATATAAGTCATCTTTTCTTTATGTATTTTTTCTTTCATAGTTATATTCTTTAAACAAGGAGTTAAAGATATGTAAATAAACGCTCTTAAAAAAATGTTCGTTACAAATATATTGCTTCTATAAATAAAATATATTTTTAATAGAGTAAAACATTCTATAAATAGATTATAATGTAAACTTTCAAAGTTTATGAAAACCTTAAATTTTCTAAAATATTTTCAATGTTAAGATAATTTACAAAATTTATCATATATAAGAAAGATGAGGAGAGTATCATAACAAATAGAAATGCAACATTTATTATAATTATTTTCAATATTTTGTTTCCAGATAAAGTATCGTAATAAATAAATAACTTAATTAGAATACCATATTTACTATAGTTATATTTAATATTTTGTTTTTTACAAAAGGCAAAGCTAAAATTAAATATCATAAGTATAGCTTACTATTATTTAATATTGACACAACATTTCCCAAACACTATAGCATCATTTTTTTGTAAGACTGCAAATATATTAAACAAATGTACATCCAAAATTACATCACAAAGATGGGGAAGTATGAAATAGTGGAACTACCACCCCAACCATTTAAAACTCTATTATGTCTTAGATTTACATAACAACAAAAAAAAACATCAATAGATGGAGGCTAAATTGTGGCCACGAATTCAACAGTAACATTGTTCATGTATTCATAAGAAAAAACCTAGAAACCAACTTCTAGCTAAAAAACTGAAGAAAAAAAAAATGAAACCAGTAGGAGCCAACTTCAGAGTCCTCATACGCAACAGACTGGGGGAAAAATTCCTCCACCATGGGGCATTCTCCATGGAAATATTCATAAGAAGTAAATTAAGGAAGATTTAAAAGAAGTGGAGAGGACTTACAGACATGCTCCTCATTTTCCCAGGTCTGCTTGTTGATCAACGACGTGATGGTGGTTGGAACTGGAAAGGGGGTGTTCATTGTCGCTGGCAATGCCACTGGGGGATTGTCTGTGGAAAGGATATCGGTTACTATTGCTCCCCATTTGAGTATTACTCACAGTGCAAATCCCAATGGCCAGATGCTTCCAAGTAGAGGTAGCATCCAACCTATTGAGTTGGGTGTCCAATTCTATAACTATCTTGGTCTTACTAGAGAGCAAAGAGCTACGAGTGTAATTCCAATTATTCAACATTTCCTTCATCAAGGTTCCCATCATGTTTTTAATAAGACAGTAATGATTTTTTTGTATACCCCCTCTGCCCCTTTCCAAATGCTCAGTGACCAGGAAAGACACCCATTCATCAATAAGTGTTCTAACCAACTTGGAGATGCCAGTTACATACCCTTCCTCCATCATCAAACCCATTCCTTGCTAGGTAAGACTGCATCCATTGCCACCATGGCGAGGGGTTCCTTGTTGTCGAGACATGGCAAGATGAATATATTGATGTAGGTGCAAAACTATCACACAAGTGAAAATAACTGAGGGAGGATGAAAACATACACAACTATCCAGAGACAGGGCTAGGAAAATATGATGTTGATGCGAACTCGAAACCGGAATACTCGATTGCAAGGAAACCTGAATGGGAGGACCAGAAGAAAGCTGGAAGAGTTTGCATCTAACAAGATCCAGGAGCAGGAGAATGAGAAATATCCCATCCAATTTCCCCACCTTAAGCCCGACCACATGCTCCAGGTCTGAGGCCATAAGGACAAAGTTAATGTTGCGGGTACTACTTAGTGGCCTTTCCATAGCTGAATGGGATGCATTCATCCTCACAAGACGAGGTCATAAATTGCTCCATCTCTATACCATCTCCCAATGAGACACCTTCCACCTCACTAAGAGCAGCCATAAAATATAGGGTGATAGGTAGTGAAGTCCCAACATGTGTGGTTCCATGTTGTTGTCTCTTGACCCGAGGCACTCCATGTTATCAACTAGACATGTGGACACCTGTATCCGATTGAGAGAGATCCTTGGTGGCTAGATCAGGACACCTATGGGCGATATCAGTGAGATTAATAATGTCCAAATCACCTTCCATGATGGGTAAGTGACTAAGGACCCATTCATAAGCTAAACAATCAGCAAGAGAATTGGATTTTTCATTTCACATGATGGAAGGATATGGCTCTATTCTGGTTGAGGTGGCTTTCCAAACAATAAATACCATGCTCTAGTCTCCAGCTAGGTGATATCTTGGAGAACTGAGATCCAAATAGGATTTTAGAATCCGTCGAAAGGATAATTTGTGAATCCCCTTCAATAATCAAAGGAATAAAGTCTAATTTTTCAGCAATGGAAATACCTTCAAATAGGACCTTCAGCTTGATCGCATTATTACTATCATGGCCAATATTTCCAAAGAACATACACATAATATCTCCAGGACTATTCTATATGGCACCTCCATACCCATGATTTCCTGAATTCCTTTTGGAGGCTCCGTCAAAGTTGAGTGTGTAGATGCCTTCCGGATGCGGGGGACTAGAAATCAAGGCTGTCAATGCTTATTTTAGGCCTTCTAGTTTCTTTAGGGGGGAGGTGAAGTGGAAATTCCATTTCTTTAAAAGGAGATTCTCAATGGGGGAAGTGGGGAATTCATTCGTACTCCACACTTTAGAGAAAATAGTTTCTGAATATTTTTAGTGATGATATGCTAGATATCCTCAAGGAATTTGTTTTTTCCTACAAATATTTTGAGATTCCTTTCCTTCCATATGATCCATAATATAATCCTGGGGGTGAGGTCCCATGGATGATTGAGGAGAAATATCTGAAAAGAATTTTCATCCCATTGTTGTAAAGTTTTCGTAATATTACCTCTAACCCTTTTGCATCTCTTGTTATTCTATGCCACCATGTTCCAAAAAGTGCTGGAAAAAACACAATAGTCAAGAAGATGACCAATGGTTTCAGAGTGATCATTACAAAACAGGAATTGAGAGAGCCTTTGGAATCCATGCTTCAGAATATTATCCCAGGTGAAGATGTGCATGTGGCAGAGCAACCATAGGAACATGGCCGAGACCTTGGGCTAGAGGTTGGGGTTCCACATGATGGGGGATTGCACCTCATACCTGTTTGTTAGAAAGGAGTAAGCTTCCTTGATCATAAAAGTACCATTATTCCTATGTCCCCATATAATGATGTCGGGTACATGCTTTATTCTAATTTTCCTGCTCTGAATATCCTTCCAAATCATACTCAAATGTTCAGACTCCAGGGGATGAAGACAATTGTTGGGATCCTTCCAAATGTGAAAGTAAAGGAGATGTCTACTTTCCATTGGGCTCTCACAATCGTGTTGTTATTTAATTATAGGAAATATTGACTCTCTGCCTAGGTGTATATCATTTTAATACTTGGCAGTTGTTTCCAAGAGTCATGCCACAAAAGAGCATTGTTTCCATCCATGATTTCCTAGAAGTTGTGCTGGTGAATGAGGGCTATTTGATTATTGGCATATTTCCATATCGAGGAGCCTGAAAGGTCCTAATCAAATTGGGAGGAGCCCAATTGTAACCATATTTTTAGTTCCAAATTTTATCCCAAGGTGTGTCATTTTGAGAAAACCTTTTCCACCAAATTTAGCCGAAAGTGCATTGTCGTTCCGAGTCCCAAATTCCAATTCCACCTTCCTTCTTTGGGAGACAAACCTGCTTCCAACTGAAAATGGCCCACCTGTTCCTGTTCTTGGTGCATCCCCATAGGAATATTCTCTAAAAATTTATGATAGATTTTAATACCCATTTTGGAGCAGCTAGGACAAAGAAAAGGTAGAGAGGAATAGAATGGAGGATGGCCTTGAGAAGAGTTAATCTGCTAGCCATGTTAAGAGAACAAAATGTCCAAGAGATAATACGGGTTACCATCTTATCCAAAATTTATTTCCAAGAGGAATGCTTGATCGCATAATTGAAGAGGGGGGCACCTAGGTATTTAGAGGGCGGGGAGGAAACATATAACCTCAGAATTCTAGATATATTACGTTATGTGGTAATGTTGGTGTTGAAGAAGAATATTTGTGATTTTTCCAAGTTGATGGAGGTTTCAGAGGCCTTTGATAAGATATCCAGGATGGATTTAAAGAATCAATATTGTTGGATAGAGGGGTGACCAAAGAGGAGATTATTTTCCACAAACTGTTGAAAAACAGGGGGGCATGGAGATAAAGCCCTCATAGGGAGCGAGTAGAGATGGTATACTGAAGAATTCTTTCGAGGCCCTCTTCCATAAGAATAAAGAGAAAGGGAGAGAGAGGTTCACCTTGAAGAATCCCATGGGAAGGGGGAACCAACTAGTACAATTTTGGCAGAACCCAAAAGCAAGGAGTGTTTTCTCAATAAACTCCCAACTTATGTTACCAAAGTCTTTGGAGAGATCAATTTTTAGGAGCATGCCTGACGATTTTGATTGCTTTAAGAAGTGAGTAATTTCATGGGCTAGGATTATGCCATCGAGGATTTTTCTACCTTCTACATAGCCCAATTTATCATGAGAGATTAGTAGAGGGAGAAGAGGTTTCAGGTGATTGGAAACCACTTTGGAGATGATCTTGTAAGTACCATTACAAAGAGAGATGGGTTGAAACTTACTTGGATGGGAAGATCCTATTTCCTTCGGAATTAGTGAGATAGGTTGCATTGAGAGCAGGAAGGAACCATTGATTTTTCCGTGATTATTCAATTAAATCCAAGACTTTCATTTTCAATAGGTCCTAGCAGTGATGGAAGAAGTTGATGGTAAATTTGTCAAGCACCAAAGCCTTTCCTTCCACCATTTTATTCACTGCAACTTCGACCTCTTGCATGGTGATAGGTTGCATGAGGGAGGAATTGTGTTCAAATGTAATTAAGGAGGGAATGTGCTGAGTGACCTAAGTAATATCCCCCGCTCATGAGAGTAATGATTTGGTGAGAAGATCTTTGTAGAAACGTGAGATCTCCTCTTCCATCACCTCATGCTCCTCCAGAACCAGGCCATAATCTGTATTGAGATTGACTATTATGTTACTCCTCCTGTGTTGTACCTTGGATTTATGGAAGAAATAAGTGTTTCATTATCCCTCTTTCAACCAAGCAACTATGGATTTTTGTTTCCACCGATTTTCTTCCCGTTCACAATGTTTGTCTAGCTATGCTATGAGTTCTTTTTCCCTGACTTTTAGCTCGTCCATATAGCCCAGATTCATGATAAAAAGCTACATATGTTCGAGTTCTTCTTGAGTCACCGATTTGTCCTTGAATATATTTCCAAAAGTACTATGATTCCAGTGGTGAAGGTTTCCACGAAGAATCTTTAACTTCTGACGCATTATAGCCATTCTGGACTGACCTTTGATCTTTATATTTGTCCACCAATCTTTGACGGTGTCATTAAAATAGGCTTGTTAAAGCTAGAACTTCTCAAAATGGAAATGTATGTAAAGTGGGATGCCTAGGATGTGCCAAGATAGGGAGATAAGCCAGTGCTACGAGTCGGTCATGGGGAGGACAAGAGAATCTAGGACACCTCCAAAATGAAGGATATTTTTCGAGACAATGAACTAATCTAGTCATTTTGAAATCTGATGAACTCCTCCTCTTTTATTGTTCCAAGTAGAGAACTCAGAGGAAGGGAGAAGGTCAACCAGGGAACAATTGGAAAGGGTTTCTTTGAAGGCTTTATCTTCATTAGAGAGAGTTCACAAGCCTCCTTTAGTTTCCTCAAGATTGAGGATCATGTTGAATTCACTACCTAGTATGTTGAGGGAGTCAGGATGCTACTTATTGAACCATTCTAGGTAATGAAGGAGATCAATCTTGAGACTGGAGGATTGAGGCCCATAAACATTCAAAATATGGCCTCAAATGTTGGCCCCTATGATATGGAAAAAAGCAGAGATGGAGTGGGAAGTAGAGGAAAAGTTGCTGAGAGAAACCAGAAGTGGATTCTGGATAATTGAAATACCTCCATAGGCTCTAATGGAATGAATGAAAATATTTTGACTTCCTTTCTAGAGCCTAGAGATGGACATAGAGAAATATTTAGTGGAGCACTTAGTTTCTTGGAGAAAGAGGATAGCAGGCTTATCTTGTTGAATTTTAATTTTAGCATCTGATGCTTCAAAGATCAGTTGAGGCCTCTAACATTCCATGAGATGATCTTCATGGGTTAATTGATGTAGAAGTAGAGAAGAATTCTGTAAGCAAGCCATATTTCCTTAATTCCACCAATTCATTTCCTAGCCTGTTTAATTTTTCACTACAACAAAACCCTATGATTAGTGTCTCTTTTAGCTTCCTTTTTAGAGTCCACTATCACTTTTACTGTGTTTTTCATCATTTTTTGGACAAAGTGGACACTTTTCCATGGGATGGCCATTTTACTGGCATTATTTGCATCCTTTTTTGAAATATGGCATTATTTTGGACGCTAATTAGCATCCCAATTAACATCCCAATTGGAATACCAATTAGAATCCCAATTAGCATCCCAATTAGTGTCCCCTATTAAAAGTTCGCACTATTTTGGATGATAATTAGAATCTCAATTAATGTCACAATTAGTGTCCCAATTAGAGTCCCATTTAGCATCACAATTATCGTCCCAATTAGCATCCCAATTAATGTCCCAATTTGCGTCCAAAAAATCATCCCATATAACGCCTAGAGTAGCCTCCAAAAAAACGTCCCAAATAACATAGCACCATATATTGATCCAAGGTTAGCGACATGAATTGTGCCATGAATTTCAGTAAGAAAAACATCCAGCATAGCACCAAGTATAGAGCCAGAAAGTACACCTAGAAAATATCCAACATAGCGCTTGGTATAGAGCCAGGTATAACACCTGGAATAATGCCAGAAATTTTGAAAAGAACTACGCTAGGAATTGCACTAGGTTTAGAGCTAGGAATTGTGTTCAGAAAACGTTCGACATAACATGATAGTATATCAATGTCAATGTCAATGTCAATGATTATGATTCATGAGATAGTACTTTTGGATCTTGATTTATCATAGTGGATTATCGTAATCATGGCACTTTTGGATATTAATTAATCCTAATGAGGGGTAAATTAACTTAATGTCACCTAAATTTATCTAATGGCATTTGAGTGTCCCCAACAACATTTGATAGACCCTAATGGCATATGATTGCACCTAAAAACATGACAATGATGAATTATGATATTATGATGGAGCATATGAATATGATTTGATAAGTATAAGACTATATCATCCATTCTTGTGAGGTAGTAGGGTTTCTTGCTCATTATTATCACAATTATATTGATGATGACTACAACGACAAAAATTATGTTTATTTATTGTATGATGATGATGAAGATGTGGATGTCAACAATGATTATGCATGTGGTATCACTTTTGGATCCTAATTTATTCTAATGGAACCTAAATGTCAATAACGACATCTAAACGACCCTATTATCACCGAAAAGAATGTAACGAAATATAAACGACCTTAACAAAAATGAAATGAATATTAATTACAATGAGTGACCATAATGACAACGATGACGATCATTTTGTTGATGATGTACTTAATGCTGGCAATGATGATAATAATGAGGATTATGATCAAGATGATATTGATGTACCATATGACATTGATGATGATGATGATGACAACGCTGATGTCCACAATGACGATGCATGTCATAATACTTATGGATACTGATTGATCCTAATGGAACTTAAATGTTCATAATGGAATATGAGAGACATATTAATATCACCTAAATGGCTCTAATGACATTTAGTTGTCATCAGTGACATTTTAGTGACCTTAATGGAATTTGAGTGATTGTAACAACATGAAATGGATCCAAATGGTGATTAATGATGATGAACCATAGTGGAATATGAATGACCCTATCAATGATGATGAAAATGATGTGGTTGATGATGTACTTGTTGATGAGGATGATGATGACCATGATGTTGTTGATGATGTACTTGTTGATGTTGATGTTGATGATGATGATGATGATGCAATGCATGATGTACTTGAAGTTTCCATTCACTTGTCCTCGACAACATTTGAGTGACCTTAATGGAACTTGTCCTTGACAACATTTCAATGATAATTTGGATGTGCTAAATTTATTGCAAAATTTTAGCTACTATGTATAGATAACCACATTAATTGAAAAACTGTTATTGATAAACAAAGTTGTCTACCTCGTTAACATTGTTCATTAGTGCAAGATGGAACATAAGTATGGTAAATTTCATATAATTATTCAATAGTGTGCATAATATTAACTAAACAATCATTGACATTTCATTATTCAATGCATAATAAACAAGGGGAACACATATGGTTAAAATAAATCGAAATGAAAATAAAATTCACTAAGCACATGACAAAATGACTATTTGGAATAGTGATTTTGATGTCCATTTAAGTATAAAGTTGTTAAGAAGCAACCTTTAGAAAAATTATAAATCAAGAAACTAATTCAAAATTACTAAAGCTATGTGATAAAGAAAGAAATTTCAAAGCTTTGGACATAAGATCATAATGATTCAAGTAATATGGTTTAGAAATCCTGTATAATTAGAAGTCTCGATTTACATTACTATCAGCATATATGTCATCCAATGCTTCCTTATCAATGTTGATATGTTGACTATGACTAATGACATGATGACGATGATGATACATATTGACAATGATAAATATGGCAATGATGATTTCTACAATATCTAATAGTATGTTGTTAACAACGATGGTGTCAATATCAATAATGATGATGCATGTGAGTATGACACTATTTGATATTGATTGGCCCTAATGAGAACATAATTCACCCTAATGGCATCGAATTGACCATAATATCCCATATATGACCCTAGTGGCATCTGATTATCCCTAACATCATTTGAGTGACCCTAATGGCTCTTGGGTTATCATACTAGTTGTGATTTTTTCTTCATGGAGGAACATAGCAAGAAATGAACTCACTCAAAAATTGCTCAAATGCAATAGAGAGGGCATATGTACTAGTGGTGACAAATATTTGTCTTATTATGAAACCCCTATTGGAAAAAATACAGGGTACGACATAAGTAGTTTTAATGTGGTCAATCATGTTTTTTTTGGTGAAGTTATGCCTACAGTGGTGGACAATTGGAGCCATATGGTTCATATGGAATGGGTATAGGTTCGAAACCCCTAACAACATTTGATGATCATGGGAATTTGGAAAATAATACCAAGGATCCTCCAAAGGATGAAACAAATGATGGAGGAAACTATGTGCATAAATTCAGGGTGAACATACTTCCATATTCAAGTTCTCAGACTACCTTGGATGTGCTATACCAGGTCATAATACTTCATTGATTTTGTTTTTTTAATTATTGTTCATGAGAGGATTTATTTTATATTTTCAACTTCTTATGTTGCTAATTGTAAGTTGTATTAAATATTCATAGTTCAAACATAATCACTTGTAACATGAGTAAAACACTTTATAAGGAATAGGTAAACTAACATGAATCTTGGGTATAGAGTACAAAATTAACACCCCAAAACTATAGAAGATGATACTTCGCCCAACCAAAGTATTTCTTGCATAATCTCATTTCTTAGATTTCCCATAAACTATATGTTGAGAGAAAAACTTCATGGATCTATTCAATGTTTTCCCTCTTTGTAGAGGATGTCCTTGAATGTTGAATTAAAGTCATTGATTTCCAATCAGGATTATGTTCCAAAATCGAAGCATTAATGCAAGGGTTGTTTAATTTAATTTATTTTTTCTTTCTTACTCCACTTTGATTCCCCACCTAGTCCCTTTGAGAACGAGAGAATGGTAATCAGTTGAACTCCCTTAAGTGCTTCACAATGGACATTGGAGATTACCATCCTACAAATATCCAAGGTGTATTTGGGTAGTGTCACTTGAGGTTAAACCACCTTCACCTATTGGGAATGATTAGCGTCATTATTTAGCTTAACTTTCTCAATATTTTTATTCGATGGGTGTTCTTGTAACTTCTCACTCTCAATGACAATATGATGTAGCACCATTTCTATCCACCATGTTGGTTATTATTACACGTTTTTATCAAATTTTTCGAGTGGGAATCCTTAAAATTCCACTTATGACAAGAAATAGACAAGTGACTAGTCCTAACACAAGGTCTACACTTGAAAACCACTTGCTCATATTCCAACTTTTGGGACCAAATATTACCTTCCATATTCCAAAGAATTTCTTTTGGAAGACCAAAACTCAGATCCACCTCAACACAAATCCTTGTATAGGCAGTTTTAAGGCTTAAAATGGTTTTTGAGGATATTGAAATAAATTTTCACAAACACTCCTCAATAGTATCATGGGATTTTGTTTTCTATAAAAGTAGAAAAAGTTTCAAAATCCTCTCCCAAACTAGGAGATATAACTTTAAGGCTTTAAACAATACTTCATAATCCTCTACAAATTTTCATAGGAACTCCTCAATAGAATTATTGAAATGTAATGGGAGGATTTTAATCCTTACCCACATTGGGAGAGAAGATAAAAAATTTATGTAGGGATCAAAGAATTCATGCCAAGGCAACAAAAACAATCTATTGATCCCCTAGATCTGGGGGCTATTGTCTAGTTTCTTTTTTCTATGAAGAACTTCTAAAAATCCTTAATGAGGAATACTTTGGTACATGGATGTATAAAGGAATCGATAAAAAAACATCTTCTAGGCTCTTTAGTTTCAAGAATTATGATTGATCTACTTTAGAAAATACTTATTGAAGCAACAAATTAGTTCATGGGAGCTGAAATGGTCTTTCATAGGATTGACCACTAGAGGGTTGAGATTGGTGTTTGGAGACTTGAGATCACATTCTATACTATAAACCTACAATAGTAAGGAATATTAATGTTGTTTTACAACAATGCCTCTAAACATGGGAGGATCTCTCTCATTTCAAGAAAAGGTGCTTGAGACACTTGGCCTCATCAAAGCCTCCATTATACTAGAGATAGGTTGCCCCATTCCAAGGGTTGGGAAACATACACATGTTGAGATCGAACCTAGGACAAGGAGACGATATTGTAGAGCCTGTCCCTTTATGCGAGGAAAGTGATGAGGAAAAGGATCCTTCCTCAAGGGTTACAAGAGAACCCTAAAGGTGCATGAATGAGGTCATGATGTAATAAGTAGAGTTGAAACATGTGAATAAAAAGGATTATGAGAATATCAGTAGAGAGTTCCATGCCTTTGAGTTTGACATTCAAGCTTCCCAAGATTCTAGGAATGAGTGGGAGGAGAGGGATTGGGAGGTGAAGGTATATGTGAGTAAGAAATTGAAAAATATTGAATACACAATTGATCACTACAACTAGGAAATCATCAAGTGGGCCCACATGTGTCTCAAAGTTTAACTATCGTACAACATTTCAAGCAAGATGCGGGTTCAAAATATCCTAGGGTAATACCTCATAACAATATAAACAAGGAAGAAGCATGAGCATATTTTGATGATGCTTCTCAAGCTACCCCTTTGATAGTCACGTATGTGGGATTTTATATTAAGTGACTCAGTTGATTTCCATTATTATGAAATGTACTTTTGGGCACATGACACAATGATATTGGAATTTACGTTTTGTTTTATTTTAAAAAATTGTAACAATTAATTTATATAAATTTGATAGCATTATATTTACGCTAAATGTATAATGAATTATATTTTCATACTAAGGTTTCTTCAATAATTTTAAAAATATAAATATCATTAAAATATTCTTATTTAAATTTATTTTTAAGTTTTAAAAATAAAATACATATTTATATTTAATAATACACACACACACACACACACACACACACCAAAGTTGCTTCAATACTTTCAAAAAATATAAATATTATTATTTTAAATTTATTTTTAAGTTCTAAAAATAAATTTTATATTTATATGTTATTTTTATATATATATTTTAATTTTGTATTTATCAATTTTAAAAAGAAAAATAAATGCTAATCCTCCTCCATTTTTTCTTGCCTCTACCCAAACTAAAATCCTTTCAATTTTTCCCTTCTAGATCAAGAAAGCAATCAGTTAGTCAAAATGGATGAATGATAAATGTGCCAAGAAAATTCCTCTACATTCTTCTGGAATCTAGATCCCTGTGAATCTCACTACATAGCACCTTTAGGTAGTTGGCTAAAACCCATTTTGCACCATTGATTCATAAATCATGAGGGTTTTTTTTTCATGTACGATTCCATAGCACTATTCAGATCCTTGGGATTATCAAGAAGCACTAGGATATATGTTTACTTGTTCAAGGAGTTCCCGAGACAGAAGTAGCTCCTCCTGTAGCTAGCTCAATGCATTCTATTGTTCAAGTCGCAAGACCTCATGCACCCACACCTAGTAGCATGGTTAGACACAAGGGTAGCAGTCTCAACTCAAGATGGTACAACTGCATTAAATCCTTTCCCACATGTAGATGTTCTATCCTTCTAAGGGTTTTGGAATTTAAGTACATAAGTTTGGTTAACTAGTGAAAACTATTACTACTACCTCCGCTCCTTACGCATGATTGGATCTAGGCTAAGAGAGGGTCTTGGCTCTAGATCTCATATCTACTATGGGTGTAGTGTCTGGGCCTAATCGTTTTGGTGGACGATGGTAGGGTTTTTTACTTTATTTTCAAAATAATGTACAAAATATTATGATATTCAGACATTCTGGAGATATTTTCGGAGAGATTTGTTAAACTAACATCGACCAAAGCTATAAACCTTCCTCCTCCTAAAATAGGTTTTTTTTTCTTCAACACTGTCCATCTCGGTTTTTTTTTAACACTGTCCATCTAACCTGTTCAGCCGTCTCATGCTATGAACAGGGTGATCGTTAGCTAAATATAACTAGTTAAGATATAATATGGTGATTGAGCCGATGCATGGAGCATCTTATATGGCCAATATGATATTATTGCACACTGTGAACTCAATCTGTGTTGTTTAACTACTAGATTTTGTGTTTTAACTATCTTAGTAATTGTTAGTGTCGTGATTTGACAAATCTTGGTGATATATGGATCTCAAAAGTATAATAATCTAACACTGATAGACAACTCCAATTTTATCAAATACAGTTGTTCATACAGACTCACACATATCAGGTGGGTTTCAGTGTTGTGCAAGTCTCATTGTTTATACAAATGCAATGAGTTTAATCTACTTGGATTTGAGGATGCCATGAGAATTTTTGTGCGAAAATGATCTTGGGATACCTTAACATGCAGGGTAGAATCATGAGTCCCTACATTTAAGTGTATATGGAGGACATGGAATTATAATTCCACTGGGGATATTCATACTACATTAGGAGCATGCAAACGGTAATGTGCATGACTATAAAGTGTGAAACCTCTTATACATCTTCAACTATTAAATCCCTAGAATTGATTCTCTTATAGTCATATTTCAGAGAGGTATCAATCATTTTGCTTTATTGGTGGACCTTTAAGATTGCATCGATGCCCCAAGAATATTTAGAGTTTATATGGGTCTGGAGAGATTTTTGGAGAGATTTTTTGAAACATGAAAGGAATCTTAAAAGTCAGAAATAAAAATGCTAATTTAATTGGAATTTAATTTGATCTAAGCAACCAAATGTGTTAAACATGATTTATATCATTTGAGTCAATTCAAGAGGCATAGCAGGGGAAGGAGCTAAGGAAAAAAAATAAAAGGTTACAGCATATCTAGGACCTATAGATCATCCCATAGAAGCATATCCCGATACATATTTAGTTCCATCCATTCCATGCAGCTCAGTTCCAGATCCAGTTTTAGATTGGATGTGTTAATGTATTTATGGGGTTGGTGATGTAGGGATTTCAAAAAATAGTTTGTGGGAATTGTGAGTTTGTGAACAAGTTATTCAGGAAGGTTCAAAATCTTTTCCTCGCTCATATCCATAGAAACAATCCCTCCACTATCTCCACTATGCATAATATGGAATACGATAAATCATCATCATCATTCCCACCTATTTGGTCGACGCATCACTCGGATGTGTGGGAAATGCCTCCTTTTCTGTCGTTGCTCGAGATGGAAACATTGAGAAGAAATAATTACTTGTTGATATCAAAGATTTCTCGCCTGTAGAATATATGCAGCATGCATATCACACTTATTATTCGTCCAAACAAAGGAATCCTCCATTGATCGACATGGACCTATGAAAAATCGACAACCCCAGTCCTAGTAGTTCCATGACAGACATTACAGAGGACATCGGTATGAGCCCACCAAAATTGTTTGGAGTCCCTCTCTGTTAGGTGCATGTCACCTTCTTACAGAATTAGCAGATATTAGACATTAATATGTTTCCAAAGAGCTTCCGTGATTTTTTTAGGTCATGTGTCAATCTCAACAAGTTGCACTTGACTGAAATCTATGTGAAGACAGAAAGTAGCGGACTTGACAGAAGTATTTTATGTGCCTTGTTTGTATGTTTATTTATTATAATTGTTGGAATATAATCCGTCGGGATTATACGTTATTGTAAAAAATAAGGAATATGAAGAGACTCTTGGATGTGTGATCCCAAGAGTCATCGTAGATGTATAAATAAAGGCATTCTATGGAGAAATAATAAGAATTTGGGAGTTATTCCACCTGACAGTGGTATTAGAGCGATACTGCCATAACTCCTATCTATGTGAATGTCTGCTCTGTAGACTGCCTGCGAGACCTCTGTTCTGCCTCTGCCTTATTTATTTCAGACTGCCTGCCCATTGTCAGTTTCCCTCTGCGTTTCTCCTACAACCAAAGTGCCATAATTTTGTGCGTTATTTTTCTGCTCACCGCCAGTCCTGCTAGCCTGCGTGCATTCATTGTATGCATTATGGTCCCAGACCTGCGTTTGAGGTATGAATTGGTGCATTTCCTCAATTTGTTGCTCGATTTTGACTGCTCGTTGCCAGAACGTTTAAATTAGCTTGATATATACCTAACCCTAAGTTTGTTTCACGATCTCATTTTCACATAGAGCCTTCTCTCATTTCCCAACACTCCCATCATTCTCAACGAGTTTGTGTGACAGTCATGATTGTGTGACTGCACTCTCTCATAAATTCCTTTAAAGAGCTGTAAGGAAACTATGCATTCTGTTGTATTTGCTGTCACGATAATGTATGGTTGCAGATGTATTTGTGTCTATAATACTGTATCTTGAGAGCCTTGACCTTCATATGTTCATGACATCTCGTGATGATGTATTCAGAGGGCTGAGAGTGAAGCTACATTATAGTTTGAGAGCTGCGGCTTTCTAAGAATTGGTGAAGACGTCTTGCTATTTGGCTACTACGAGTTTGTGAACGATCAGTGACTGAAGATTTCTGCAGTAAAGATACTATTTCATCGACTAAACCCTAATTTTTGTCCATGCATTTTCTCTACATTATTGTTATGCATGATAAACCCTAATCTTGTGGGAGCCATTGTGAATTACATTAGTGACCACGATACTATTTTATTCTCTTCAAGCATAAAATATCACATCCTTGAAATATCATGATAGTATTTGGATCTCCGTGAGGACATCCTTGTTCGAGCCGTCACTTGAGATATCACGTCCTTGAATATTGTCATCTACTGTGATATATTTGGAGGCCGAGACTCGCATGTCGAGTGGTGTAAGCAGTGAGAGCTGCCTGGAATTGTGAGGCTACCTCCTTCATTGATCACATTGGAGCTATGCCATGAGCCACCGGTCAAGATGTCCCTCTAAATGTTCAAGAAAATATGTGAGCGTTCACACCTAATGTTGTGTCTTTCATTGGCTTTGTGTTCAACCATTTGTCTATGTTCCCTATAGGATTCTAACAATGGTATAAAAAGAGTGCTGCAATTTATTTGCTGTGTATTTGATGAGCTTGTGACTGATAGTTGATACGTTGGAGAAGAAGTGCATGTTGCACTTCTCTTTTCTAAAGACATTGACATTGTTGTAAAGCTTGAGGAAGGTGGCAAAGACTTAGACCTGCACCTTTACTCTTTCTTCTTTTTCTCCTATTGTTTTAGTTGCAATATTCAATCACGGAAGATGAAATCTATAGCATCTGTAGTTGGTTCCACTCTCACTGGCAAAGACAATTATCCAGAACGGTGGAGGAAGATCAAATCTGCCTTCATCTACAATGACCTTTGGGACAGTATTTGCGAAGGCACCACAATAGAGACAGAAGCTAGAAGGCCCATAACCAGAGACCCAGGACCTCCAGAATCCGAGAAAGAGAAGGCCATTTGGAAAACAAACGACAAGAAAGATTTAGCGGTAATCACTGCCATAGTCAGTGAAGAGGTGAGCCAGCACACATTGCATGCAAAGTCATGTTTTGAAGCACTAAAAATGTTAAAAGATATGTATGATTCACACTCTGAAATGGAATTTATTCAACTAATGCTAAAACTATTCAGTTTAGAAGTAAAATACAATGATCCCATGTTACTTGCCTCTGAAATCAAAGCTATCATGCACAAGATTCAAGCCACTGGTATGAAACCAGATCTTCCCCTTGCATCATTTGTAAAATCTTTGTATCCTTCTCACTCCAACTATCTTGAGTCATTGCAAGCAAGTGACAAGTTCAAATCACTAACATTTGACACCCTCGTAGAGAAGATAGCTAACAGAGAGAAAGATTTTGGTAAGAAGACAACCGAGCATTCTAGAGAATCACTTTGCTTTGCTCAAAAAGCAAAGAACCACACCAAAGACCAATCCAAAGATCATCCCAAAGGAGAAAGCAGCAAGAGAGGCAGAGGAAGAAGAAACTTCAGAGGTAGAGGAGGCAGAAACAACTCCAGCAAAAGATCAGATTTGAAGTGCAAGCGTTGTGGAAAGATTGGACACACAGCAGATCAGTGTTGGGCTTCGTGGGACTCCATCAAAGACAGACATAGCCAGAAGAAAGATGACAATAAGAACCAAGATGCTAGTAAATCTTCAGATTCTGCTCATTGTATTGTTACACATTGTAATCTTGGTATTAATGAAATGACTTCACTTTCATCTTACACAGATTGTTGGCTACTTGATACTGGTGCAACATCACACATGACTTTTAGAACAGACTATTTTGAAGAACTTAATGAAACAATAAATGGCATAGTTTATTTTGC
>LPNX010651255.1:552659-670150 GCA_001517045.1 Pseudotsuga menziesii | reverse complement strand
CACAATCTAAAATTGGTACACTTCGTACTGACAATGGGAAAGAATACACTTCAAATGATTTTGAAGATTATCTTCGCCAACATGGAATTGCACATCAGACAACAGTTCCATACAATCCTCAACAAAACGGTGTAGCAGAAAGAATGAACAGAACCATAATGAATATGGTACGCTCAATGATGTTTTTTAAGAATGTAAAACTAATGTTTTGGGGTGATGCAGTGAAATGTGCAGCCTATTTGAGAAACAGAAGTCCCTCAAATGCTCTTGATAACAAGAATCCACATGAAATGTGGTTTGGCCATCTCCCTTCAGTCAGGCATCTCATAGTTTTTGGTTCCACCTGTTATGCCTTGATTCCAAAAGAGCAAAGAAACAAGCTTGGTGCTCGAAGCAGAAAATGCATTTTCCTGGGGTACGAAGAAAACTCAAAGGCATACCGTCTGTATGATGAGGTAAATAAGAAGTTTGTTATTTCCAGAGATGTCATTTTTCTTGAGACTAATAAAAATGACCAGTCCATTGAGAGACAGCTTGAACATTTGGAAAAATATCCTCATCCAAAGAAATATTCTGAAAATGAATATGAAATTCCAAACCTTGAAGGGGGGATTCCTATTCTGGATCAACCTTTGGAATTTCCATATGAAGCACCAACTCCCCCGCATGAAAAATTTCCTGCTACTTCACCTAATGAAGAGATTCAACTGGATGATGTGATTGAGAGAATTGGAAGACTCAACCTTGAAGAAAATGAAGCACCAGCAGCTGATCAACAAGGACCATCATGGAAGATTCCTAAATGGGCCACAAAGACACTTTAAAGTGTCCATACGGATGAAGTTGGAAAGACGGGAACGAGAAGTTCAAAAAGACATGGAGATGGAGGAGAAGCAGATAATTCAGGTGATGACATGGATGTATCATTTGATTGTGAATTTAATTTATCTGCTAACTTTGAACCAACTTCCTTTGAAGAAGCTTCTAATCGAGTTGAGTGGAAAGAAGCTATGCAGAATGAGTATGTGTAGAAAGGAGCAAGTCGACAAAGTCAACTTGAACGAAGACTGACTTAGTCAATTGATCGACTAAGTCGATGGGCCGACTTAGTCAATCAGTCGACTAAGTCGGTCGGACAACTAAACTAGAAGATTAAGTCGGCTAACTAAAAGTCTTGTCAGTTCACCAAACCGACAGGTAGTTATTTTGTAACTATTTGTAAATTGTATATATTAGGCTGTTGAGCCAAACGAGAACACAGTTCAGTTCTCTGCCTTGTATGAACTCATTGCATTAATATAATCTATTTTCCTATATGTTCTTGTCTCCTGTCTCTGATTTATAGATATATATGTTTTAGTATGTATTATTGGTAACCTTATGTGATCTGTGAGATTACAACATTGGTTCCGTTTCCGGTAGTACATGTCTGAAATATATGCTCACATATGATACCAGAATAGGAGATTAAGGACTGGTGGGACCGTAAAGTTGCGAACTACTTGTAAAATTATGCAAGAAGAAACAGATTAACAGTCGCTAAAGCCAAAGTAAGATTTTTCACAGAGATGCATGAAAAATTTGTCGAATCAGTGCCACAACTCTTGAAGCAACTTCTGGATGAGAAAGCCGGACGTGACTAAAGAACAACAGTTGCTCTAAAAACTGATCCGAGGAGGCCGAACAAATTTTTTAGAGTGGTTTGATAAAATTGCCAACGACTTCTGTGAGGAGCAAGCAGTCGAAGACAGAACTTCTGTGGAAACTGTCAAAGAAAAAATTTACACAGATTTCACTGAACAATTTTTGTGTTCCCTACCGACCTTGCTGTTCAAATTCTTGATAGAGAATGGAGCAGGCCACATCGTTGAACCTCATCCACCGCTGTGCGAACAGCCATCAAACACTAACTGGGCGGAGAAGCAGAGGAAGTGGGAAAAATTCATTGCAGAAAGGGAGTGGGAATACTTCCTGAGCAAATAAATTGAACTATCTGAGCTTTTTAAAAAGCATCGGGTAGGCTATGGGGGGGTAGCTGGTCATGTGTCGAAGGTAGAGTATAGTGGATCCTAGTAGCCCTAAACCGGATAACCGTCACCAATAATGAAAAGTCAAACAAAGAGGACTTCAAGAAAATACTATTGTGTGAAAGTATGTCGAACATTCAGAAAAGAGAAAGGGATGAAAGACAACAGAGAAGGGAAGAAAGACGTGAAAAAGCCGCAGGGCTGCATAATGGACAAAACCCTAGGGAGAACGACCGTGAAGAGAATCCACCAGAGTCGGGTCATGACCGATAGGAAGAAGGCATAGAGCAGAAGGTGTCCCCTAAGGAGGAAGAAGTGTGGATAGAGTAGCCAGAAGCTCTCCAAATAACAGGTCCCAACGACGAGATAACCCTTTCCCCAACAAATCCACATACTAGAATACAAACTATTGTCGAAGATGACCTCCGACTACGAGCTGGTGACTTCAGTATATGGAGCCGACTAGGCGATGAAACATACATGGGTCGACACCTTATTATACATTGACCGCTCGAAGGAAACTGGGTGACGTTTCAGGCAGCACCCTCCCTCCAAAGTATCCACTTGCTCTTACCGACACATGAAGGAGCACCCCCCCTGCCAAGTACAACTTTAGAAGAAATCAAACAAGAAGACCTACGAACACAAAGTTGCAGTGGACCATCGACAGCCGAATTCGACATCAACCGACTACAAGTTGACGACGACTCGACGACCGACGGGAGCTTAAGTTTCGTCGACCAGAATTCCGCAGGCACGACAACATCAATAGCCCCACCACTTTCACCACCACCCACACCTCCACCTCCTCCAACTTCCGAGAGCAGTGAAAGTGATTCAGACATGGGTCACGGATCAGCTCACATTCCTCTCTACGAGGGAGATGAAGACCCCAGATGACATTGGTTCGTCTGTGAGTCGATCTGGGAAGCAAACCAGGTAACAGATGAAGACCGACAAATGGCACAGTTCACCAGAGCCTTAAGGAAAAGGGACTTGACATGGTACATGACCTTATCAGAAAGGAAACCCAGAGCGATGAAAGCCAAGATCTAGGCGCAGTTCTTATCATTCTTCAAAATCCCAGATGCCAAGCACCTGGCCGCTAAAAAGCTCAAAACGACACAGCAAAAGCCAGGGGAGACAGTCCGCGACTACAACAAACGTTGGAAGGACCTACTAAGCCAGCTAGATTATGTTATTGATGAACAGTTACTAATTCAATGGTTCCTTGCAGGATTATCACAGAAAGTACACCGACATATCATTCTGGAGACGTTCAAAACATATGAAGACGTGCTAACAAAAGCTCTGCAGGTTGAGATGGACGAAGACATACCTGCCTACCCGACGGGCCATATATTAGAGGAACATCTCGAGAACGTGTAGAAGTATTTGAAGGAACTAACCCTCAAGAATCAAGAAATCTGGTGTACCAACTGCTCGACGGCCGGTCATTCGAAAGACAATTGTCGACAACAATATAGCCGACAAGATGTCCGCTTTGTACAAACCAAATCGTTTTACGATATTTTCCAGGAACACAACAATCATTCTAAGAAAGATTGTCCGTTTAACATGAAGACTGGAAAGGCTTCCTGGTGCACCATCTGTGAGACCAAAAATCACAACATGACCGACTGTCAGTTAAATATGAAGAACCGACGGAACTACCAGGCGGTCTACCAAACGAATGCAGTAGCGCAAAACAATGAGCCAAACAATACAAACAACCAGAACAGACAAAGGTATGACGGTCGACGATATGAGTGCCGGTACGACAACCGACGTCAAGGATATGGAGGAAGAGGTCGATTCCTTGGGAATCGCTACATACGAACGCGTCGACCCACCCAGTGCTTCACATGCTACAAAGAAGGTCACCGGTACGCAGATTGTCCATACAAGGACAGAACTGATCTTAAATTCTATACACACTGTGGAGTAGGCGATCACTCCCTTGAGGATTGTCCTACTATGTTAGAGAAAATCAATACGAAGAAAAATGTTAATGTCTTGTCTTGTGTACAAAAGCATGATGTACTAAATACTAACAATTTACATATTGTTACTCGACAAGGCACAAAAACAGGGCCTGATAACCCCCAAATTAGCAAGATTAAAGACACAAATGTTTATCCTGACCCTATAAAGCAAAAACACACATATCAAGAGGCAACCCACATATTTCACGACATTGCACACCAAGAAGACCTTGTTAGCAGTTGACCTAACACAATACAGCAATTAATCTATCTCACTCAAACAGACAAATTCGTAGCCCAGTTCATTGATTTATTGCATCAAATAAAAAGTACTAATCCCGAAAAACAAACTAAGAACATCTACAGCCTAAACCAAAAAACAAAAACGATGTCGACCCACTTGTCGACCTGGAAATCGAAGGTTACCATGTCCGACAAGTAGTGCTTGAATTCGGGTCTCGGGTAAATATCACGACCCGGGATACATGGGAAAAGATGGGAAGACCTCGACTCTACAAATCAGGTATTTACCTAAAACTCGTCGACCAAGGTCTCATTGAACCCATTGGGGTTTGGAAAAACGTCGACACAACCATTAAAGGAATTTCGACCAAGGTTGATTTTGAAATTATTGACCCAAAAGAGGGATCTAGTTCAATCCCCGCGCTAGTCGGTCGACCTTGGGGACGAAAGATGAAAGCCTCCATATCCTTAGACAAAGAACGAATCAAGCTAAAAGGAAATGGTCAAAAAGTCATTGTACCCATTCATCCATCCCAAGGAGAACCTTGGACAAAACCTATTGATGAGGAAGTCAATGTCAGACAACTGTACCAGATCCAAAACAATACGGACTACACAGAGCTGAACATCCATGGAAAACTTTACTTAGGCAACCAAGACTCAATTGGTTATAACTCGGATGCTGAACTATATGACTGGGAGATGGAAAATTATGAAACATAAGCAATAGGGTGCTGGACTATACAAAAAGTACAGAAAAAACCCACCCGACAGTGCTTCATAGTATCCATTATCCCCAAAATCTTTGAAAAGAAAGTAAGGGAATGCCCTACATTACAACCAACCAACTTAAATACTACACAACTACCCAGGTATAAGGAGAGGGAATCCAGAGTCATGCACATTGAACAAGTATCGAAAAATATTGGAGAACATGGTCGACTTCAAAGCTTAGTGGAAACATTTACAAGTCAAGCAGCTAGATGGTGGGATACCCATCAGACAAAACTACAGACCTGGACAACTGCTTCAACTTTCTTTGTCGAACGATTTGGTGGAAAAAAGTTAACCCAGGAAGCCCCCAAATCCCTATATTTACCCAAGGTCAAAACCTAGAAGAACACATTAAGACTTGTGAAACGGAGTGGAGAAGACTTGGCTACAAAGACGAGCGAACTTGGCCCCATTTGTTCCCTTCAACCCTAGACGACTTACCCAATAAATGGTATAAGATGGAGGAAGCTAGAGGAGAAACCTTATAGTGGCATGAACTCAAGGAAAATTTTATCAAAGACTTCCAGTTCATACCTCAAAATGAAAAATTGGCCGAGACAGCATAGCTAATCAAACAATTTCTCCAACCGACCGAAAAACAACCCTCCCAGAACCACCGACAGATCAAGGACTGTAACAATATACAAACTGAATCTAGACCAAAGGAGACTCGTTTACACTTAGAAAATGAACACACAGAAGGCAAGAGCTTCAGATGGAAAACCGACCATTTTGAAACAACAAAACCTATCCATTCAGTGCTGAAAGTCGAGACCACCGACAAACCAGATCTTGACAGAATGACTGCAGCTGACTTTCCTACTACATTCTCACAATTCAAAGAAGGAAGCCGGCCAATCAACAAAGCTAAAGCACCAGAGTGGCTAGATTCCAAAGTGAAAACTAAAGAGGTCGACATTTCAAATGATGACCGACCAAAAATAGCCAAGATTGGTGAGTATTGGAACGAACAACAAACCACCGAAGTAGTGAACTTACTTAGAGAATTCCAAGATGTCTTTGCACGAGACTATAAAGACTTAAAAGGGTTAGTACATGAAATGGGAGAAATAAAAATTGATACTAAACCTAATGTTCGACCTGTCAAGAAATGACCTTATAAACTAGCTCACAAGTACAAGGAAATAGTTAAAAAAGAAATCGACAACATGTTAGCAGCAGGAATCATTTACCCCATCGACCAGTATGAATGGGAAAGTCCCATGGTCGTACAGCCCAAGAAAAATGACCCGACAAGGTTAAGAATTTGTGTCGACTTTAAGGAGCTCAACAAAGTAACATTAACAGATCCATTCCCAACCCCCTATGCTGATGAAATCTTGAATAAAGTTGCAGGCCACGAATGCTACTCATTCACAGATGGATTCTCAGGATATAACCAAGTACCCATAGCAAAAGAAGATCAAAAGAAGACAACATTTGTTTGTGAATTTGGTTCCTTTGCTTACAGAGTTATGCCTTTTGGGTTAAAGAATGCACCTGTAGTGTTTTCCCGAATTGTTGTCAAGACTTTCCAAGAATACATATATAAGACCATGGCAGTCTACTTCGACGACTAGACTATATACTCCACCTTAAAAGATCACTGCAAATGGCTTTGACTTATGCTGGAGAGATGTCGACAGATTCAACTCTCCCTGAATATTAATAAATGTATCTTCATGACTCCAATCGGCATACTCTTTGGGCATATTGTCTGTAAAGATGGTATCAAGGTCGACTTTGCAAAAATTAAAATTATCCTTGACCTCAAACCACCAGTAAACCCTAAACAAGTCAAGGTGTTACTTGGATATACAGGATATTATAGAAAGTTCATAAGACACTATTCAGACATGACCTAACCTCTAGAAGAACTACTAAAAGAAGATCAAGAGTTTAAGTGGACAAAGGAATGCCAAATCTCCTTCGACAAACTGAAAAGAAAACTGGTCGAAGCTCCCATACTCAAATTCCCAAACTGGTCGACCAAATTTCATGTGCATATTGATGCATCAGGAATCGCAATCGGAGCCATCCTGACTCAGCCAGGGGATGATGGGATGGATTACCCTATATTTTACAGCAGTTGAAAATTAAATAAGGCTGAAAGGAACTATTCGACCACTGAAAGAGAAGCCCTAGGTATGGTCTTTGCCCTTCAAAAATATCGTCATTACCTTCTAGCCAACCCCTTCACATTTGATACCGACCATCAAGCCTTGAAGTACCTTGTCAATAAACCACTTCATCATGGAAGAAGTTGTCGATGGCTACTTCTCTTTCAAGAATTCGAGTTTGAAGTCGTTGTCCAACCAGGGAAACTAAATGTCTGGCCCGACCATCTATCCCGCATAGACATAGGGGAGGAAGCGACCGGAGTCGGTGACGACTTGCTAGATGCACATCTATTTCGCATAGAAGCAGTGCCAGAAGAACTTGAAGAAATAGCTCAGTTCTTAGAGACAGGTCAGGCACCAGAAGGTCTGAACACTAAGAAAAAACAAATCTTAGCTATGAAGGGTGCACCTTACAGCCTCATCAATGGATTTCTATACAAAATGGGGTTAGAAGACATTCTCAAGAGGTGTTTACTCGACCATGAGCGAGACCAAATCATGCATGAAGCACACTATGGACCAGTAGGAGGACATTTCCGAGCAGACACAACTGCAAAGAAAATCCAATAGTCGGGATTATGGTGGTCGACGATCCACAGATATTGCAAGAACTTTGTTAGTCGATGTGACAGATGTCAACGACTTGGTCGACCTCTTCCGAGCACAGAAATTCCCTTGATATCTGTAAACCCTAGTCTCACATTTGAAATCTAGGCTATAGACTTCATAGGACCATTTCCTATCCCAGCCAAACGATCAAGTGCAAGATATATTATCACGGAAGTAGAATATGTCACTAAATGGGCAGAAGCTGAACCCGTCGATACATGTTCAAGTGAGTTAGCCGCTAATTTTATCTACGAAAACATCATCACTAGATTCGGATGCCCACTCACATTGATCAGTGACCAAGGATCACACTTTATCAACAAAACCATCAAAAATTTAACCGACCAATTTCACATCGACCACCGACGAAGCATTGCCTATCACCCCCAGTCGAACGGCGCGATTGAAGCTTTCAAAAAAACATTGGCAAAAGGGTTAACCAAAATATGCAGTACCGACAAAGACGACTGGGATGAGAAAATCCCTGCGGTCCTTTGGGCATAAAAAACAGCATATAAATGGTCGACTGATCAAACCCCCTTTCGACTAGTCTACGGGAAAGAAGTAGTCAGCCCCCTACATTTTCGACAGCAGACACCTATTATTGCACAACTATTACATGTCGATGTCGAACATGCCAAAAAGGACCGACTATTTCAACTCAGCAAGCTGGAAGAACACAGGCTCATAGCAATACAACACCAAGAGATTCACAAGCAACAGCAGAAAGCATGGCACGACTGCAACATCAAAAACAAAAACCTGTCGGTCGGAGACCTTGCCTTACCCTATAATAGTCAAGTCAAAGGAAAACCCAAGAAACTCCACACAGAATGGATGGGACCTTACCTTGTCGAAGAAATACACCCCAATGGTTCAGTCCGACTAAAAACATTACAGGGCCTATTATTTCAGAAGCTCGTTAATGGATCCTGACTCAAACGTTACAAAAACTGGAAAATAAAATTAAATTAAAATTAAAATAAAATAAAAAAAATCATATAACGACCTTAACCGTCAATCAAAACCCATAAAAAGCTAAAAATTCCAAAAACAAAGTAATACACCCGACACAACAAAACATGACAGGAACTCACTACTTCGACAATCGACATCATCACCTCCGACCATCTTCATTGACCAGTCGGGTCAACCATTCTCTACACCGACACCGGATGATGACCTCGAAAGTCCCATCACACATTTATAACTTCGAGCGCCGAAAGCAATTCACCATTCCTCCACACTCACATATTGCAGTTGGAACGTCAAGTCCGCCATTAATACATCCATTCCCAGACGCAGTCACACCATCGCCTATAAATACGGGACCGTCGAAGGTTCATTCACCGCACTCTTTACATACAGAGCACTCGCACATTCAGTCGACTAAAAACCCAGAACCCTATAGTAACCCCGACCAAAAAGACATAATGGCCCCCAAGCAGACCAGAGCAACGACCAAGGTGAAAGAGCTACAAGATGAGGATACACCCTTGATCCACCGACTAAAGCATATCAAAAATGCCAAAGTATAGGAGGGCCACTGGTAGAAACTCTGGGCCGAGATCCAAGAGTGGGCCTTCGTCGACAAGAGGATGACCCAAGCGGCTGAAAAAGTCCGAAGGAGCACCATCTTCAACTATCCCAACGCACCCCTGATGACAAGCTTTGGTGGGACAAAAGACGCTGCCGTCAAGTTTATCATCAGTCGATACCACAACAGCCGGTTCTACTTCGACCGACCGTTCGACATTACCGGAGATATCATCTCCGAGCTCACTGGCCTGTCTAACCAAGGGAACCCGGTACCAATTGAAATCAAGGAAGGATTGGTCCAAGAGCTTACAGGATCACCATCCGGGAAAAATTCCAAAGGATTGATGATCGGGCAGATTGCAACTCGCACGCCACAGATTGTAGCAAAAATCATCGCCATCACACTTACCTTAGCAGGTTGAAGTAGCGACCTCAAATTGGAAATGCTGGAGGCCGTCGACATAATTGCAATCGACGGTCGAATCTACAGATGGGGATATTACGTCGCCGACATGATCAAAACCGTCTGCGAGCGCTGCCAAGAGACGGGAGGAATCATCAAGTTCCCCTCCCTAATCCTTTGGATCGTTATGTACCACATCTGTCTGGAAGGAAGTCCATTCTTCTGGGAACCGACAAAATTCCAAATGAACAGGTTTAAACCCTTCTCTCAAAAAGGAACCCCGCATGAGTTGGCGCAAGGAAAAATATTTTTGGAAAACTGGTTCCAACAGTTAAAGCTTCGCACGACCAGATGGTGGGTGCCTCAGAACATCCGACGCAATCTACCAGTGAAGTCTCACATACAGTTGGAGATCGACCATACAACATTCTGGTATATGTAGGGCGAACACCCCAAGGCCGCCACCCTCGATTACTACCCGACTGTCGAGCAAATCTTCCTAGAGTTGACTCGCCAGGCGAAGACCAAAATACCAGTGCCCGAGGCAGCCAAACAGGTCGACTTTTCAATAAAGGAGCCACTCACCAACCAAGAGAAAGAGGAAGACTACAACTCAACATCTACATAAGTACATTCGTATCGGAGGACACCCTGGTTGAGCCCACTAGTCGGGTACAAATAACCATCAAGCCTCCAACCAGAGTCGACCCACAGCCGACTGGACCACAGCCGACTGGACAACAGCCGATTGAACAACAACCGACTAAACCACACCCACAGCAACAAGCAAACCCTCCGGTTCCAGCAAGCGTCACCCCAACTCAGGTACCGACGAATGGATTCGAGGCCGACAGCCCTGAATATGCTTTATTGAAAGGCATCATCAAGAAATTGGCTGCTGAGATTGCCGCCGCCAGAAAAAGACTCAAAGCCCAAAAAGTACAACAAGGAAAAGGTAAGCACAAGCTTATCATTGCTGAATCATCCGACAATGAAGAAGAGCTAATAGCTGCGGCCGTCGACATTGTAGAAGATTCCGTTGCAAACAAAGTCTCAGTGGAAACTCAGTTTCAATGGTTTCTTGCAGCAGGAGCCCCCGAAGGTCGACCCAAGAAAACCAAAACAATGACAACACCTAAAGATGTCATCGATCTTGTGTCAACCCCTCCACCTCCATCACCGACACCAGTAGTCGAGGAGCAAGAACCAGCACAACAGTCGGTCAGTCCCTTCAACTTGTACAAAAGCAGGATACCAGAGTCTGTGAAAGAAAAAGTCGACAAAGACATAGAACTCAAAGCTTTCTTTGAGACGCTGCCTGGGTTGTTTTAGTCGGCTCAAAAAATTCACACGAGGACCCCTCTCTATACCAGCAGCAGAACAAACCCCCAGGTAACTGCACACCTTACATTGATATTTACTCGATCTGACCAAGAAGGAGACATAATTGGCCAGGTGCAGTCTACCATCGAACAGATTAACCCCCAACCGCAGACTGACTTCTCCACCATTAACCCAGAAATAGACCCACTATCCGATGTAAGTTTAGAACCCACTTCTGACAAATCCATTACCCCTGACGAGTCCCCCACTTCATCACCACCGCCGCCATCATCTCCACCCCCACCATCATCATCTCCACCACCTCCGCCACCACCTGATTCACATCCAGATCTTTCACAACCAGCCACATCCTCACAGCCAGAAGTGGTCATACTAACCCCCCAGTCAGAAAAACCATCGACTTCAACCCCACCAACCACAGGCCCCCCCTCAACTATTGCTGGTACCCCAGAGGCAGAGGCACAAAAGCACAAGAAAAAGAAAGAGCATCATACCAAACTTAGGATCAGCTTAAAGGATGCAAGTTCGTTGACTGACACAGAAGTCAGCCACCTTATCAAAACTTTGGCCAAGGAAGCAAATACAAGGACTACACGAAAAACCAAAGAGCTCACCGACAAAAATACAGAACAGGTCGAGTTTCTCGACAAGTACAGGACCCTAGCTCAGTCTGTCATTACAGGACATGTCGAAGTTGCCACAGATAGACCACTGGAATGGGCATATCATCTTTTTGAGAGCATCGTGTCGACCATCCAGGCACATCTCCAAGAGACAAAAGAAGAACAGAAGGAAGAGACTACTCGACTACTACTGGAACAACACACTACCTTTTCAGAGGCATACAAAGTGCTCCAAGACCATATGGAGGAATCTGTCGTCACCGAAGAAGTCTTAAGAGATTGGCCTACTCACTATAGGCAGGTCTATCAGTAGACATGACAGACTCGTCAAGGCATTTAGGCTTTGGAGGGAAGGAAGATGACAGAGGCAGCCCTCAAGCAGACAATAGAAGACCAAATAGTGCTGGAGACCAACAAGCTGCAGAAGCTGGAATGGGAAGCACATCAGTGGGTGCAACAGGCTCTTCCAAACTTAGAGAAAGTCGACATCATCTACCCACAGATGAAAAGACTCATCGACACAGCCGAAGAACAGAACCATACCCTGGGTCCCAACATGGAGAAGATCGCAGAAGTCCCACTCTTTGAAAAGATGTCGGTCCTGTCAAGCTTAACTACATTAACGATCGACATCCAGAAAGCCTTGCAAAGTTGGACGGATTTTCAGCATCACCTTGCCATCACAGCTCTATCCATTGTCGAGATCTGCATCCAAAAAAGACCAACCATCCGTCTGCACAGTCCACCACAATAGCATTTTGACAAACATTTTGTACCTCCCTGTTTCTTCGGGACGAAGAAACGTTTTGTTCGTGGGGGAGATGTAGAAAGGAGAAAGTCGACAAAGTCAACTTGAACGAAGACCGACTTAGTCAATCGACCGACTAAGTCGATGGGCCGACTTAGTCGATCAGCCGACTAAGTTGGTCGGCCGACTAAACTAGAAGATTAAGTCGGCTAACTAAAATCGTGTCGGTTCACTGAACTGAAAGGTAGTTATTTTGTAACTGTTTGTAAATTGTATATATTAGGTTGTTGAGCCAAACGAGAACACAGTTCAGTTCTCTGCCTTGTATGAACTCATTGCATTAATATAATCTATTTTCCTATATGTTCTTGTCTCCTGTCTCTGATTTATAGATATATATGTTTTAGTATGTATTATTGGTAACCTTATGTGATCTGTGAGATTACAACAGCATGATGCACTCATGAAGAATGGAACTTGGAAGCTGGTTGACCCTCCAGTTGGAACCAAACCAATTGGCTGCAAGTGGGTGTACAAGAACAAATACAGATCAGATGGCTCAATTGACAAGCACAAAGCTAGGCTTGTAGCAAAAGGATATGCACAGAAGGAAGGAATTGACTATGAAGAAACATTTTCTCCTACAACAAAATGGGCTACCATCCGTACCTTACTCTCTTTAGCTGCTCAGAATGGGTGGAAAGTTCATCAAATGGATGTGAAGACTACTTTCTTGAATGGAGACTTGAAAGAGAATGTCTTCATGTCTCAGCCAAAAGGCTTTGTTGTGAAAGGAAAAGAACAAAAGGTATGCAAGCTTGTCAAATCCTTGTATGGCCTAAAACAAGCGCCTCGCGCATGGTACGAAAAATTAACTAAGCATATTTTGAAGTTAAATTTCAAACATTTTGACCTTGATGATGCAACACTGTTTATAAAGAAAGTTGCAAGATCTGTTGTGTATCTTGTGGTGTACGTAGATGATCTTTTGATGACAGGGAACAATGAGAGCTATATAGCATCCATAAAGAAAGATTTGAAAAAGATCTTTGAAATGACAGATATGGGACATCTCCACTATTACTTAGGAATCGAAGTCACTCAACATCCTAAGTACATATTCCTATCTCAGAAAAAATATGTTGGATAACTACTAGACAAATTTTGCATGACAGAATGCAACCCTATCTCTACTCTAATGGAATAGAAAATGAAGCTCACATCAAGCGAAGGAAAATAATTTGAGGATGTGACCAAGTATTGACAACTTGTAGGAAGACTTATCTACCTTACAACAATTAGACCAGATATTTCTTATGTTGTTGGCATACTTTCAAGGTTCATGCATAAACCTTGTGAAGGACACTGGTCAGCTGCAAAAAGAGTTCTAAGATACTTGAAGGGGACTCAATACGTTGGACTCAAGTACTCTAAGGTAGATGACTTCAAACTTATTGGGTACTCAGACTCAGATTTTGATGGTGATAAGGAGACAGGAGTATCAACTTCTGGATACACTATGAGTCTTGGATCAGTAGCTGTCTCATGGAGATCACGCAAATAGTCAGTTCTGGCATATTCAACAACAGAAGCAGAATATGTGGCTGTAGCTGAAGCAACGAAAGAAATAGTATGGCTCAGGAAGATACTTGAAGATTTGCAAGAAAAACAAGAGAACTCCACTCCATTATTGATCGACAATACTTCTGCAATCAAGCTGGCTAAGAATCCCAGATTCCATGATCGAACCAAACACATCAACACAAAGTATCGTTTGATTCGACATCATGTAGAGGCCAAGACAATCCATCTTTGACATTGTTCCACAAATGATCAAGTTGCAGACATCTTCACCAAAGCGCTTGGATGAGAAAAGTTTGAAAGATTCAGAAACATGCTCGGACTTACTAACACCCCTTCGGATTAAGGGGGGGATTGTTGGAATATAATCTGTCGGGATTATAGGTTATTGTAAATATTAAGAATATGAAGAGACTCTCGGATGTGTGATCCCAAGAGTCATCGTAGATGTATAAATAAAGGCATTCTATGGAGAAATAATAAGAATTCGGGAGTTATTCCACCTGACAATAATAATAAGAGCACAATCGCCATCATTTTGTACTCTACTTTTGTATCCTATTTAACTATCAATACGATGTTGTATGTTAAGTTATATGTCATTCCTCCATCGCCATTATTTCATTGTCTAATGGTGAATGTTGATTTACACGCCATTCCTTCATGGCAATATTCATAGTTTTGTTAGGTGGATGGTTACTTTTGCTTTTTTTCTACTCAAGTATATTTTCACTAAGATATGGCTTGAGATCGAGTAGGATAAAAGGCAACTAAAATGCCCCGCTTTTTCGACGGGTTCTATCAAAATTCGTCAATTTTTTTGTGGGAAATTGTTATTTTCATCATTTTGTCATTTTAGCAACCCTATTTTATTGCTCTAGACTAAATCCTTGGTTTTAAAATTATCCATATTGTTAAAATTGTCATTTAAAAACTACAAATTAAGATTTAGATCTTGTTTTAAAATTATTATGTTGTTTACCCATCGACAGCTAAAATAGGATGAGTACATGTCCAGCAATGGTTTTATTTTGGAAAAAGACAATGATTAAAGTTATCCTTGCATGGTATATCCATTAGTTCACTGCATTTTATTTAAACACGATTTATATGTTTGAATTGTAAATGATAATTATGGACTCTGGTCAACAGCCTTGAATTTTTGTCATAGGAAAGTGTCTTGAATTGTTTGCTGTTACTCACAAACTTTATTCAAATTGTTTCTTACTGCTAACAGGACCCTAGACTTTTCTCATCAAATTCTACTTGAAACACCGTCCCTGAGATATCAAAGTATCCTAGACTTCAAAGCAACTATTGTGGATGGTTGTAGGTGATAGTTTAGTGCATACCAAAAACTTGAAGTTGTCCATTTTCCACACCATACTGGTGTAGGTTCTTCTGTTGCTCATGTCATTCTACGTGGTTTTATTCGAGTTAGTACTAGGTTTGTCAAATATTTATGTAAAAATGACAATTTTTATATATGTGCATGTAGTTGATGTTTTTTTTATGGGGATTATGGAAATGTATACCTGTTTTTCAGGTTCTTTAGTCAGGGGATTGGGCTAATTGGTTACTAGTATATAAGAGGGATATAATAATGTATACATTTTTCTTGGGTTAATTGTATAGTTAATATAGGTAGTTATTTACTAATGGATAGGAGGGAATGTATACTTGTTTATAAGAATCAATATCAAGGAGGACCTTTATTCCTGCTATGTGGCATGCCCAGTTTGCTTGGAAATATACCCAGAAAAACCCTCTAGAAATATCTCACAATTCTAAACTGAAGGCTCAAGCTAACTCTCAGTCAACTTGATTTCGTCCAGCAGTTAAAAGAATCTAATGAAAAATGAAATGAAATGAATAATTGTGAGATTTCCTTAAATCACTTGAGCCTACATTTTCTACGTATCTCTCCACTTAATATCCATGTGAGCCCCTTCATTTGAATTTAACGTGTTATTTCTGATGTGATAAGTTTTTTTGAAAAAAAATAGATTTCAGGATAAAAAAATCTTGTATTGGTACTACTAATTTAACTGGTTAATGAACATATGTAATACAAATATTTGTGGTAGTGTAATGATTAGTGTTCTGCTTTCTATAATAACTACCACTTATATCATTACATACAAAGATGTATGTAATATTAATAAGCATTGCTTACCTGTCACTGATATTCCTATACATGATGTAATGGTAAAATAATTGCATTTATATGTTTAAACATTTGTATTATGATAAACACCAAAGGAAGCAATGAAGTCATTGCAGGAACATCCACCCTGAATATGCGCTTTGAGGGGGGGGGGGGAGATAAAGGATCTTATACGCTTTTATCAGTTGGGTTGTAAATAATGGTTGTAATGATTTGGAAAAGGTGCATATTTGCAAATTTAGAAGTATTTCAGTTAGCTTCGAAAGAAAGAAGCGAGGTTGGTTATGGAGCAGCTTGAACCTAAAAGACTACATGTATTTTATTCCACCTCAGCAAAAAAATGTTAATTTATGTAAGGTTCAACACTCTGAATTTTAAATTAGTTCCAACCATGACTATTTCAATATTTTTTTCTCAAAAGTGTCCTTCAATTCCTTCTTTCAGTGTTGATATGGAAGTATGCACTGCATCATCAAGCTCCATGTATTATGCGTATCACTTTGCAAGAAAACATTTTCCACTGATCACCTTTTCTCCCATTGTTGAAGCATTTAATGAAAGGTAAGAACCTAGAGGATCCACCTAATACAACTGAGACCATTGTCATCATAACCAATAACTGAAAGTGAAATCCAAAGAGTCTTATTCCACTAGATTTGGTAAATTTGTGCATCACAGTGGTGGTAAACAGAGTATGGTGGATAGAAATAAGGATTAAACCACTTTAGAGTTGTTCCAATCAAGTTAGTCAAAGTCCCATATCAATATTAGATTAATGCTATGGATGCAGTACTGGATTTACTTTTATCAATTAAATAGAGTTTTCCATGTATCTATTTTGGCCCACCTTGTTGTGTTATATTCATTTTTATTTTCATCTAATACATATTTTCATTGTTTGACAAGTCATAATGATGGATGATATTTTGTAGGACAAAACATAATCACAACATTGCCATGAACATTATGTAAGCATTCCAAATTGAATTAATTTTAGGATTTATAGATTACTTGACCATTATTCTTAATGGTTTGTTGTTTGCATTTCTCCTAGGACAACCTTTTGATATAGAAGACACATTTTATTGCTTTCCATTTCTCGTTGATTTAGATGATACCAATACCTCGAGTTTCTCTAAATTCCTTAATGAGAGATTCGTGAGATGATGATTTAGGTTGATTATGGTATTCTTGTAGCATTGCTTCATGAACCATTCTTTCAATTTTGTTTTTAGTTTATTCTCCTTTATTATGTTGTTAGGATGATAATCTATTTATATAGTTATTTTATGTCCTAATTTTGTGATCAATCCCATTTCATATACAAAACAAAAAACTTTGAAAGTGAGTGTACGTATGGAAGTATGCAAACATAATCTATGTTTTTGCAAGGGTTAGAAGGTCCACTAACATTCTAGAATACAAACTAATATTCAAAAAGAGGTTATCTTTATTTTTCATTGCTATCACCTTGAGGCTATTTAGTGCAGTGAAGTTGGACTTGAACATCGAACACTCATGAAAGAGAAGAGATGTAAAAATACATACTAATTGAATTAATTGATACAATTTGCTAGCATCTTTTCATTGTGGTTCAATTACTTACTCTATATGATCATCCCTAACTACCAATACTAATTGTTATTCATTAACTTGATTGGTCACTAACACTCGTGATATTTATTACACATTAATACATAATATATTAGGGATCCTAATATATTATTTAGCGTCACTTATTCTAGCACCTCATCTTAACAAAAGATACAATATTTGTAACTCCCCTCAATATAAAATACATAGAAACTTACTCAGTAACTAAGAATAATTACAAAATTTGAAGGGAATTCTTGTTCAGTCTTCAATAATGCAACACTTCTCTGGTTCTTAATACCTAAACACTACATTCTATTGTATGATGCAGGTTGTGTTGGTGAAGAAATGTATGCAATGTCATATCAGCCAGGTTTTGCATTGGGACATCAAAGGTAATTTCTTGATTTTATCAATCTTTTTTCTTGTATTTCTTTCATTATGAGATATGATTATTGAAACAAGTATTTGAACATGGCATTTTACGCTTTAAATATGATATTATCTGCTAATTGATAATAATTGGTATTCTAAAGATTATGGATTTTTTCATGACAAGATCTTTCTGTAGTGACCAAAAAGGAAACCTGAGTGATAGAGTAATCACATTGTGATATAGGTAAGTGAAATATGGACTATTTTATGATCACAACCAATTTTGTATATAGTATGAACGCTTTCTTGTTTACAATGCAAAATCTAGATGGAACTTCTTTAGGGTGTTTATTTTTAGTTCTCATGTTATGTGTATCCCCCTGGAGCTTCCATTTCTGGCTTCTTTGTTTCTTTATGTTAGAAATATTAATATCACTGCCATCGAGTATTCCTCTGACACGGAAGGTTTTGCATTCATATTTAAATGGATGTTGTTAATATTTCTTAGGAAATTATATCCATTTCCAAGATATGCACAATGGCTATAGAGTACAGTCCTATGCCCTATCATGATTATATTTTCTTAATTATATCCGATTCTATTCCTTCTCCTGGTGTTTCAAATCATGCCTAGTTTTCCAAAGAAAAATATAAAAATACAGCCTCATCATATACTCTATGGCCCCGTGAATATGCTTATTCCAATGTTGTTGAGGATCATGTAGATCTCCTATTGCAAGCACTACAACATCACCCTGGGAAGCAAATAAACATTATGAATTCACATCACAATATATCATAACCATTTGTCCTTGTGGATACTCATTAGCTTGATGGAATAAGTAACTTTGATCATCCCATGGTGGATAGGATCCATGTGAAGCACTAAATATTGGGTTGATCATCCTCTTTTGATTCTCCTTATTGTTCCACTTATACATGGATCTAGGATGATCATGCTTATATACTATATCCTTGGAATCCACACTAAGAAAATTGTTGTTGATTGGTATCATATGGCACACTTATAGTTGCTAGGGAATAGTTATTTTTTCAATCCCATTAAGCCAATTTCTTGAGTTTTGTTCAAAATTCCTAGAAAAGGTTTATGGATTTCATAACCTACTTGATTATATATTATGAACTTATATAATCTAGCATCCTTTTCCAACCATTAAATACTCAAATTCATGTATTGATCCTTTTTACCATTATAGAGGACTCTCTAAGTTAGTTTCCCAAATTATTAAAGGGTGCTAGCTCAATGGAAGAGCGCCTACCTTACAAGAAGGAGGTTGGTGGTTCGATTCCTCCATGCCCTAATGATATTATAATATCAGTTAAAAACAACTAAATTATTATTTAAAAAATAAGAGATAATTGAACAAACAATGAGATATAAGTGACCAATCAAAATGACCAAAATTCATATATAAAATTACTAAAGATGACCAAATTAGTGACAAAAAATGAGAAATGTGAAACTAAACATTGAAAAGAATGCAGTGCATGTTGCTAATGATGAATCCAAACATGGCATTGATATGGTAGCAAAATAAGACACAAAACTAGGCATTACAAAGGATGCAACACGTGGTGCTGATGATGAAGCCAAACATGGCATTGATATGGTAGCAAAATAAGACACAAAACTAGGCATTAAAAAGGATGCAACACATGGTGCTAATGTTGAAGCCAAACATACCATTAATATGGTAGAAAAATAAGATGTTACTTTGGATTCAAAACATGGCACTACATAGGAATCAAAATATGGTGCAACAATAGAAAAAATATTTGGCGTCATTTTGCTAGCAAAACACGATGCAAAAAAGGAAGCAAAAATTGGTGCAAATTTGGAAGCGAAAATTGGCACATATTTGGAAGTAAAACATGGTGCAAAATGGGATGCTAATGTGGTAGCACAAATGGATTCAATATTGGATGCTAATTTGGATGCTAACATGGTTCTATTAAGGATGCAAATATGGTGCTAACGGGGACGTTATTTAAGAAGCAAAAGTGAACACTCACTAAATATGGTGTTATTTAGGAAGAAAACCTCGACGTTGTTTAGGAAGCAAAGTTGGATACTATTTTGGAAGAAAAAAAATATAGGTTATTTTGGACATCATAAAGGATGCTATCTAGGAAGAAAAAAAAGACATTTTTTGAGATGCTTTAAATTTTGTCCATGACATGTCACATTTATCGTCTAGTTTGACCACTAAATGTACAAAACAATTTACACTAAAAAGGGAAGCTAATTCCAGGATTTGTTGTAGTGGTTGCAGGTTTTTTTTGCAGCCACATTTTTTTTGTCCTTCTGAGTTTATTGTTTGTCCTTCAGGGATGATTTTAGGGGCGAATTATAGCCCATAGGATAATTTTAAGGGGTGCCCAAAAAAAGGTGGGTGAATTTTTAATATTAAAATGGTTTTTTTTTAATTTAATAAATTTGCCCATATTTTATTTTATATATAATTTCCCTTAACTAAATAGCTAGTGCGATTAAACTGTGAACATTCATAAAATCTAATTTATCCAACCCGTCGATGGGGAAAATCGTGACATTCGCCCCGATTTCTTCCGTAATGGAGGTGAAATCGCCAAAAATTTACAGTTTTGGAGGATAAATGGAGATGATTCACCCAAATTTATGGTAGATAGGTTAAAAAATTGGTATTTCGCCCCTATTTATGGATATTTGGGTAAATTTGTTTTAGTTCATCCCTGATTTGCAGGCCCTGGATGTTCATCCATTGGGTATGGAGCAGCACAAGATTTGGGTATGCTTTAGGTGAAACGGATGGCACAGGTCTGCTACATCGATTTACTTCGAGATTTTTCCTTACAAGGTCAGCCAGGAGACTGGGTTCATTGATTATGACAAGCTGGAGGAGAAAGCCTTGGATTTCAAGGCTAAGCTTATTATCTGTGGAGGCAGTGCTTGTTAGTTTTTCAACATTAAGCTAGCATTATTAGGATCTTCAACTGAGAGAATAACAAGTACAACAATCAAACATAAGAGACAATGAACATAGTTTTTTTCCTTAGGGAAACCATAAATGGAGAAAACATCGCAACTTCCTCAGATATAGAATCAACACCAAAACAGTAAAATCCCAAAACAGTAAGTGATCTCCCAACAGCAGTAATCTTCTTCTTTTCTAACCCTAGTGTCTTCTCCTTCCTCAACTATGCGCTACACTTGAGTGTGTATGAGTTGTGTGTTAAATAGAGACTCCGGTTCTCTATTTATACTAATCCTGACATGAATAAAACCCTACCAGGGCCGACCTCTACTAGGAGAGTCTAATAACCCTAGTGCCCTAGAACTGCGAGGACTTTAACCCTTAGACAATCAGAGGGTTACCCATAATGACTTGACATGACTTGTTTACATTATTGATCCTCCCGATCGGAACATCGAGGCATGACAACATGACTCAATTACATTATAGATACATCCCGGCATAAACATCGGGTTACAATACATAAGATACATAGATGAATACATTCCAAAGTTACAAATACATCAACACTCCCTCTTAGCTAGGAAGGTATTCTTTCGACACAATTTTTAGTACTAGTCTTCTTCTCTGTATCAGTTGGATCACCTCGTCATCTACATCTCAAGTCTTCTAAGTCTTCAATTCATCTTCGTCTTCAAGTCATATTTTTCTTTAAGTCATCTTCATCTTCGAATCTGGATCATCTCTCGATCTAGATCATCATGGGACATAATTAGTAGATCTAAATCATCACTCGATTTGGATCATCATCACTGGATCTGGATCATCACTAGAACTGGATCATCATCACTAGATCCAGATCATTACTCAATCTGAATCATCACTAGGCATCATCACTTGATCTAGATCATCACTACTGGATCATCATCACTCGATCTGGATCATCACTGGTGCCATCTCATGATTCTTCTCGTCACAGGAAGTTCTACAGAGATAGCCCTTTTTCATGTTGGTTGTAGGCCTAGCCCCCATGTAGGTATTCTTCAGCACTTATATCTGACATACTCATCAGAAAGGCACAGTACTCACATCCATCCAGGCTAGAACACATCCTGCTCACAATGATGGAAGAGTTTTGCACTTCCATCTAGGCCGGAACACATCCTACTCACAATGATGGAATATTTCCTCACTTTCATCCAGGTCAGAACCACATCTTGCTCACAATGATGGAAGAACTCTGTTCTTCCACCCAGGCTGGAACCACATCCTGCTCACAATGATGAAAGACTCTCATCCAAGCTGGAACACATCTTGTTCACAATGATGAAAGATTTCTACACTTACATTCATCCAGGAGGGAACACATCCTACTCACAATGATGAAAAGGCTCTGCACTTACATCCATCCAGGAGGGAACACATCCTGCTCACAATGATGGAAGGGATCTGCACTTACATCCATCCAGGTGGGAACACATCTTGCTCACAAGGATGGAAGGGCTCTACACTCACATCTGATCTTGTAGGAACCAATCCTACAGTCATATTAGAATGGCCCCCAGTCCTCCTCAACTGAGCTACCTGGTAACTAACTAAGTGCCTCGATTCTCCTAGAGAATGGCAGTTTCCCTTACATCCAACCTACTCGTTGGAATGGCCAACACTCACATCTGACATGGAAGGAACTCAATCCCTTAGCCATGATAGATTGGTTCAGCCCTTACATCTGATCAAGTGGGAACACATCCCTCTATCACATCAAAATGGCTTCTCAGTCCTACAGTGAGTTTTCCTGGTACCTCACCAGGTAGCTCCATTCAAAGAATGGCAATTGCCCTTACATCTATCCTACTCAACGGAATGGCCAGCACTCATATCTAACATGGAAGGAAGCAAACCTCTCACCATGACAGAATGGCTCAGCCCTTATATCTGACCTACTCGTCAGAATGGCTATGGATCTTAGCACTCATATCTGACATGGAAGGAACCAATCCTCTCACCATGACAGAATGGCTCAGCCCTTACATCTTACCATGGAACAAACCAATCCTCTCACCATGACAGAAAGGCTATGGGACTCATCACTTTCCCTTGGAGGAAATATTGATCTGGAGAACACCAAGCTTCTCCCTGAAGTACTCGTACTTCACCCTAGCCAATGGCTTTGTCAAGACATCAGCTATTTGTTCCTTCGTTGCAACATATTGGAGCTTCACTGCTCCCCTCTGCAACATATCCCTGATATAGTGGTACTTGATCTCGATATGCTTCAACTTGTCATGGAACACTGGATTCTCTGACAACTTTACGCAACTCTGGTTGTCACAATGTATACAAGTAGCATCCAACTGGAGATCAAATAAATCATACAGTAGCTTTCGTAGCCATACTGCCTCACAACTAGCTAAACAAGCTACAACATACTCTGTTTCAACTGTACTTAGTGCCACATAGGATTGCTTCCTACTAAACCAAGAGATCACACCTGATCCCATACTGAAGCAACACCCTGAAGTGCTCTTCCTATTGATGGCACTGTTTTCCCAATCTGAATCAACATAAACTTCCAGGTTAATATTTTGATTCACATCGCACTTGAGCCCATAATCAACTATACCCCTCAGGTACCTCAAAATATGCTTTGCAGTAATCAAGTGAACTTTTTTCAGATCTTTCAATAACTAGCTCAAGGTGTTCACAGCAAAGCAAATGTCTGGTATTGTGTTTGTCAGGTACATCAATGACCCAATCATCTGACGATACATCATAGCATCAACCGAATATGATGAAGCATCGCTCAATAGCTTCAGGTTTGATGGCATAGGTGTGGCCATAGCCTTGCAGTCCATCATCCCAAACCTCTTCAGGATCTCTACTGCGTACTTCCCTTGTCTAAGGAAGATTCCATCTATACTCTGCCACACCTCCATATCTAGAAATTAATGCATCATCCCCAAGTCCTTCATTTCAAACTTAGCAGCAATATTTCTCTTCGTATCAGCAATCAACCCATCCATACCTGCTACAAATAGATCATCTACATATAGTAGAAGCATCACTAGGTTGCCAACTTCAACCTTGTAGTAAAGGTTGGAATATGCTTTACTCTTGCTAAAGCACAAACTGGATAGAAAGCTGTCAATTCTGCCGTACCAGGTCCTGGGTGCCTGTTTCAAATCGTACAGGGCTTTCTTCATTCTGCATACATGAGACTCTCTATCATGTGTCTCAAAACCGAGTGTTTGTTCTACATACACTTCCTCTTCTACTACACCATTCAAGAAAGTAGTCTTGACATCCATTTGGTGTATCTTCCATTTCATCACTACATCCAGAGAAAGTACCAATCTGATGGAAGTGTATCTAGCTACAGGTGCAAAGGTTTCTTCATAATCTATTCCTTCTTTTTGAGAGAAACCCCGTGCCAAAAATCTTGCTTTATATTTTTCAATGCTACCATCTACAACATGCTTGATCTTGTAGATCCATTTGGAAGTTACAACTAACTTCCCTTCTGGTCTTGGGACAACATCCCAAACATCATTCTTCATGATCGATTGGTATTCTTTGATCATAGCATCCTTCCATTCTTTCTATTCTACGACTTCTTCATAACTGGAAGGTTCTTTATCAATGAAATCACATAGTAAAGCTACATACCCAAAGCAGGATCTGGTATTCTTTCTTTCTCTGTGATTCTCTTCCAGAGCCCCATATCTTTCCGCACCTTGGATAAGTTCTCATACCCAAGCAAGTTTCCTCTAATGAGGATTCTTATCTAGAGGTGGATCTACAGATCTTTGTGGTTCTTCAAATTCTTGATCTTCTTCTTGAGCTTCTTCATTCATGGTTGTATCATGAATTCTAGGTCCTTTTGCTTCTACTTCTTTAGGTTCTTCAACAGGTCTCTTTCTGGATTTGTTGTAAGCTGTGTCTTTATCAAATGTCACATCCCTGTTGAGGTCAATATTTTTGTACCCTAGAAAATATATTCTGTAATCCTTCGAGCTTTCAGAGTATCCCACAAATATACCCTTCTTTCCTAAAGGATCTAATTTTGTTCTCTTCTCTTTTGGAATGTGTATGTACACAGGACAGCCAAATATTATGAGATGGCTGACTTCTGGTTTCTTGCCAGAGAAGACTTCTTCAGGAGTCTTGTTCTCGAGTACTGTATGTGGAGTACGGTTCTGTACATACACAGCTGTTCTGGCAGCTTCCACCCAAAGATGCATAGGAATATCTTGATCATGAAGCATGGCTCTTGCAGCTTCCATGATAGTTTTGTTCTTTCATTCCGCAATCCCATTCTGTTGTGGATTATCAGGAGTGGACAACTCCCTCTTAATCCCCGATTCTTTATATAGCTCTTTGAATTCATTTGAAGTGAATTCTCCACCATTATCTGATAAAAAATTCTTGATCTTCTTTTCAGTGTGGTTCTTGATCAAGGCTTTGAATTCCTTGAATTTGCTAAATAATTCGCCTTTGTTCTTCATGAAGTAAACCCATGTCTTCCTAGAAAAATCATTAATAAAAGAAACAAAGTATGCATACCCACTTAGTGAGTTTGATGACATAGGACCACATACATCGGAGTGGATGATTTCTAGGATTCCTTTGGCTTTGCTTTCGCTGCTAGGAAATGTATTCTTTGTATTCTTTCCTTTCGCACATCCTTTGCAGATCCCATCATGTTTTGCTTGGAATTCTGTAAGACCTTCAATAGCTTTGTTTGCAATAGGTAGTGCTTTGTAATGCACATGTGCAAGCCTTCTATGCCAAAGCTCATTTGGCTCTACTATGTCATGGATCAAGGCTTGTTCTCGATGGCCCTTCAATTTGTACAAACCTACTTGTTCTCCAATCACCACTGCATCATTGATAGTCTTACCTCTTGGACACATGATGACTTGACCATCTATGAATGCAACCCTCATTCATTTTGCATCCAATGTTGATATGGAGAGAAGGTTCTTCTTGAGTCCTGGCACAAACAATACTTCTTTCATTGTTAGAGACTTTTGGCAGAGTCTAGTTTATAGGAAGATTCCCCAGTACCTTTTATTGGATATTAGTAGTCATCTCTTAGTTTCACCTTGTGAGGTGATTCATGTTCTGGTAGTATTACAAAGGATTCCTTGAATCCAATCATATGTTTGGAAGCCTCACTATCTATAAGCCAATCATCATATATGGTTCTTTTATTGGATAGTTCATCATCCTCTGCAGCATGAGCATGATGTCTTCTTTTGTTCCCCTTCTTCTTATGAGAGTGGACCTTGTTCTTAGGACAGTATTTTGCAAAGTGTCCTATTTCATCACATGTATAACATATTAATATAGATGGGTCCTTTCTATTTTTATCTCTATGATGATGATTCTTACCTTTGAATGAAAGAATCCCATGACCTAGGAATGCCATTCAGTGTTGTCATCACAATCTCTGCATTCTCAACTTCTTCATCTACATCTTCTAATTGTTCCTTGATCTAAGAAACCCTTGTGAAGTAGGACTGGATAGTCTCTGCATTCTGAATCTTCACATTCTTCAGTTGATTCCTCAGATTCATCTTCCGGTTTATGTTCTTCCCTTCAAACAACTTGGTTAGGGCATCAAACATAGCTTTAGGTGTCTTGAGAGAGGACACCTGAGGTATAGGGTGATCCTTGATAGAATCAACAATGATCCTCTTTTCCATAACCATCTTCTTCTTATGTAAGGCCTTTGCCTCATCTCCCTATGGAACTGGAACCTCCTCATGGATGTAGGAGTCTAACTCATTTTCTTCCAGGACCAGGGAGATCCTATACCTCCAGGCTCGAAAGTTATCAGCTCCCTCAAGATTTTCATCAAGCTTGGTATAATGAGACATCTTAACTGAGAACCTCAAATGGAAATACAAAATATTTTAGATCTTACCAGGTCAAGATGTCGGATCTGAAACTTGAGCTGAAATCATGCAGAGATGGTTCAGGAGCAAATTAGGGTTTTTCTTTTCTGGAGATCTATCCACCCAAATGTCTTGAAATTTGTCCCTAACTTTGATTTTGGGGAGGAGATCAATCCAAGCCTGGGATCACTGAAAAATTCCTCTTCTGTGAAAAGCCCTAATTTTCGATAGCAATGTCAGGTCCAAAACTGAAAAACCTCATAATTGGATTCTACTTCGACAGAAAGATGCTCCCTAAGGAGAAGAGTTATTCCACATTACTTTTTCTGAAAATATATGGAGGAAGATTTACAAACTAGGAAGCCCTAGTTCCCGCAGCTGCACAGTGTCTTCTTCTCAGGTTAGCTCTTATACCATGTTAGTTTTTCAACATTAAGCTAGCATTATTAGGATCTTTAACTGAGAGAATAACAAGTACAGCAATCAAACACAAGAGACAATGAACACAATGTTTTTACTTGGGGAAACCATAAATGGAGAAAATCCCACAACTTCCTCAGAGATAGAATCAACACCAAAACAGTAAGTGATCTCCCGACAGCAGTAATCTTCTTCTTGTCTAGCCCCAGTGTCTTCTCCTTCCTCAACTATGCGCTACACTTGAGTGTGTATGAGTTGTGTGTTAAATAGAGACTCCAATTCTCTATTTATACTAATCTCGACATGGCTAAAACCCTACCAGGGCTGACCTCTACTAGGAGAGTCTAATAACCCTAGTGCCCCAGAACTACAAGGACTTTAACCCTTAGACAATCGGAGGGTTACCCACAATCACTTGACATGACTTGTTTACATTATTGATCCTCCCGATATAAACATCGAGGCATGACAACATGACTCAATTACATTATAGATACATCCCGGAATAAACATTGGGTTAGAATACATAAGATACATAGATGAATACATTCCAAAGTTACAAATACATCAACAGTGCTTATCCCAGGGACTGGGATTATGCTAGGTTCTATGATATTGCTGATAAATGTGGTTCCATGCTCTTATGTGACATGGCTAGCATCAGTGGCCTTGTCACTGCCCAGGTACCTTTTCTATTTTCGCTGACTTTCTTTGGAACAGTTACCAAGGAGTTGCTTCAACACTCCCACTTTTTGTAATGGTTGGCTTCAAATTTTAATTAATTTTTCAAAATACCTAATCTGAAAACAACCAATAAGGTTACCATATTTTTCAAAAGAAGGCTCTGGAACAAACATATTCAAAATGGTGATTCGTTGCAAACTTCCATATAGCATTTCGAAGCATTAGACTGGGATGTAGTTCGCATGGTAGAGCTCTCGCTTTGTAAGCGTATGTTTCATATTACTAACTTTTTTTACCTTGCGAGGTTCCCTGCCCGAAGATTTGTGTGTTTCCACCATATATTTGAATAACAGGTTCTCATATTACCTTAAATAATTTTTCTATGAGGCAAATCTTCTACCTTGATCATTCTAGCACTTTGGAGGTCTCATATATGGAAAAGGTTTCCAGCTTCTAAGATGGAAGAACCATTGTGTCTTTTTGTACTCTCCAGTGAGGAGAGGTTTGGTTGATTCCACCTGTACTACCCCCGGATTACCCATGTAGGTCCTCTCAGCCCTGAGCATTCCCTGTTGGACATTATCAGAGTTTGTATTAGGACTTTAATACTAATTGATGATGATGGAGATAGGTCCTCCACCTTCACATCTACATGTGGGGTGAAGTAGTGGTTCTCTTTTATATTTTTGCAGAATGTAATCATCTTTATTTCTTGCCAAGGTTTACCCCTTTCTATTCACTACTATTTTTATTTACATATGTATTTATTTTGTCACCTAGGAGTTTCCTTGGCTTTCACTATTGTGGCTTGTCATACTCTCTAGTCCCATTGACCTATTTTGATCACCTATGGACATCAACAAAATTATCTCATCTTTATCTAACCAAATTTTGATGCTATAATAGTTACCATGTCATTAGGTCTTGTAGGGAAGAAGAATAGACACATGTATAGAAAGTATCTATGCATTCATCCATACAATAACACTACATTGTTCTATATCAAATTCAAATCACATAGCATACAGTAATTTACTGGATTCTACTATAGCTTCAAAGTTCATACTAGTACATGGAAGCAACACAGATACTCTATCTCATCTGTCACACTTTAAGGAATTATGTATATACATTCCGTATAAAATCTTTACAGAATATCAATTACAAAGCCACCTCAACATCCTGCAATTATAGTTGTTCTCTAACTTGCATTCTGTGACTGACCTAAAATTGTTGCTTGCAGGTTGTTAATTTGTAGAGGTTCATTGATTTTTGGAGAGGACTGCACTGGTGTTGTTAATCACTAGTCATTGCTTGAGGTAAGAAATCAATGCAAGTTCACAAAAAGTGCATCCATGCAACATTATTATATTTTCAAAGTTGGTGATTTGGGTAGGTATTGTACCATTTCCAAAAGTGTAGTAAGCAGTCATGTTATAATCTCTCTTGAATGCTTAAGATTAATATAATTTAGATCACAGATGTACAGCTTGTGTTTGGGTACCCATAATTGGCAGGTCTGAATGAATTAGAATCTTAGACTGTAAGGTTACAATTACACTGTTATAATAGTTTTGTTTGAACTTGTAATTTTGTTGTAAGTGTTGACTTCATTTTATGATATGTGATTCCTTATGTACTTTAATTCTAAGTTACTAGGACACGGATCCGGATCCAGATATGGATTCACTAGATTTTTTTAAACCCAGGATCCGAATACTGCAGGGAAACGACAAGTACAAACAAATATAAGTTATCGCCAAAAAAGAGAGTTCATGTACCATAACTGATAATTTGATAAGTTGTGATGTTTATAATTTTAAAAACCATTTCAGCATGAACTTGAAGCAAGTCATAATAGTGTTTTTGTGAACCACATCCACATGTCCCTATCAATAGGGAATAAACAATAAAGTGGTTTTCTTGAACATGATGGCAAGGCTATAGAACAGTGTAGGTGAAGTGAGCAACAACATAGTACATAAAGATAGATCATCCCTTGACAACAGACCTTGACCATAAAGATATATCAAATCAAAATGTTGAGAGTAGACCTTTATATTGATATATCAGAGTTCAAGAGCATATCTTGACATAAGGATAGATCAGACCTTGAGCAGGAATGTGGTTTATGCTTTTAGCCATTAGGTTTTTAGGATTTTTTAAGTTTTTCATTAAAAAATAATTTTTTGGGGGGGATCAATGGGTCATAGAAGCATTGGAAGTTGTAGTATCCATTTGAAAATTTTAGGAATTGTTTGATTTTTTACATGATTTGTTTGAAAATTTCAGGATATTTTTTTATTTTTCATAGGATCCATTTCATGGGACCAGGATACGTTTCCTTTTGCAAGGGATCTATTTCCATGGTGGATCCAAGGCGGATCCGATCCGAATACATATGGGATCCGTGGATCCGCAGATCTTACACATTGGGGTGGTGGATCTGGTAACACAGCTTTAATTATACTTGTAGATGCATTTGTGTTTGTGTGTATTTGCATTGGTGGCACCATATTGAATTACATGGAGCTTTACATGGACCCCTTTTCTCTTGCATTCTATTTGATAACTAACTGGACCAAAAATAATAATTAATTATACTTTAAATAATTTGAGTATGCATTATCTATAAATGCGAACAATTGATTTTTTTTTATTAACTTATTTATCATTATCTAATTATTGGTTCATAAAATTCACAGGCTGGATGGCAGAATCAATTTGCAGCTGGGATCAAGATCTGTTTGAAAACTTTTTTGTTGGGGTGACATTTTTCCTCTTCTTCTATAGATGATTAAGTCAGTGAATGGATTTATTATCGATCTATTATATTAAAAAATGGCTTATTCTTTCAACTTTTTCCTCATTGTACCATGGTAAGTTGTTGCAATACTGATGTATTTACTTAACTTGGAAGAGTTACAAGAGGTAAGCTTCACAACTCAAAATGACTTTAAAATTGACTATAATGTTAGTAAATCCTATGTTGTCTATCCCATAACACCAAAATTGTACACCATAGCCACACATTAATAAATAACAAAATGAAAAGAGTCTGCATACCAGAATCCTGTAGGTCTGTGAGTTGGACTCTACATATTGAATTTTGCATATTGGAATTGTTGAAGGCTAAGCATTGGGAAGGTTTTTTTTGTTCAATTATCATCTTCTCAGTTATCCCCATTCATGTCTTAATTGTCCATATTTGATACCCTTGCTTCCTTTAACATCCCACCTTTGACGTGATTTGGAGTTAATTTTTTTAATGAGTGCTATGGAACTGCCACTTGTTTCATAGGACCTGAGCTAGGCATTGTTATAGTCTTCATCTTTGTTGGTCTCCTGTTGCCCTGTTTCAAGGCACACAGATTAAGTCTCTGTTGCTGGCAACCGGTGTTCATAGTCACATACGTTCTTTGTGAATTCCTTCACATGGGTGGTAAGAGAGTTTTGTTTTGAAAAATTGGCTACTTGGGGACTTCTCAAATTGGCATTAGAGTTCTTCAGTATATGAACTTCATGGTGTATCCTTTTGTTGAGGTATCAGATTCGTAACAATTAGCAATGTAAGTGTGAAATTGATGGTAATCAGGAGAATCCAATGAGGAAGTATGGGACTATGTCACTAATACATGAGGTGAGCACAAAAAAACAAAAATCTAATAAGGAACTACTGACAGCGTTGGGGGAGAATGATCTTGTTTAGATTCTATTGGATATTTCATAAAGCCAAGAGTATTACTGTAGGATGAGTTCATATGAATATCTTGTGCTTGATAGGTGCCCTCATTTGCAAGAACATTGGTTTATGAGTTAAAATTTCTATGGACTTGTGTAAAACATATTGTTTTAAGTTAGAGGTCAATGATTTAGATTTGGTAATGATTTTTGAAACGTTAAAATGCATGTGGGGAGGTCACCCCATTCACAATGTCAATGATAAGATTGGAGTCCCATGCATTTATGATGTCTCAAATATCTAATTTGGATATTAGTTTTAGGAATTTGCATAAAATGAGTGCTTCTCTAATATTGTTCATGGTTTTCCCATGCCCTCTAGGCTCATGCAAATTTAGTCTTGTCTTTCCTCTTGTTCTGTAATGAGTATCTTTCCCTAGCTCTACCTGGTTTCTTTTTGTTGTCCCTTCAAAGAATAAGATACTACTAGAGAGAGTGGATTGAACTAGGGGAAGGATCTCAAAAGGGGAGTTTGAATATTGAGTTCACTCCTTGAGACCTTATCATTTCACCCATTGCAAATACTTAACTGTATTGAGTTTCCTTTATGGAATATTATCGTATTCCTTGTGTTTCAGTAATGGCTGTGTGTGTGAAAATATGGTTTGTAGTCTGGTACTCCAAGCAGAAATTTGCATGTCCTTTTCCCCTGGCCCCTTAGTCACCTCCTTTCAAGTTTGTTTGAAATCCATAAATGAAGAATTGTAGTGCATATCTTGGATAATGCATGCCCTTATGATGGTTTTGTAATTATTTGGATTTGAGTGACCAAGATTGGGTAAACTAGAACAAAAAACATTATTAAACAAATCAACAGTATGAGAGTTGAGGGAGTGAATACCATGTTTGAGGAAGTTGGCTTGGATGTTGTTCATCTCTATTCTGGTGATGACCTCATGCAAAGAAGTAAGGTATTTTTCTTAATAAATAAGTATTAAGAGTATTCCATTGTTCAAACTGTTATAAATCTTGATTTACCTCAATCGTCTGTTTCTTGTTAATAGAAACATTGCTTTATGCCTTTTGTTACTCACAGAGGCTCAAAGGCTTTGACTGGCTCCTTTGCATTTTTGTAATATTGAATCACAGCGAAATTTCTAGCAGTTATTAAAGTACCCATGAATCATGTGATTAAATTTCCCATAAAACTGTGGCATCATTCACAATATGTGCTCTCATAAATATTAATGTGTTAAATAATTTTTTATATATCTGTAGATTGTTATAGTTAGTTAAAAAATTGGGTAGCTTTGATCTTGTAATTTTAATACTGAATATGCACTATAATATATTATGATTGGTATAATTTCTATCATAGTTATGGATAGTCTGACAAATTCTTTGATGATAATGCGAAGAGAGGACATTGGTAATGTCCCAGTAAAGGTTTCACATGGTAAGGAAAGCACTACTTGGCTTGTGGTGAGTTGGAAGTTTAATGTCGGTACTATGCAGCATGGCATACAAAGCACAAAAATTGATATGGCCTTCACATTATGTTAGGATTGTAGTGGACAGTTTGTACCTTAAATTGAACAACCAGTATTTGCATCCCTTCCATTGTAAGATTATGGTTTGAAATTTATTTTTCAAGGGGATTTCACACTACAATCATCCAGGGAGGTGGTCGAGACTCGATGGTTATAGTGATAGTGCTTGGAACCAATAGTAACTTTCAGAATTTACAGAGTTTGTCAATGTTGTAGAGTCTTTTAGGTCTCTTCATTGCTATCAATTAAATCCCTGAAAAGTTCTCACTTTATATGAGTTTTGTCCCATTGGTCGGAAAAAAATATTTCAGTTCCATGAAAGATAATTTTTGAGTTATAGGATTTTCCCTGCTCCCTTTAAAAATATCCACATAGAATGGAATTCACCCTAAAGAAAATGAAAATGATATGGATGTTCAAAATGATCTACACTCCATAGATTTCTTTGATCCAAAATTCATCAATTCTTATTTGAATGCACAGCCAGAAAGCATACCTAGCCTTTGCATTATTTCTAACCAACCTTCACTAATATCATCGCCTATTAGTTCAGATAGATCTAAAGAGTGTTCTTTCTTGGGTTTCAGTCTTATGCATTTGATAGGAACATGTGATCTTCTATCACAACAATATCAAGCTTCAAGGAAGCTTACTATGAATAGATCATAGAGCAAAGTTTCTTTTGGGTTTATTACTAACTTTACAATACCATCTCACTTTTCAAATGGTAAGAACCTTGGCTCAATAGCAGTTCATTACGTTCAATTTTTGTCAAGATAAATAATATTGTTTTAACTATCACATTGTCCACTAATGAATGCAATGTCTCATGATTGTTTGCAGTGGATTACCGCTGAACATATTTACAGAATATTTGTGTATTTTGTGCATTGTATCATTTTCATATGGACGATCATTTTTCTCAAGACTTAATGTTTCATTCATTACATTTTAGTGGCACTAAATGGAATATTATTTGATTTCTTAGCCAAGATTGATTCATATATTTTTTGTTTAACGAATTTCTGAGATTTAAAAAGTGGCTCCGCCCTTCATTAGTCTTGGCATTGTGTTCTGCCCCAAGTTACCCATTCCCTTCTTGAATTTACTCCATGGACTTTGCATCCAGAACCTTCATGTGCCAAGCTTCTATGATGAGTGGTGAATTCAGATGGAGCGTTATAACCAGTATCATCCCAAAAAACTGATGAATGTTGTCCTCCCTCGCATACTTCCCTTGCATGTGGCTTGTGCCACCTTCTACCACCAAGTCATGGCCATGAATGCCAACAAGTGGTGTGACAAGCACGTCCCATTTTGTCCCCAAAATACCATCTGGGTTTTTTCACCATGCCGTTATTATTGAGTGAGTTATATGATAAAGCAACAAACCTCATATTGCTAAGGCTATCATGGAGGGTTGTAGTTTCTTCATGATCCCAATGATTGGTTCAAAATATGCTGAAGGGTTGTAGTTTCTTTGTAATGTTGTTAAGTGTCATATGACTAAGATTTGATATGATGAACAAGTTATGTTTGTTGGTTGATTTCTTTATAGCTAATTACACATGAGGTTATTACTTCATGTACAACCCAATAGTAAGCCTTGGAATCCTACAAAATTGTCTCATCAAAGGGATACAATAACAGAAAGGGCATTATTTCTTCTGCAGGAGCCAATCTTATGAAACCTTTTGGGTTTAAAAAATGCATTGGGAATTATGTAGTTAGCATTCTATTATTAACATGTCATGGGAGCTAGCTGATAAATTCTATTAGGTAAGAATAAAAAAAGCATTGCCATTTTAGATAGTAAGGCATATTTCTGATATCCTTATTTACCACATACAACAAGAGATTTAATGGGATTATTTAAATAATGAAGTGAATTCAAAGAATTCCTAAGAATAACAATAATGTACTTTAATTTCAATCTACCTAGGGCCGAACTAGGACACCCTGCAAAACTTAAAAATTATACAAGGTTAAGTCCTCTTTGCACATAAAAATCTTGAAAGGATTGACTTACTTTTGATGCATTTTTCTAATGCAATATACTACTTGCAGTTGATAACTGCTCAAAATGATTGTATAGCAAGGGGTGGCAGATGTATTCCAGGCTCTAGATACAAGTAGTGTAGTTGTTATTATACTAGAAATGGGTTTGTTTTTCACTAATTTTTGTTTGTTAATCTTGCCCCTGTTGACCTTCAGATCCAAAGCATTTTCTTCTTCACTTTATAAAATTTTTAAAAAGGATCTACATTCATGATTTGAATCCTCTTTTTTCAAAATTCATTTCCATGTTGCTCTGTCTGAAAGAATCCCAAGTACTGATCCTTACCTTCTTGATGAAATATGATGTTCTATTTGTTTCAGGGAAAATCCTTATGCCCTACCATTTCTGACAATCTAATTGAAGGATATTTTATCACGTTGATTATTTTTTGGGGAGAAAGTTGAAACCCAAATAGTGATTTTGGCACTTTAAGAATCAGTGCTAAGGTCCTATTTTGTGTTTTTCTTTAGGCAATTATGTTTTCTTATGTCCTTTTTAGGAAAATCCAAATGATCATTTTAGCTCTTTTGAAAATGGTACTAATCATTATTTATATTTTTCCTCACAGTTCTGACAGCCAAAGAAGAAGCAAAAAAGTATGGGTGAATTCATCCCCTTTTTCTTTGACCATTGATCTACTTATCTATCTGCATTTGTTTTCTGGTTTCTGAGAGATTCTATAGCAGAGTCTTTGGATGCTTGTGCTCAATAAGTTGTTTAGAAAGAAATGCATTTTCTTATACTCTTTAGACTGGGTGTCACATGTCTTCTACAAATTCGTATTGATAAAACTTGTTTGATTTTGCATCTGTGTCAGAGTTTTGATTCCACAGAAAAAGGATCACTAGAATGGAAGAACTAGGCAGAAAAAAGTAAGAAACAAGTCAGGCCCACCCCTACTCGACCTTTTAGACTACTGACAGAGGTATAGACATAAAGATTCCTGGTGATTTCTCCAAACACTTTCATCTCAAGATAATATTATTGTGGCTTGTTAAACTGTACATATATAGGTGATTTATTTTCAACACATTATCTTCTTGTCTTTCCTGCATTTTAAAGGTTTTTTTTGGATTTCATTTCATTTCTTGTGTTCTTCCCACACTAAAATTGTCTAATTAACTTATGATACTCAAAATCCTAGTACTTCCTAGAAATTACATCTGCATTCTACATAGTAAGTCGGGTGTTAGAAAAACTTACCTATTTCATTTTTTACCGTTTCATTCTAAAGAAACCACACCCACTTGATATAATGAATGTCAAACGCAATCAAAAGATTGGTCCGGTATTAGAGCTTGTCGTTATTGACCATTCTTTCATTCATTTCTAGATGAGATTGTAGCATATTTGTTGATCTTAGTAGTAGTGTTAGATCTTGTGACATTGGTCATATCATGAAATGACAATATATAATGTGCTAGCACGGTCATTGCCAATCAAACATGACAACATCTAATGTTGTGAAAGTGCATATTGTTCTGTCAGTGGATAATATCTTATAAAAGAAGTCTTCAAACGTGTTGAATTCCTCACCATGTAAACCATTGTTAGAGCTTAACTTCATCAAATTGTGTCTTACTAATAGAAACCCCACAATTGCATAATATTTAGTCTTAGCAGTCAACCAAACACCTCTATTGATGATCCCAAAAATTGTTACTACACCAACTATATCTATACATGGTTACAGTAACTATTGCTAGAGTTGTTACAGTAGAAGCTATCAGTAAAAAGTGTTACCATAAACATGCCATACATGGCTTGACAAAGATGATCTCTTTTGCAGCAAAGAGGCCAATTGAAAGAACATCAACTCATGAAAAATATACAACAAGAGATGATTGAGGAGGAAAAGCATCGAATACCAATTGCACAAGGGTTTCCATGGACAACTGATGAGCCACAAGTAAGTTTTGAATCTAAACAAATCATTTTATGCTATCAATGATGATGCTAGGCTTGAATTCCTTCATTATTTTTTGAAGTTCAACATAACATTCAAAGTGTCTCTCATTATATTTTTATCATATTCTAAAGTGTTGATTTGTCAAATTTGCAGGTCTTGCCAAAGCCCCCAGTCAAAGAGAACACTAAGCCATTGAAGCTCAATCTTCACACAGAGTCTAGATCAGTTGAAAGAGCCAAATTTGATCACTTAGTATGCCTGAATTCTAGTGCCTAAATATAATTCATTTTGAAAAATCAAAAGTTCATCTTCAGTAAGATAAACATTTGTTTCAGTTCCTAATATTTCTTGCGATACCTCAAATAGATGGAAGAAAAATTCTACTATCTCATGCAACAAAGGTCAGAAGAAGAGCGACTATGGAAGGTATAACTTCCCTTGCGTTTGAATATTTTTTTTAGTTAAATATTTTTTGGTTCTTTTGGTATGAACTAAATATCTCCCAAAGCATAGTGAGAATCTCCCAAAGCACAGTGAGAATGTGGATGGCTAGCAAGCATGAGTTAATTTTCAGCCTTGAATTTTGCCACCTCAATAGGAAACCATGATATAAACTGTTTTGATATAGATTTATTCATTTTTGTTACAAACTGACTTGGGTATCATAAATAGCTAGCTGAAGATGAAGAAATTAAGAGATTTCAAAAAGAGATGATTCCATATGCTCAACTCATGCCCTTTTTTATCGTCCATTTGTACCAAAGAAGTATGTTCTCCTTCTTAACCATTTTTTCTATGGTTTAAAACATGATGCAAAATATATAGTTTTGTATACTAAGCCAAAATTGTGGCAGGTCTTCAAACTTCAAAGTCCCCAACAATCCCAAAGGAGCCTAAATTCCATAGTTATCACCATCATATAAAATGCTTATAATGAAAGGGCATGCACACTACAGGTTTCAGGTTTCACAATGATAATAGCTGACAAAGAAATCATGAATTAGGCCAAAAGGGAGTGTTGTTGAAGTAACTTGTACTAGTAGGCATTATTGCATAGTTGTATATGTTATATGTATTACAGCATCTACTAACATATGCGGGTAGTTGTTATTGTACTAGCCTTTGGAATAGTAGGCTAGTATCTAGAGCTTATCTGCACTCACAACTTATTGCTATCAGGATAGTATTCTAGTTGGAGATGGTTATGTGGTCAAGTTACTCAGAGAACAATAATTGTTGCATAACGTGGAGGACCCAAAGCAGTCTAATAATGAGCCCCTATACATAGAACCTGATTGGGAACTTATATGATCTTGGTTTTTGATAAGCCACCAACGAAAGAGGCTGTTGTAATAGTTAAAAACATGCATGAGGGATTCAAGACCATGTATTTTGATGGTGCACATTCTCAATTTGGTGTAGGTGCTGGGGTAATTTTTGTTTCACCAGTTATAACTCCTTTCCATATTCATTTTGCTTAAAATTTGATGCAGCTAACAATGTGACTGAATATGAGGCCTTGCTTTTGGGTTTGAAACAAGTAAAGGATCTCAATATTAAAACATTAAAAAGTCAAAGGAGATTCAGAATTTTAGATTTGATTGTGAATCAAGTACAGAACCAGTGTGAAGCAAAATATTCTCATTTGAGGCAATATTGACATGTTGTATCATGTATGGTATGAGATCAAGGCATTTGATGCTTTTGACATAGTTTCTATCCCGCAAAATTAAAATCATTAATCAACAAGTAGATGCTATGATAGGTTCAAATGTGGGATTTGAACCATGCACAACATATTCCTTTTCAAAGTACCATGTGGAGGTTAGGTTTCAACCATCCATTCCTGACAACTTCGGAAACTAGCATCTATTTGAAGATGATAGGTACTGTGAATTTTTTGAATAGTCTAAATGCAACTGCCTCTCACTAAATTGATTAGGGATAAGAAAACAGTGACTCGGAGCAACAAATGGTACAACTAAAAAGTAATAAAATCCCTAGATGTTTGGTACCTTTGGAAAAAATTCTTGATGATTCTGTTGCTTTTAAAGGTTCAAAGGTCACTGATAAGGATGAGCAGGTCATTGAACTCAATATGGGTTCTAAGAAAAGTCCAAGACCAGTGAAGATTGCTCAAGTATGCACTCTAGAATGGAAAAATATTAAGGAGTTTATCTGTGATTATAAATATGTTTTTGCATGGTCATATGATGAGCTAAAAACCTACAGTACTGAGGTTATCAAGCATAAAAATCCTTTGAAATAACAATACAAACCTTTCAGGAAGACACAAAGGCACATGAATTCCAAGTTGGCTCCCATCATACAAAAAGAGTTGCAGAAGTTGTTCAAAGTAGAAATCATCACTCCTGCTTATTACTCATAGTGGGAATCCAATGTTGTACCAGTCCATAAGAACAATGAGATTAGAATTTGCAATATTTTGAAATTTGAACCTTCCATCCTCGAAAGATAACTATCTTTTGCCAACCATGGAATATGTGTTACAGTTACAAGTGTTGGAATGATGTCCATGTTGGATGGATTCTCAGGGTACAACCAGGTGCTGGTTGATGAAAATGACCGATACAAGACAACATTCACCATCCTTATGGAACATATTCCCATGTCTATGTGCCTTTTGGATTGTTAAATGCTGGGACCAGATTCCAAAGAGCCATATGCTTTCTTTGATTTCCTTAATAAAGTTATCATGGTTTACCAAGATTATTTGACAGTTTATTCCAAGTGCAGGGGAGACCATTTCATGCACCTGAGGAATATCTTTGACAGACATAGATCCTTTGGAATCTCACTTAACCCCAAGAAGTCTATTTTTTGGGTAGTCAAAGGCAAAATATTGGGGCATCTGGTGTCCAAAAGACAAGGTAAAAATAGATCCAGCAAGAGTGTAATCTTAAAAGAGATTCAGTTACCCAAAAGTAAGAAGGGTATCCAGTCCTTTGGGAGCATAAATTTCCTACTAATATTTGTGCCAAATTTCGTTGAAATCACTTATGCCATCTCAAGTATGCTAAAAAGGGGACATGAAAAGGGAGAAACCAAGGAAACAATGTAAATTCAACAACCTTTGGTTGGGCCCTTCCCAAATAAAGTGAAAAAGCAGGGAAGAACAGTTTTCATCTGACTAATCTGGATGGAGAAGAAAAACATCTACTAGTCAATGCGCAATTACTAAAGTATTACTTTCATTAACAACCCTAAAGGGCCACAAAAAAGAGAAAAGAAAAAAAAAAGAAAAAAGGAAGAGAAAAAGAAAATGACGAGTTCGGTCTGTTTTGGGTAATGGTGTAGGCTAGTGGCAAATTTTTATATTTACTAGGAATTTTTTTCATTGCATTGATTTCAATCAATATCTTACATTTTACGATTTATGTAAGTCATTTCATTCTTAATACGTTGTTCTGCATTCACATGAGCAATCCCAAATTTGGGAGGTTGGTTTATCTTGTTTTTTGTCATAAGCTAGATTCTTTTGTCATTCTGAAAATTGGACATGCATGAATCTTTATGATTCACAGAGTAAAATCAAAGTTGGGACACATTTATCTTAGTTCAAAGTCTGGATAAGGCCTGAGATTTTTCTTTTGTGTCAGTACAAGTATATCTCTGCGGGAAGTAAGGGTATGTATTTGTTGGGATTTAGGAAAGCTTATGCATGAATCACAATCCCAACATGTGTCTCTTAAGGTCAATTTTTTTGCATCGAAGACCTTATCCAACCTTAGGGATATGATACTAACAAGAGTGATTGACTTTTCAGAGAAAAACATCATTGAAGACCGTTGGGATCTCAACATCGCACGGGAGCATGTTCTCCCCTTGTGGAGCCACTGTTAACACACACTTCACCTCGATCAAGGGAGATGGAGATCATAAAAATTAAAAACAAGAAAGAATTTAAAGAAGCAAGAAAGGAGCTAGAGATGGATTTATCAAAAGGCATTTCCTTGACTGACCTTGGTTAAGGAAAGTATGCAGTGGATATTCTGAAGAGATTCAGAATGTTGGACTGTAAGGTGATAGCCACACCTATGGAATCTACCTTGAAGCTATTGTGTGAAGATTCATGATATTTGGTTGATGCCACGATGTATCGTCAAACAATTGGATCTTTGATGCATTAATTGTAGTGAAGATATCATTTTGGATAGACTGGAGATAGAATTGAAGGTATTTGTTTTCGACTTTGTAATGTCCCCGGTTTTGACCCCGTTTGCATGATGTATATAATGCAATTAATCATGGTGAGGAGCTCAAGGCAAAAGCCCCACCATCGATTTGGTTGTGTATGTTTCGGCAATGGGGATAATTGCCGATGGTATGTCGTGCTATCTGGAACATTTTAATGTGGCATCATGTAAACACGCACATCAAATAAAACTAAAACCACAACCAGCTACGGCAGTGCAACGTTGAAAGAAAAGGGCATGGTTCCAAAGGATAAGGGGGTGGGGGGATGTCAAACCTTAGTCTATGGGGGGGAGAAAACCCATGTGTTTTACCACCTTGTTGTTTGTCACCTTTTGTCTCATCCAACCTTGTCAACCTCTTTAATGCTTCAGCTGGTGGTTGAGGCAGTTAATGCCTTTGGGAGTGGGGTGGCAAGACTGTCAGCCTTACCCACTTTCCCACTCCACCCACATCTGCCCATTCTTCTCCCTCACGCACTCTTCCCTGGTCAGTTCACTCTCACCATGATTTTGTCTGTTGGCTCCTCACGCACAGGCTCTGGCGATTTTGGTCTCACGCAGGCATTTTCTTGGCTCCACGAGTTGCTAAACGCTCAGGGCACTTGCAATTCACGTCCTCCCGACTGTTGTGCACTCTCACGCAGAGAATTTCCCTCCCGTTTCTCATTTTCACGCACAGGAATTTCCTGGGTTTTTACCCACGTCGTTTTCCTTTGTGGATTGGTGAATGGAGTGGCTGAATCTTTTCCTCACGGGATGAAGGTGGGGTTCTGCATTATTGTCCCTCACGCACAGGTCAGGAAACTGTGAATTCGTCTGCATTATGGTCCACATACGTTTTCACAGCAGCTTTGGTTGTGCAAAATGGGTCGTTGCTCCCCACGTCACTGGTAATGTGTATGCTAATGCGTTTTTGTTGGCTGTGGTGTCCAACTGCGTTTCGGGCCACTGGGTATTTGGGGTGAGCTGTTGATTATCCATTGTGGTCTGTGTTGAGTTCCCATGGCTATGCTGGGAGTGTTGTTGATTATCCGTTGTGGTCTGTGATTTGTGTTATTGTTCATTGTGTGTTTGGGCGGCTGAAGTACCTTGTTTGGGTTGCAGCTGGGTTGTTTTGGCCACGTTAGGGCCAAAACCAGCTCTGAGTTGCTTAGCGGGCTGAGCTGTGCCTCATTTTGGTTTGGGGTTTCCACCCTGTTGTTTATGCCTTCATCACAGAGTAGTGAATGAAGTTGTTTTGTTGCTGAGTGCAATGGTTAGTCTTTGGACTGTGCTGGCTTGGCTTGTCTGTTGAAAGCCTGTGAAACCCAGCTGTGTTGGTTTGTTGTTTGTGCCCCTTGGCTATGTATAAGCCTGCAATTGACCCTTATTCCAGAGGAATCATGCCCAGATCGGGGGTGGCAATGTTGCTGAGAGATTGATGAGCAAGCTGGCCTATGGTTGGGTGGAACGTTGCAGCGACGTAGCTAGTTGAGGGTGAATCCTTCATCAAAAGATAAGTACTGCTGGTTACTTCATCTCTGTAAATCATATCGATGTTAAATGCTGGAATGTCTATGTTTGCTTCCGTTGATTGTTTGAAGGACTGTGCATCCTTGTATGACGAATTATGCCTGTTATTTAGGCTTTTAATTTCAGCATTGATCTACTCTGTTTTATGTTTATGGGTTGTTTTCTCGGCTGTGTTGATGTTTGTCGCGTCCTCTTCGCTAGGTGAGGGATGGGGACGTGACAGAATTTGGATTTACCTGAGAAATATGATGATGTGATCCTCATGGGGAGAGTCATTTATAATGGGATCTACACAAAAGATCTGAATTTAAATTTGAACAGAAGAAGTTCAATGTTAGGCTTGAGTATTACTAAAATACTACTCAAGGACAGACTTGAATGACTAAATTTTACTTGAAGAGAACCATGTTATGAAGCCTAATACTATTAAACTTCTTAAGTCTTATTTTGGTCTAGGTGTTCCATGTACCCTTGCTGGTTAGTGGTGATCAATGTATATGAATTTGAGGTCGTGTTTTAGGTAAAAATAGATTCTACATTGTACTTTTTTGTTGTAGCATTGATTATTTGAGCTACATTACCTTCATGCAGCTTATTTTAAGATTGATGGTTTGATATTTATCTCTTACATTGTCTCTTTCTTGCATGTGACAGGAAATGACACTGGAATTTGAGAAAGCTAGGCCTAGGAGCTATCTCTTCACATAGATGGTTTCCTAACATTAAATGATAAATAACTACTTTGACAACACTTTCGCTAAGCAAGAATGGGCTCATTTAAGTACATGAAACCATGTTGGTGTTTAGCACGAATATCTTGATAATTTTTAATGGTTTGTTTATTGCTTTTGTTTGAAGCATTTTGTCGATTTTTGAAGTTTGTGTGTATTTTGGTTAAATATTGTGTTAAGTCCTTTGAATGCTTCTAGTTCTCATTCGATGCTTTATTTAATCTTTTTTTGTAGCTTGAATCAAGGTTGGTTTTAGGGTTTAAGAAAAGATTATTTTATTAACTTTTAGTTGCATGAATTAATTGTCTCCATTTTTTCGATTCTTTTATGCTGATTGTAAATTTTCTTTGCAAATACTTATTGTTATTCAAAAAAATAAATGAGCTCTACATAGCTAAGTGAATAAAAAAATGGTCTATGCACTAGGTTCCTATGCATTGATCGTAGGATACCTATTGTCACAAGACCAACATTCATCTAATGCAATAATCAATTGGCATAATTACAATGCATACTCGTATTAGCCTCCATGACCATAATTGGCTAGTGGAGGCCAAGATTGAGCATAATGTATGATTCTATCAGTTTATCATTTTGTCAAGATTCAGGTCCCCACATGTCCATGGGACCATTAAGGGATGAGATAACAAGTGGAGTCCCCACTTGCCATGAATCTAGTCAGTGCAGTTGTGTTTCATTGACACCTTCTAGTTGTTACTTATGAGTCTACATGTTCTATTGATCATGATGTGATTCATGTTATTTGACTAATTTTGTTGTTCCTCTATTTTGACAATATTCTATAAATCAGTGAAAGATTCGCCATTTTTTGCAATTTTTTATAATGAAGTTAAATATTTGCCAAGATTTTACAATATCTTATAACTTAGTGAAATATTTTCCAAAGAGATTACAACATTATATAATAAAATGAAAGATTCTCCAAGATTTTACAACATTATATAATAAAATGAAAGATTCACCGGGATTTTACAACATTGTATAATAAAATGAAAGATTCGCCAAAATTTTTATATATACATATTATATTATTGATAAAATCGCCTTCAAATTTTCCTATATATCGGAGAGATTTGCCCATTTTGTATACATATAAATTTAGTGGGGGTTCTTAAAATCATCCCTGTTGTACTTTTAAGGAGGTTTATAAAATCGAAGCTTGTTTTCTGCTAGAACTTCCTGAAGGACTTGTATTTGCCGAGCTAGGATGGAGTCACCAAGAAAGATCCTAACCTCTATGACTATAATTTTCCTTGGCCATTTATAATTGACTTCAACCTTGGTAGGATCTACCTTTAAATGACCTCCACCAATAATATGGCCTAAGTACACTAAATATGTTCTGGTAAATTCACATTTTGAATTCCTTACATACAATTTTCCCCTCCTTAATACATCGAGGACCTTTCTCACATGAGAAACATGCTCTTCCCATCTGCAACTAAAAACAAGAATATCATCTAAGTAGACAATGAAAAAATCATCAATGAATGGTCAGAATACATCATTCATTAGTCGCATGAAATTAGTTGGGGCATTACACAACTTTAAAGGAATAACCATCCACTTGTACAACCTCTATTTTTTCTTGAAAGCAATCTTCCATATATCATTTTCAAAAATTATAATATGTTGGTAAATGCTATGTAAGTCTAAATTAGAAAAATAAATTGTATGTTTCAATTGATCAAGTTAATCATCAATATGTGGAAGTGGGTACCTATTTTTTATCGTGATCTTGTTCAAAGCTCAGTAGTTGATGCACATTCTCTAGAATCTGTCCTTCTTTGGAACCAAAACGATCAGTGAGCCACATGGCGAAGTGCTCGTTCTAATGATTCACCTTCCAATAAAATATTGAATTTGTTTCTTGATCTCTTCATTTTTCATCATAGACATCAGGTACACTCCAATGTTTGGAAGTTGCACATCCTACTGTAGTTGTATCTCATGTTTTATATCCCTCTCTCTGGTGGTATTCTTGTTGGTTCCTAAAATACATCATCATACTCATGAATTATTTTAACCATTTCATATTTATGCTTCTAATCAATTCCTTCGAAGGATTCAGATGTGTCATCATTCTTTCCTTTGACTTTAATCATCATCAATGCAAAAATTTTACTAGCATTCACTAAGCTTTTCATTTGACCTGCAAAGATTAGTGACAAGCTTGTTTTCATACAATGTGCATGTATAACATATTCAACACCATCATTGAAAAGGTGATATTGATTCTTCTCCCTATAAAATATGGCCTTCCGGTCATACAAATATGGGATTCCAAGTACAATTGCACATATATCCAGTGGTACTACGTCAATCTCTACCTCATCTTTGAACTTATCAGAAATTCCAAATCTTAATATACATTTCTTTGTTACTTGCAATTGTGAATCATTAGTGACTCATCCTAGTGGATATGGATTTTCATGAGGTATAGTAGCTAAACCCTGTTTCTTAACCACTTCTTCAGAAACTAAATTGGCTTGTGACCCACTATCAAATAACGTATCAACTTTTGTATGTTTTGTAATTACTCGAATATGAAAGAGTTCACCTTGTTTCTTATCATCTTGACTAGAAGAAGACTGTACACTTGAACTTGTATTTGCATGATGAGAAAGAAACATACCTTTATCTTTACATTGGATTCCAACAATTGTGACTTTGGACTCATCACCAGAGTCAAATCCCACATATTGCAGCACTAAAGAAGTATTCTTTGTTTTTCCTTTATCTTTGTACCCTCCATATATTTTTTGTATTACTTCTGGATGTAGCTTCCAGCATTGTGATACATCATGTCCATTTTTGCAGTGAGAACACGAGGGATTATCACCTTCTTTCTTAATAGTGACGATCTGGTTACCTTCCCCTTTGTCTTTAAACTTATTTCCATCTGACTTGAAAGGATTCTTAGAATAGTGGTCATAGTATTTTTCAACTTAGATTCAATATGGGTGGCTTGAGCACATAGTTCATCCAAATGATTAAGGTTAAACATCATGATAATATGTTTTAAATAACCATGTAAGCCACCTATATATTTAAGATGTGTTTCTTGGGTATATAGAGGAATACCCATCACTAAACACCTTTTCCTAAATTCTTTTGTATAGTCCTAAACACACTGTCCTTTACCTGTTTTTAACTTTTTCCAATCTATCATAGCCTATTGCATATACCCTAAAGAATAAAATTGGTTTTTCAGTGCTGACACAAACTCATACAATGAGGAAATAAACTTACCTTTAACAAGCAAGTCCTCCTTAGTTTTGATTTCCCACCATATGAGAGCAGTGCCTCCCATCCGAAGTGAGGATAACTGGATTTTGGCTCCATCTCCTTCCATGTTTTGTAGTATCCAATTCAATAAACCTCTATTTTACTAACCCAATCAGTAAGTTTCTAAGCATTAAATTATCCATTAAACATGGGCAAATTATACTTATGTTAAGCTTCAATAATGGTGTATTTATATCAGAATTCTCAGAGTGCTATTTGTGTGCATCTGATGAAGTACTAGAAGAACTTAGTATTAGAAGAAAACGATGATGATGAAGATGATGAAGAAGGTGGAGTTTTAGAAGGATCTCCTCCATTACCTTTTTCTCCTGAGGTAATCCTTGTTGTTTTTATCTGCTTCTTTATCATCTTATCCAATATTCTTTGATAATATGCAAAGAGCTTCTCTACCCTGTCATGTTAGCCATCTAGTAGAAATATTTTTGGATTGCCTTCTCATATTCTACCTAATAATCTTCATCTTCCATTTTCTTGGTCGAATGTGCACACCCAACTTCTGGGTTGGAAGTATCAAGTCCTCCTTTATCATCTTTAATATTATCCCTAGTTAGAATTCAGAGACTCACAATTCTTGGGTTAATCCTACTCTGATACCAACATGATCCATAAACTCCAAGACCTTATAGTTAACTGACAAGAATTTAAATGTGAATTGTTCTTAATTGCTAAGTTCTCAATAAGACATAAACAATAAGCTTAAAGAGAACGATACAAACATAATTATGAGGATAAACAGAGACTACAACCATGAAATATGAATATTGTAACTTCTTAACGACGTTTGTCTCAGAATGCTTATGTCTCTGGGTCCACTTCCAGTGTGACCAATTGAAATAATTCTTCAAATTGAATAAGGTTACATCAATTATGGATAATGACAGAAATATGAATGTGTACAAAGATAATATATCCAACCAATGTGATACCTCAAGCGTACAAATGGAGACTCTCTATCTTCCACGCGGTATCTTCAAGCACCGAACAACACAATGTTTGCTTCTACAGTATGAAATTTATCTGTATAATGAAATCCACTAAACTCTTATTGTTCCAACAATGTATTTCTTCCTCCCTCTGGTCGCCTAGCATACTCCCTTGATATCTCTAAAACAATATGTTAAATAGAAGAATTTGGTCGATGAAGATCCATGGATAATGTGCCCAATTTGGAACAAAATCCATCTTGATGGAAAAATTACTTGTAGGATAAGAACCCATGCCCATATTAGGATCACAATGGAACAAAATGAGGATCAAATTTAAAGATCTCTATACAAACCGAAAAAAAAAAATTTCCGACATAATCTCCAGCTTAAACCAAGACCATTGATCTAACTATCATAGATCAATATGGACCATAAAAATTTTCAATCTGCTGCTATGACCCTAAATTTCTGATTCCGACTTGTCCGATGTCGACCTTCCGATATTTTTACCTGACTTTCCAATCTCAAGGGTCTCCACTTCAACTATCCTGGCGTTAGGAGTTGGCAGTCGGAATACCTATTACCATATGAAAATGCACAATCTCGACTCATGATGTCTCGACTCAGAAGTCAAAATTCGGCCATAGATATGTAGCCTCCAACTTACCTACCACATCAATTCTTCAACTTGCCACATGGAAAAAGGTTAATTGGTCCAAGTGTCAAACTTCAAAATGTGATAGCTCTTACATACGAAGTCCAAATTTGACAAAATGGGTATCACCGGAAAGATTTTGGTAAATGCTATACAACTGTAGCTTTTCCTTAATCATTTAAAGAGTCAGAATTTTAGTTATTTGGGAGATCCTCCTTGATCAAGTATGTGAATCCATATGTACTGTGATAGTTAGAGTGAGGTACCAAACTACCACCAAAAGAGGGATTATTTTGTGATCATTTATTAATATTTATCTTCTATTCAACTTTTTTATATATGTTTTCCTATTACTATATATGGTTTTATACTCTATCAAAAAATCACCAAGGATTCACAATTTTTTATAATTTAGTAAAATATTCACCAAGACTTTACAAGGTTTTATAATTTAGTGAAAGATTCACTAAGATTTTATAAGGCTTGATAATTTAGTGAAAGTTTCTCCAAAAAACTATATATACATAATATAGCATTGATAAAATAACCTTCATATTTTCCTATATATCATGGAGATTCACCCATTTATTATACATAGAAATTTAGGGTGGGTTTAAAATTTTCCCTAGTGAGATGTATGTCTGAGATTAATCTAAATCATCACTGTATATAAAAATATATATATATACACTTTATTATATTTAACAACTAAATATAATACTTTCACTTAATTACCAAAGTGAATTACAAAATATATTTGATTTGAACTACTTCCAACACATTTGATAGTAAACATGTGCGGAAGTTCTTATTCATGCTACAATCTTCAACAATAGAGCCACTCCCTCAAATATTTTACTAGTCAATCTAGAAATATTCCTACAATGCCAAAGGCTCTTTGGGTTATTCCCTTGATCCAAGACTAATGAAATAAAAACATAGGTACATATAACTAAAGAAACACAAAGAACACAAATGATATGACACGATAAAGATACCTTGCAAAGCTCGCCAAAGAGAACACCTACCCAATTCACAAGGATGCAGACAGAGATAGAATGAGCTTAAGACATACATGATTTTTGAAGGAGCGAGGGAATCTCTCCTTGTACTAGATATGCCCCACAAACTAAACACAAGAAGGCGACAAGAAAATCATGACTTTTCAGAGGAACCTCCCTCATCCATGAAACAAAGGAGCCTCCCTAAAAATTTTAGGAAAGAAAGTTCCAAACTATGGTTGGGGTTAAACCCATGTGCATCCAACTATCCCATCCCTAAAGGTTTCACAACAATGAGCTTATAATAAATCAAATTAAGAGCACAGATTTATAGTTACTCAATAACATTATATTGCATATAATTATGGGATCACCATTTGTCTATCCTATTAATTATATTCATAATTTAATTTATGGTTGTGAAACACTAGGGTAAGTTACAATACCCTATACACCCCCTTTTTTTTCCACATTGTCGTAGAGGATTCAACATGCTTTGTTGGTCCTTTCATCAACAATGGATTTGAACCTATTGAGGATGTGGAAGAACACCAATGAATTGAGGTTGTTCTTAAATCCTTGAACTCTTCATATCTTATTGAGCTCTAAGTCGTCAGAGGAAGAAATCGCAACTAAGTCCAATGATTATTATTGAATACTCAAACAATATGATGTCATTTATGCTCAATTTTTATGCCAATAAAAAGCCTTACCAATGAGCTAAATATTTAACCTAATTATTTATCGTATCGCATATACCCAAACAAAATAAATAACTTGATTTCAACCATGATAAGAAATAACCTTTCCTTGCCTACCACCCTTAATCTATTATCATAATATTATAAAATAAAAACTAATGTTATTAATATGTACAAATAAATAGATTACTTTTACTATTATGACTTTACCATATGTAACAAATTTCAAAGTCCTTACAATAAAAGAAAAGATTGCTCATTCTAAATATGCTTTCATTTGCAAGAATTTTTCCAAATCAAAATGATTATTATTGAAATCCCACTTTATTAAAATATTTTTATTCGAGTTGTTTTATAAAGAAAATGTTTTTTTTTTAATAAGGTGTGAAATTAGGGAAGCTTCCATTGATAAGAAAAAGAATATGTTAAGAAGAAATAAAAAAAAACTATACTTTCTTTTATTGACAAGAACTATTATCTTTTTATTATTTGAATTGGTTAAGTTATCAAGTTTTTTCTATTGACAAGAACTATTGTCTTTTTATTATTTGAATTAGTTAAGTTTTCATTTATATGAAATTATGATATTTTTTAATTAATTGAATTGATTTAAAATTGAACATAATGAATTTTTATTGATAGGAAACTACAATTTTTTTATGATTTATGAAATTAAAATATTTTTTTATTATTTGAATTGATTAAATATTTATTTTTGGGCAAGCAAAATTGAACATAATATTAAATACTTACTAAAATGATACAAAATTATTTTAAAAAATAACAAAATGTATATTAAAATGAACATGCTTTTCTCGTTTGAAGAGAAAGCAATTATTGAAAGATTATGCTATCCAAATCTTCAGAGGGAGCAAACTAAATTTTAAGAGGTTTGGGCATGGGGTATTTACTCAAAGGAATACTTTTTTATGTGGGCGTTGTCTATAAAAAAAAAAAAAATCTTAAGGGGTCAACCTTCACATATATTGAAGTGATAATCCGATTTCAAAATGAGAAAAATGAGTTGGTAATTATTTTTTTAAGAATATTTTTGTAATTTAAAATTTTTAAGATTCTAAATTTATATTTAATCAAAAAATTAAATAATTAAAGCATTGCTCAAGTTGCCAAAACATTATATTAAAAATAAAAAATGATTTATACACTACACTGTAAATAAGTAATTAACAATCTAAATTTTTTAATCTATGTTACATTATTCTTCAATGTTTTGCTTCCTAAATACTCATACCACCACCACAATTGGCATTAAATGTTTGTTAATATTGAACGTGGAATGCAGAGAAAATGGTCATGGTTTAATAAATACAGCTTAAAGTTTAATACATGTCTCTTAATAATATAATAATCCTGAATTATTCTTTAAATGGTTATGGTTCGTTACCCTTTGTCGGCAAGTTTTAAACACTTATTTGCATCACTAAATATTAGTTTATCAAGATTCGTCAATATAATAATAAAATCGATATTCCGTACCTTAATTTTTACATTTTTATACATAGATTTTCCATTTCGCTATGAAATCTGTAATCGACTAAATTATATTTAGGGAGAGAAAGTTACTCTAAGCTATCATATTAAACCTTATTTTTGGTTTAATATATGCAAGGTTTGTATTTGACTTTTAATTATATATTATATCTTATTAGTCTCCTCAAGGCGAGGAACATTCGATTCATCATTGAATGCATATTAGTATTAGTTGATGCTTGAATTTTTTTTTAATATAGTTTGTATCTTGTTAAAAAAATATTTTTAAATATAATTATTTCTAACCATTAAAGTGATATTATTATGGGATTATCAATAAAGTTATTGGAAATAATATTTGTAGTGAAAAATATCTTTTGAGTTTCAATAAGCATTTTTTTTCTAGATTTTATAGATGTTGGCCCACTTATCAAGGCTTTAAACACACTTTGCATCATGCAACATGACATTGCAGATTTAACCACCAGCAGCTACCTTGACACACTTTCGGTAATGTTGTTTTCTACCTCGATTTGGATCTAAGTGAATAAATACTAGCATTTGCATCAAGAGGTGCAAAGGAACGTTGAGAGGGTAAAAATATTGAATCTTTCCCGCAACAAATTCTCTGCAATAGACTTATCGTGATGGCACTGTTCGTTTATAGACCTCAAAATTGAAGGAGAAACCCTTCGAGATATCGCCAATGGGAATTGTAAAAGACCGACCTATATATAGATTTTTCGGGGTCAGTTAGGACCGTAGGATTAAGATAAATGAACGGTCGAGATTAAACCTCGCGGGATGCGGGATCCTATCGCGAGATCTAAATTTTATTAACTATCCCGCTGTTTGCATGTCGCGATTGCGGGATGTGGGATGACAAAAGCACCGAAGTTTTTGTTGCATGTTCGCGCAACAAAATCACAAAATAAATAAATTTTCACAACCCGCAAATTGCAGGATGCGGGTTGCGGGATGTTCAACTTGCGTACAAAAATATCTTCGTATCCCGCAACCTGCAATGTGGAATGCGGGATTTTGAAGTTTATAATTTGTTAAGTTTTTGTCCCGCAAGTTGCGAGATGCGGGTTGCCAGATGTATGACTCGCGCACACAAAATATCTCTGCATGATGCGGGATGACAAAAGTACCGAAGTTTTTTGTTGCGTGTTCCCACAACAAAAATCACAAAATAAAAGCGGGATAGTTAATAAAATTTAGAGAGAGGTTGTCATTTATTTCCATTCTCTTTTTTCACCTGTGAGAAAGGTTGTCATTTATTTCCATTTTCCTTTTTCTTCTATTAGGAAGGGTATTATTTCTTGCCTGTACTGTATTTTTGAATTTTGTGTTGTTTAAATTATTGTTCTGATTTAGCATTTTAATCTTTATGTTGTGTGTTACCTCATTTCCTGTTGAATTTCAATTCCTTTCATAATTGTTGCATCTTCTACAGACAAATAATGCCTAGACAATTAAGTGATACACTAAGACATAAATTCGAAGAATTCCTCGTTTGCACAAAGTTGTTTGAATCATATAACCTATCGTTCGATTTATCAATTTATCAATTTAATTTGATATTATAGTATTAATTTACCATTTACCGGCAGCTTGCCGCAAGGTAGAGTTTCCGCAATGCAGAAAGGTAAATTGATAATCAATTTATCAATTTACCTTTGCGAATGCGGAAAGCAGAAAGGTAAAGTGATAAATTGATTATCAATTTACCTTTCCGCTTTCCGTAGCATATACTGAGAAACTCCTATACTGAACAGGTTAAGTTGTTCAAATTTTGGATAAGTTCAAGTTTTTTAATAGTTCAGGAATTGTATTTTAATATGATTTTTATGGAGAAAAGATTTGAAACTGTCACATTGGATAACTAGTTGTTGAAGTTGAGAATTTGTGAATCAACTATCACATAAAAAGACATCAAAACTCAAAAATGAATGTTGGCTTATGCAAAAGAAAAAAAAAACTTGAACACAAAGCTACCATACCCTAATGTCCAAAATAGCAAATGAAAGTCCAAGAGCCATAAATGAAACTAAGAAAACTAGAAAAAATTACCATTTTTCTCTTAAGTACTAAAAAAACACGCTAATGAAACAAAGAGAGCTTGAATTAATTTCTTAAATGAATTAATTGAGAGTCACTAAGGTTTGCTTCAGAGAATTGCTTTAAAAAATGCTTTCATAGCTTGGCTTGTTATTTAAATCGGTTACATAAAGTACATATGATTTTCTTTACCATTGCCCATTATTGACTACACAATATTAGTCTGAATCTCTTGTTGAGGCTCCAAATGATCCTGAAATGTAATTGAATTATTAACAGTGTAAGAGGACCCCAAGTTTAACCATACACTATTAAGAATGCTCTTATAAGCAAACACTATTTTGGAATAGATTACCCATAAATTAACCACAACTCTTGCAATAAACAAACCTTAACCAACTAATATTATGATACGAACTTGGTTTGAAACCTGGAATGCTCAAAATCTTGTCAAATGTAAGAATTATAATGAATTTGCATCACTAAATATTAGTTTATCAAGATTTGTCAATATAATAATAAAATCGATATTCCGTGCCTTAATTTTTACATTTTTATACATAGATTTTCCATTTCGCTATGAAATCTGTAATCGACTAAATTATATTTAGGGAGCGAAAGTTACTCTAAGCTATCATATTAAACCTTATTTTGGTTTAATATATGCAAGGTTTGTATTTGACTTTTAATTATATATTATATCTTATTAGTCTCCTCAAGGGGAGGAACATTCGTTTCATCATTGAATGCATATTAGTATTGGTTGATGCTTGATTCTTTTTTTAAATATAGGTTGTATTTTGTTAAAAAATTATTTTTAAATATAATTATTTCTAACCATTAAAGTGATATTATTATGGGATTATCAATAAAGTTATTGGAAATAATATTTGTAGTGAAAAATATCTTTTGAGTTTCAATAAACATTATTTTTCTAGATTTTATAGATGTTGGGCCACTTATTAAGGCTTTACACACACTTTGCATCATGGAACATGACATTGCAGATTTAACCACCAGCAACTACCTTGACACACTTTTGGTAATGTTGTTCTCTACCTTGATTTGGATCTAAGTGAATAAATACGAGCATTTGCACCAGGAGATTCAAAGGAACGTCGAGAGGGTAAAAATATTAATTCTTTACCGCAACAAACTCTCTGCAATAGACTTATCGTGATGGCACTGCTTGTTTATAGACCTCAAAATTGAAGGAGAAACCCTTAGAGATATCGTCAATTGGAATCGTAAAAGACCGACCTATATATAGATTTTTCGGGGTTAGTTAGGACCGTAGGATTAAGATAAATGAATGGTCGAGATTAAACCTCGCAGGATGCAGGATCCTGTCGCAAGATCTAAATTTTATTAACTATCCTGCAATTTGCATGTCGCGATTGGGGGATGCGGGATGACAAAAGCACCGAAGTTTTTGTTGCGTGTTCGCGCAACAAAATCACAAAATAAATCAATTTTCGCAACTGGCAGATTTCAGGATGCGAGTTGCGGGATGTCCAACTTGCACACAGAAAATATCTTCGTATCTCGCATCGTGCGTCCCGCAACCTGCAATGTGGAATGTGGGATTTCGAAGTTTATAATTTGTTAAGTTTTTATCTCGCAACCTGCAATTTGCAAGATGCGGGTTGCGGGATGTATGAGTCGCGCACACAAAATATCTCTGCATGATGCGAGATGCAGGATGACAAAAGTACCGAAGTTTTTTGTTGCATGTTCCCGCAACAAAAATCACAAAATAAAAGCGGGATAGTTAATAAAATTTAGAGAGAGGCTGTCATTTATTTCCATTCTCTTTTTTCACCTACGAGAAAGGTTGTCATATATTTCCATTTTCTTTTTTCTTCTATGAGGAAGGGTCTTATTTCTTGCATGTATTGTATTTTTGAATTTTGTGTTGTTTAAATTATTGTTCTAATTTAGCATTTAAATCTTTATGTTGTGTGTTACCTCATTTCCTGTTGAATTTCAATTCCTTTCATAATTGTTGCATCTTCTACAGACAAATAGTGCCTAGACAATTAAGTGATACACTAAGACATAAATTTGAGGCATTCTTCATTTGCACAAAGTTGTTTGAATCATATAACCTATCGTTCGATTTATCAATTTATCAATTTAACTTGATATTATAGTATTAATTTACCATTTACTATCAACTTTCCGCAAGGTAGAGTTTCCGCAATGCAGAAAGCAGAAAGCAGAAAGGTAAAGTGATAAATTGATTATCAATTTACCTTTCCTCTTTCCGTAGCATATACTGAGAAACTCCTATACTGAACAGGTTAAGTTGTTCAAATTTTGGATAAGTTCAAGTTTTTTAATAGTTCAGGAATTGTATTTTAATATGATTTTTATGGAGAAAAGATTTGAAACTATCACATTGGATAACTAGTTGTTGAAGTTGAGAATTTGTGAATCAACTATCACATAAAAAGACATCAAAACTCAAAAATTGAATGTTGGCTTATGCAAAAGAAGAAAGAAAACTTGAACACAAAGCTACCATACCCTAATGTCCAAAATAGCAAATGAAATTCCAAGAGCCATGAATGAAACTAAGAAAACTAGAAAAAATTACCATTTTTCTCTTAAGTACTAAAAAAAACACGCTAATGAAACAAAGAGAGCTTGAATTAATTTCTTAAATGAATTAATTGAGAGTCACTAAGGTTTGCTTGAGAGAATTGCTTTAAAAAATGCTTTCATAGCTTGGCTTGTTATTTAAATCGGTTACATAAAGTACATATGATTTTCTTTACCATTGCCCATTATTAACTACACAATATTAGTCTGAATCTCTTGTCGAGGCTCCAAATGATCCTGAAATGTAATTTAATTATTAACAGTGTAAGAGGACCCCAAGTTTAACCATACACTATTAAGAATTCTCTTATAAGCAAACACTATTTTGGAATAGATTACCCATAAATTAACCACAACTCTTACAATAAACAAACCTTAACCAACTAATATTATGATACGACATTGGTTTGAAACCTTGGAATGCTCAAAATCTTGTGAAATGTAAGAATTATAATGAATTTGCATATTTATTAGCATAAAATTACATAAAGTTATAGCGTTGGATGCAGTAAGCATGTTGGGCTTGACCACTTGTCTGTCTATTGAATCAGCCATGTGTCCTTCCTTGGGTGTGTGCTTCGTGCTCAAAGGTGCCTTTTTGCATGGTTTCTAGACTGTAAAAGGAGTTTATATGCTTTTTGTGCTCAATCTTGTCCACAATTTCCCTATGTCCTGGTAACATTGTTGTATGAGGGGACTTGGAGAGGGGAATTCTTGTTCTCCTCACCTCCCATGGCGTGGGCTCTCCTACAGGCAATACAGTGGGGTGTGTGCTCAACCTCGTCGCCACCTCAAAGAAAATTGGCAAGTGTAAATTACAAACAAGGTGATGAATACTTTGGACACCCGCCACCCCAGTACGAGCATTTGTTCCGACTGGCTACCGCTGAACATGGACCCCATGCAATGGGACTTTGGAAGCCATGATATCTTCTGGGGTTTCTAAGGAGACACTCCCGGGATAGGAAAACCTTGGTATTGCACAGCTGGAGGTACGACTATGCAGAAATATTCAAAGTGCATCACATCCAGGCACTGATGGTTGGATATGTCCTGGTGTAGACAACCAGGATGATAAAGGAACATAATTTCATGTTCTCCAATCATCAGTACCCCCTAACAAACTAGCTTCTTGAACCACACAGCCATTGTTGTCTGTAAGAAAAATCAAGACCTCACGTAATTGAGCACTTCTAGCCTTTCTCATAGTGTTCATTCATCCCCGTTCTTCAGCAACTCTGTAGGGTGGCTCTATATAGGGTGAGCCAAACATACTTGGAAATAACTTACCAGCATGGTTGCACACTTGACAACTGGTCATCATAACAATAGTACAAGTGACAAGTGGGCGAGGATATTCATTCCTTGGAGAGAATCCCGTGAAGTCATCTTCTCTGATATTTAATTATCATATTCGCCATGGATAACACCTTAGGTGTTGTCCCGTGTTGCTGCCCAGGTGGGTCAAAGCATTTGGACTTGACCTTTCTTTCCCTTTCGCCTATGCTGGAGGTGGAATAAGAGCGGATTCGGCTGGCTACGTTTCTTTGCTTCGTGTAGAGGCCAGATTTTTTATTTCAAATATCTAGATTTCATGATGGATCCTTAGAGTTGGGACAATAGGCGATGCTAGCGACATGGTATTCACCTATAGGGTGTTGCGAATGGCATGTGGGGACTCAATTACCGGTCATAAAAAGCAGATTGTATGTGGGAATTTCCTTTATGTACCAGGTTTATCGAGATATTTTTTCCACGCTAGCATTTTGCACGCAATTGGGTTATCATCCAATCTCAAAACTCAGAACAACAAATCCTCTAGCTCCATGTAGATTTCATTTATTTATAATCCCTTACAACCCTTAAGCACTAAGATTCTCCCATTATATGCACCGTGGATCAGCTTCTTTTCAAGATCTGAGATTTTATGCACACGATTTCAATATCAAGACCTAAGGCTAGCACCTGCAAAATTTAATTCAGTGGAATCAACACAGACCCTCGATTTGCAACCTGCCTTCATATGGACCGCTCGATCATGGGTACGTTTTATATTTCTCCAAGCTAGTCCCATTCGATCCATCGTGCAACTCTCATCTGTGGAATTATTTCGATCCGTCAATCAAAGATCGAATGACATATATACCATCGATTTCCATGGCCCTTACCACTTTTCATGATTCGAAAATCTGACTCCGTCTGCACTATTTTGGATCATGGAATCATTAACAACCGTAGATCTTCTCCTACTCTTATCTTCATCCTCAGATGTTTTCTCCCTCCAATCCATTCCATGATTTGGAAAAGTTTCTCCCCCCGTGCATGTTCACTGTGCGGGATGACTTAGATCATTGATCTCGTCTTGCGTTGATCTTGACCTTTCAACCTCGAACCCACTTAAGGGACTCCGCAGATTTTCAACACTAAATCTTTCCTTGCACCTCCGCCCGCAGAATCTCGCTCTGTCATTGATTTTCCTAGTCATGGATCTTGATCGTTGATCGACGACACTCGTTATCTTGTTTCCCCTACTGCATTTTTTGACCATAGAAGGATCTATCATCGTAGATCATAAATTGCCCTCCATGTGACGGCTCTTGATGACAGAACCTGCTAACTTGATAACTTGACAAGCGCTTCCACCATTCTTCATCGAATAGGGTCAATTTTGAATGCTTTAAGCCCATCATTCACAAATTTAAACTTAATGCTAACACACTAATTACATTAAGTTAAAACTGAATTCTGAACAATGCTTTGAAATGGAATGGACCAATTACATTATTTTTATCTTATTCCGCTTTGTGGAAATTGGAACTTTGATTTTTTGTTTCATCCACTTTCCGTATATACATTTGAATAAATAACATTTGAGCTAAAATACATTTTTAAATAAATTTCAAATGCATTTACGAAAAGTGGATTAAACAAAAAAAAATCAAAGTTCCGATTTCAGCATTCGATAGTGCGGAATGCGAAAATCGAAAAAATCTATCTCATATTTTGTTTTATCTTATTTCCCGATTTTCGCTTTCCGCATTGCGGAATGCGGAAAGAGAAATAGGTATGTTTCCTGATTTCCGATTTTCAGTGTGGATTGTGGAAGTCGGCTCCTCTACTTACGAAATAGGGTTCCCGCACTTTCAAGCTATTCCGATTCGGGATGTGAAAGTCAGTTCCTCCACTTACGAAACAAGGTTCCTGCACTTTCAAGCTTTTCTGGTTCAGGATGCGGAAGTTTCCTTCTGGACTTTTGAAACTTGCAATTCTTCACTTTCTCGGGTTCTGTAATCAACTAAATAAAATTTTTATTATTTGTGTGAGTTGGCCATCTCGCATCCCGCATCTGCAGAATGCGGGTTACAGGAATAATTGAATAAACTGTTAATGGCTTTGTGATCGCGCATCCTGCATGTGCATAATGTGGGGTGTGGAATGGTTAAATAAATTTTGAAATCATAATAAGATATCGCATCCCGCAAGCCTAATCTTGATCATTCATTTATCCTAATCCTATGGTCCTAACGGAGTCGGGAAAATCTATATATATTTTCATATTTTGCAATTTCTTTACGATTTGTATTGTTGTAAATTGTTATTTTGCATTAAATTTCCTTGTGTTTTTTACTAGTCGACGTTGTCATTGTCCAGTCTGGTTACAGATTAGTATTTTAGTCATTTTCATAATTCAAATTGCTTATTGTTGTTCTGGGTTAAATTAGTTGTAATTAAAATTATGGGATACCAACTATTGATCTTCACTAGAGCATTTTGTAGTCAGCTAATTAAAATTTTTATTATGTGTGTGAATTGGTCATCCCACTCTATGGGATGCGGGTTATGGGAATAATTGAATAAACTATTAACGGTTTTGTGATCACGGAATAATTGAATAAACTGTTAACGGTTTTTTGATCACGGAGCCCACATCCCGCATCTGCGGAATGCGAGGTACGGAACAGTTTGAAATCATAATAAGATCCTGCATCTCGTAGGATTAATATCGATCGTTCATTTATCCTAATCCTACGGTTCTAACGGAGTCGAGAAAATCTATATATATTTTCATCTTTTGCGATTTCTATACCATTTTTACTGTTGTAAATTGCTATTCTGCGTTAAATTTCCTTATGTTTTTTACCAGCTGACGTTGTCATTGCCTGATCTAGTTACAAGTTTGTATTTTAGTCGTTTTCATAATTAAAATTGCTTACTGTTGTTTTGGGTTAAATTAGTTTTCTTTCTTGGTTTATGCATTTAACAGAATAAACAACCCCAAGATGTCTCGAATTTCTCGATGCAAGAACCTGCAAAGGGATATGCTCACTAAGGACCCAAACTTTGGCATTTTTTCTGATACTAGTGGCAGAGTCAGTGAAACCTACCAAGTAGGTTGGTCTAGGATATGCTCCATTTTCGACAACGATGACGTTTTGGACATTCAGAATGACTAGTATGCCTACCAGAGAATCAGGAATTTTGGTATCCATTCCATTGTTTCTAGACCTACCATTCTCCCTTACAATGACGTAGTTAAATGGATTATTGAACATGTCAACACAAAAGACCACTCCTCCAATAGTAGCATAGGGTTACAAATTACTAATTTCAATCCCGAGATCTTCACCAGAGCTTATCGTCTGAAGCCAACCAGACAGCTCCTTGACGCTGATTTTTTCAAAGCATTCAAGTCTAGATATAATTTCGATGAAATGTTGAAGTCCTGGATGAGCAATCCCTATAGGTTTTCTCAGAGGAAGGATAACCTTTACCTCATCGAGTGGTTTAGGGAACCCTACTCCCTACTAATAGCTATGTTGTGCAGGATTTACGGTCTCCCCAAAAGTTCTTTTTTCAATGCTGAATGGGCCCCAATTGCTCATCACGCTCTAACCACAGAAGAATCCTTTCCTTAGGCTTCCATTTTTTCCCTGGAACTTAGAACAGTTATCCAAGAGTATCAAAATGCCTCTGCCAAGAAGAAACCTAATTTCTTCTTTTCAACCTTCATTATCGATGCATTTTGTTTTGAGTTCCACTCTCCCAATTTGGGATGGAACTGGATGTTATCAGGCCCACCTGTACACATTTACCATGCAGAATTATGGGATACCAACTATGTGGCCAAGTTCTACAAAATTTGTGAAAACTTCCTTGGTCGTATTTATTTTCTAATCTTCAAAAGGGAAGCTCCATCCTTCTTTCCTAAAGCCAGGAATATTATTGCTACCATGGGTGATTGGTACATTGGGGAATCATTTGTATATATCAGAGTCTGGGGAAGCAATACCGCCCATATGTTAACCAAAGTTGTACCTGACAGGTTGGTTATTGAGGAAATATCTTTCTAGATAGTGACTGAAGGATTTTACAAAAAACTTGCTGGACCTAAGAGAAGAGTTTGGCCTAATTTTCCTCAAAACCTTGAACCACTGAGCATACCAACTTCTACCTGGGATACAAAACTTAGTAACCACAGTTTCTCTGAAGCTGGGTTTTGCCAGTAAAAGACAACATGATCCCAATTAGTTTGTTGATGCTCATCTCAGGCAGAACCATTTCAAAGAAGGTTCTACTCATGAAGAAGTACCAAATGATTCTATTTACCAAGGAGACGATATTTTTTCTGAAGTTTTAGCCAGAGCCAAAAGCAAAGAGGAACAAAGCCATATATTATGCTACCAGAAGGAAATCAGAGACAAGGTTCGGGATTACATAGTAATGGAATTGGATATTTTGGAGAAGATGAGAAAAGTTCAGGAAGAAAAGGAGGCTCAAGCAGCTAAAGATCCTTCATTGAAAACTAGCTCAGTTATGGACAAAGGTAAAGGTCCTATGGAGTATGTCCCACATAAATCTATTGCTCAGTAGGTAAAAACCTTGATTCATACTTCTCAGCAGTATAAACAACAATTGACAAAGATGGCCTCTGTGTTAGACACTAAAGAATTTGGAACTACTCAAATTGCTAATAATGCTTAGGTAACCACTACAACTATTCAAGCACACTCTGATTAGACCATGGTTGAGGACAAACCATTCAAAAGATTGAAGATTCAAGTCTCTTCTATTCCAGCTTCCACCATAGACTTAACCAATTCTGATGCTGAAGAAGGAGGAACTTCTCCTATGCATGTTACTGAAGAGGTTGATGATGGTAGAAATTTACAATCATTTATGAATTTATTTAGTGGGAGTAACAGAAAATCATCCTCTATTCCTGAGAGCACACAGCCCACTCGAGGGTCTTATGCTTTTTCCTTAACACTACTTCTTTCTTTGATTCAACCCCTATCTTCTTTGCCTGTTTGATCAACTTTTTCACTTCCATCATCCCAATGCTATCACCTTTTGACATGTGTTCTTGCTTCTATTACACCTATCTCTGTACAACCACCCATGTCGTCATCCACTGCACCTCAATTTTTTAAGATTCCACTGCACATCCCTTCCTTTACTTCATCATCATCCTCTATTTTTGAGAAAGTTTTGACACCTACCTCATCATCACTTCCAGCTGATATCATTCATGTTTCATCCCCTGAAACCTCTATTCCAATCACTACTTCAACTTCTAAAGCAGTTGTAGTCCAAAGTGGTTCTTCTCCTTTACTCTCTGTTCACATCACTATGCCTATGCCTTATGTTATCATCACTCAGACTTCTCCCTTGGCCTCCACAGGGATTGACATTTCTTCTACTTATGAGGTAAGAGATGAGTTTAATGAAGACATTGAAATCTCTCTTGGACATTATTGTTATGACAAGTCTAACAAAGTAGTGGTTAGAAGAGGTAAAAAGAGAAGCATAAATCAAGGTGATGTAGATACATCTCTCTCTAACCAGGTAGTGTGGACTCAACAGTCTGGTGACCCACAGGTGGAAGCTACAAATACTGCTTCTGCCTTGGGAGCTTTCACAAGTGCAAACTTCCATGCTATTAATAATTTGAACAGGGAGTTTGACAAGAAAAAAGAAGAAATAGCTAAACTGAAAGAAGATCTTGAACAGGTTAAAAAGGAACATGAGGCTTATGTTACTGGTTTAATGAAAATATCTTAAGAGAAGCAAAATGAGCTAGAGGTGAAGAATGCCTCTCTTCAGGATGAGCTACTAGGTGAAAAGACTGCTAATGATGCCTTCATAAAGAGAATAACCTTGCTTGAGAAGCAATGTGAAGATGCAAATGCAACTGCAGCTTCATCTTTGTGCTCTAAGTTCTCATGGGAATAATTTAAGGAATTGGCTCTGAAGACTAATCAACAGCATTATGAATTAATTAGTGAGTTGTTCAAAACTTTGGATAGTATTTTTGAGACCCATCTTGATTTTGATAAGATGTCTGCTACTCTAGAATATTAGGTAGATAGAAGGGAGAATGATTCTAAAGCATATGATGATGTTGTAGATTGGAAAAGATACACGAAAGATAAGCCTGAGAACATCGCTATTCTTAGTAGTTTCTAGCTGAAGCAGGTCAAAATCATTTTGCGTGCTTGGGAAGATCTGAATGAAACAATTGGTGAAGCTATCAAGAAGGCGCAAGCTATCTGTGGGAGAAGGTGGTATGCTGCTGATAATTTAATGGACACTCTGTGTTTTCCTTAATGGGTCTCATTGAGAAAGCATGCCCGTCGAAACTTGTGATTGAACAACGCAAATGTGAGACAGAAGAGAAAATACAGGCACTCAGTTATATCGGCATTAATGATGTGGATCAGTTAATTAAAAAACCACTTTCTATTGAATGGAAGATCCATATCTACATTCGTATTTGGAATAAATTGGTAAAGAATGAACTAGAAGATCATAAATGTAATGTTCAACTTGGAGTTGAATCTGCTGACTATCCCAACGTACGAGAACTGTTGGATATTTGGAAAATATGGAGAGATTTTCTTGGATATTAGCTTTATTTGGTTCACTTGATCCCATTTTGAAGGGAATTGATTCTTTTGTAATAGTTATTTAAGGGGTAATCTTCAGATGTATTAGGGAATTTCGGAAGGGGAAATATTTGGACAAGAGACTGAACATACCTCTGTGTCCTTGACGTTTATGTAATTTCTTATAGAACTTAATTTAAAAAAAATATTAATATCATTTCACATCTCTTGTTATTGATTTGATTAAATTTCTTTAACAGATCATGGTTTTTCCTTTTTTAGATAGATCAGTATCGCTGCTAGTGTCTTACAATTAATAGATTCATTTATGAATAACTTTGATTTCTCTCTGTTACTGATTCATGCATTGATGAAGCTTTAAAAGAATTTATTCTATTAACTGTCTTTATTTATTTCTGCAAATGATTCAACAATGAAAGTTAGAAAGATAAACATGTTGATTTTTCATTCAATGTACATTTGATTCTTGCATAGCACATTTCAATGCCTTACAATCTGGGTTTTCACCCTTTGTTGTAAGTCTTACACAACTGAGGCTTCAACAAGCTATAAAAATAAAAAACTAATATAAATAATTAGCATGAGAATTAAGAGATTTAACTAATATAAATAATTAGCATTAGATTTAAGTCAATTATTTAATGGGTATGGATAAGGATTGAATTGTGTTTTAATTAAATTTAAAAGGAACAAATTTTGTTGAATAAAAACTAAATCAATTATAATATAAAGTAATTAAATTCAAGTAAAAGTTAAAAAAAATGATATATGAAAGCAGTTTTAAAATAATAACTGATTAAATTTGGTTAATTATAAATTAGATAATATTATTAGAGGAACTTGGACAAATCTAGAAAACAACTCCGGCCAGACATTTAAAATCTTGAAGCATCCGTTTTCTAAAGATGAAAAGAGCAAACTAAAATTATTAGTTCCGAAAAACTAAGTCAAGGAGCCGACCCAAAAACAGATCGAAGTACCGCATCCCACTTTCCACAAAGCGGATAAAAACAATAATTGCGGAAAAAAAATGAAAGTTCAAATTTCCCCATTCCACAATGCGAAAAGCGAAAATCCGGAAATAAGAGAAAACATATGAGACAAATACTTTTCCATGTTCTGCATTCCGTAGAGGAACACAGAAACTGGAAGTTACAAGTTAGTAATAAAAATATTTGTATAATATCCGATTTCTGCATTCCGTAGTGTGAAACACGGAATGCGGAATGCACAAATAAAAAATTGTGGGCACTTTTTTGTTTTTTCATTTCATATGGGCATCCTTGCTCATGTATTTTTTGTTTGGGTTCAAATCAGATCCTCGAAAACTATATTCATCGGTAACAAGAATGAGAGATCCCTGTGAATAATGATTTAGGATGAGAAAACCCTCAGAATTTGTACATAACATTTAGGTTTGAATCCGGCAGTAGACTGAATGTATGAATTATGTCTAAAGAAACTCGCTTATGACTTAAACCTTGGCTGTAAAAGGTGTTTATAACTGATTTATTAAAGGAGTTTTAAAATAATAATTGATTAAATTTGGTTAATTATAAATTAAATAATATTATTAGAGGAACTTCGACGAACCCAAAAAACAACTCCGGCTGGACATTTAAAATCTTGAAGCATGCGTTTTCTAAAGATGAAAAGAGCAAACTAAAATTAGTAGTTCCGAAAAACTAAGTCGAGTAGCAAACCCAAAAACAGATCGAAGTTCCGAAGTTCTGCATCCCACTTCCGCAATGCAGAAAACAGAAAGCGGATGAAAACAAAAATTGCGGAAAAAAATGAAACTTTAGATTTCCCCATTCCGCAATGCCGAAAGAGGAAATTCGGAAATAAGAAAAAAATATGAGACAAATACTTTTCTGTGTTCCGTGTTCCACAGAGGAACATGGAAATCGGAAGTTACAAGCTAGTAATAAAACTATCTGTATTTCTGATTTCCGCATTCCGCAGTGCGGAACATGGAACACTGAATGCGCAAATAAAAAATTGTGGGTACTTTTTTCTTTTTTCATTTCATATGGGAATCCTTGCTCATGTAATTTTTGTTTGGGTTCAAATCAAATCCTTGAAAACTATATTCATTGGTAAAAAGAATGAGTGATCCCTATGAATAATGATTTAGGATGAGCAAACCCTTAGAATTTGTACAGAACATTCAGGTTTGAATCCGGCAGCAGACTGAATGTTTGAATACCTATGGCCAAATAAAATCGCTTATGACATAAACCTTGGTTGTGAAAGGTTCCTATGAAGATGCTTAAGACCCAGATCCAAAACTATATATATTTTCTTATTTATTTTATTCAAATATCAGTTTGTTTTAAATTGAAGTAAAATTTAAAAAAAATGATATATGAAAGGAGTCTAAAAATAATAAATTATTAAATTTGGTTAATTATAAATAAAATAATATTATTAGAGGAACCTAGACAAATCCAGAAAACAACTCCGGCCAGACATTTAAAATCATGAAGCATGGGTTTTCTAAAGACGAAAAGAGAAAACTAAATTTGTAGTTTCAAAAAACTAAGTCGAGCAGCCGACCCAAAAACAGATTGAAGTTCCGCATCCCACTTTCCGCAATGCAGAAAATGAAAAGCGGATGAAAACAAAAATTACGAAAGCGGGAATCCGAAAATAAGATAAAAAAATATGAGACAAATACTTTTCCGTGTTCTGTATTCCGCAAAGGAACACGAAAATCGGAAGCTACAAGTTAGTAATAAAACTTTCCGTATTTCCGATTTCTGCATTCCGCAGTCCGAAACACGGATATCATAATTTACATGGATTTGCAATCCATTTGAAAGAAATCCATTGATATTCAGCACTGCAACCAAGAATCATAGCGTGTGGAAAAATAGTGCTATTGGAACACTTTGTTACCTGGAATTCAACAAATATATTACTAATTCGCAACTGACTTCACACCTGTGTACCAGTGAATACAATGATTTGTGTTTTCTTTTTCATATTGTTTTTAGAATTTTGAACTTGCTTTGCATCATAAACGAGTGATTTGTGTTTTCTTTTTCATATTGTTTTTAGAATTTTCAAATTACTTTGCATTATCAATGACTTTATATGAGACCTGCATCATTTATATGTATCTTCACAAAAGAAGTTACCCTATAGGAAATTCACCCAAGTCGTTAGATTCAGCCCCATATTTTTGTTTTAAAGAAAAATGAAGGAAATGTAGAAAAAGTTGAATTAGCGACTCCATCTATCGACGCTAAAGATACAAAAAGGACATAGAGGCCCCCTTGTCGTTAAGAAAGGTATTCAAATCGGATCCGCATGGATCGCTGCTTAACTTGACAGTATAAAACTCGGATAAAATATTCTCCCGAAATTGGCATTTTATACAGAAAGCGCACAAAATGAGTGGTTTCCATGATACTGTCGGGATTGGGATTCCAAGCAGAGGAAAAGACCGGAAGTTATCAAGCAGATGGATTGAGAAAGATGGACATGGAATATTGAGCCCCCTTGTTGTTTAGAAAGGCTGTCAAATTAGATCCACATGGATTGTTGCTTAACTCGATCGTAGAAAACTCAGATAACATGTTCTCCCGAAATGACATTTTCTGCAGAAAGCGCACAAAATGAGTGGTTTCCATGATACTTTTGGGATTGGCATTCCAAGCAGAGGAAAAGACCATAAATTATCAAGCAGATGGATTGAGCAAGATAGAGATAGAAGATTGAGCCCCCTTGTCTTTCAAAAAGGAAGTCAAATCGGATCCGGATGGATTGCTGCTTAACTCGACCGTAGAAAAATCAAATAACATGTTCTCCTGGAATGTCATTTTCTACAGAAAGCGCACAAAATGAGTGGTTTCCATGTATTAAATTGAGCACATAGATCTGTGGACAAACACACAACTCACAGGATAGATCACACAATTTACTCAGTTATTGAAGAATGAAACAGTGCAAAAATGGCTTGCAGCTCTGAATGCTTTTCATTAATCAAAGAGTAATTAGATAATAATTACAATGAATTACAATGGCTTTAATAGCCACAAGCAATTTGAATCGACATGAGGAAATTCAAATTGATTAGACTCTACTTGACTATAGGTAACTAAGACCTTGTCTAAATCATTATCAGAGGACTCAATAGTTAACTGACCTTGTCTAAACCATAACCAGAGTTCATCGGAGTTATAAAACACAACTCAAGTGTTACATTCAGTGTTGACTAAGGTTAACTGACTGTGGTAGGTGATAAATTTGCCCCTCTTGAGTGCAGTCAAGTAAACCTAGTGCTAACTGAATGTAGAGAACTAGAACTGAATGTAACTGACTCCTAACTCAGCTTAACTAGTCATCAACTGAACTGAACTGACCTTGGTTGGTTTCGGCACTCCCAATGGCTCCTAAACTGATCCAATTAAGTGCAATCAGTGGAATTAAGCCTCAATTAGTGTTCCCCACACTTTAGTAACTGAAACATGTGCCCCAATTAGGCCAAGTCGACCCAATGGTGCTAATGACTAAAAATAGACTGGATGGACTCCCGATTTAGACATATGACCAAATTGGACAAGGGAGGATTAATAATCCTAACACCCCCCCTGAATGCTAACTTGTACAATCTATGGGCCCTAGTAACTAAGACCATAGGTCACCCATTACATCAAGTAAAGTAAAGTAACTGCTCAAAACAAGGTGTTGGGGAAAAACCACATGGGAAAAAATCCGCCCCTCTAATTAAGCAGGTAGAATCATGATCAATTTGGTTATTCTATGCAAAGGTATCCTGGGGCTTGGCATGTGAACCTATCCATCATTATGTATGGAGGAATATTCCTCTTTGGAAGAATAATGATATGCTCAACTAAATCAGAAATATAGACAGTTGCCGGATGAAGACTGGACCCATGTAGAGCAACTAAGGTCAACTGATAAGTGAGAAAAGCTTCTTGAGGATTCAAAACATGTGAGGAACACTCAAGAAACTTATATGTTGCAGCCATGAACAACAAACCATGAGTGGCAAGAACAGCCCCAAGTGTTAGGAGCAAGTGTCCAGGCGGATGCAGAAAATCTTCCTCTTTACCGGTTCTGTGAGGAGATGAGCATGTGATCAATGGTAGAGAAGCACTGGGACTGTTGAGAGCGAATGCTTGAGCTCCATAGTCTGATATTTCTTCTGAAATATCTAATGAATCACATAATAAAATATCAGCAACCTCAGATGAGGAAACTAACACCAAATCCCCATCAGGAGTTTTGAAGAGAAAATGCGGTACTTGATTTTTCACACCGGAATCAGTGAGAGCAGCTACAAGCATGACTAAAAGCTCTTGGATTTTAAAATATGAAAAAAATAATATCATATCAGAAAGTAAATCAGATCTAAATAGGTTCAAAACATATCCAAAACTGTGAAATGGAATCAAATCCCCAGCAGCAGTTTTGTAGGAGACTTGCAGTACTTGTTTCTTCACACCGTTGATGAGAACAGCTACAAGTAGTACTGAAAGATTATGAATTTGATATATTATATGAATTTGATATATTAAACCAAGCAATATCAGATCAAATCTAAATAATATCATATCAGATCCAATAAGTTTAATATCAGATTCAAATAAATGGTTAACCGAGATGATGGATGCACATCTTTCTTCTTCTTCAAAATTCTGATATTTGGTGCATGCAATCCTGCAAGAATTTGCTGGAAAATATAGATCATGGGGAGTGAATGGATCACTCTGGTAATCTGATATTTCTTCCAAAATATCTAAGGTATCACATATTTGCACACCAGCAGCAACATTATAAGGAGAAAAATCAAATTTCTCTTCACTTTCGAAAGCAATTACTAGTAAATTTTGCACAGAATTCAAAGGAAAATCATCGATGAATGTTTGCATGGAAGTGCAGCAGTATTTTTCTTCAATATCAGAGATTTGAATGTCTTCTTCTGTTTCAGAAATATGAGGATATGAGATATCAGAGATCTCATGAACTTCCGGAGCATCAGGAGAAGGTGTCACTGCATGGAGACTATCTTCAATTCGAATTGACTGTGTAGAAGCTTCTGCTTCTTCTTCATATTGAACAACTTCATCAGAGAGAGTGGAGGCTGATATTTTTGGGTCAAGGATGCTTATGGTGCTAGATGTGCTCTCCAAAGTGCTATTATGATCCTCTTCAATCATTCCAAAGGTTCTGTCCAATCTTGTCCAGAGTTCCTGTGGATATTTAATAGATCTACTAAGGTATCACAAGCTAGGAGAAAGAGCCAGTTTCATTATTCCAAAAGCTGCATCACATGCATTTAGCCAGTCATTATCATTCTCAAAAGACTCTCTATAGAATCCATCCAACACCCAATAGAGATCTTGTCTATTCAGAAATACAATCATCTTCACCTTCCATTCAAAATAGTCTGAGGATCAGGTGAGAAGAGGAACTAATGAATTCATTTCGAAGTTGTACCTGCAAAACAAAAAAAGAGGGCACCGTAAGGTCAGAGAACCTGCACTTTTGGAATTTCCTTCACACCCAACTTAGTTAATCAAGCAACCTTGATCAACAATTTCTTTGCTTGGGCTATTAAGTGGTAAATTCTCCACTTCTGGTGCAGTGCTGGAAGGAGCAATTTTTCTCAAAAAATGATCCAGTAGGAGATCTGAGGAGGAGAAGTGCCTTGTTTGCCGAGGCTCTGATACCATATTAAATTGAGGACATAGATCTATGGACAAACACACAACTCACAGGATAAATCACACAATTTACTCAGTTATTGAAGAATGAAACAGTGCAAAAATGGCTTGCAGCTGTGAATACTTTTCATTAATCAAAGAGTAATTAGATAATAATTACAATGAAGTACAATGGCTTTAATAGCCACAAGCAATTCGAATCCACATGAGGAGATTCGAATTGATTAGACTCTACTTGATTGTAGGTAACTAATACCTTGTCTAAATCACTATCGAAGGACTCAATAGTTAACCGACCTTGTCTAAACCATAACCGGAGTTCATCGGAATTCTAAAACATAACTCAAGTGTTACATTCAGTGTTGACTAAGGTTAACTGACTATGGTAGGTGAGAAATGCGCCCCTCCTAAGTGCAGTCAAGTAAACCTAGCGCTAACTGAATGTAGAGGACTATAATTGAATGTAACTGACTCCTAACTTAGCTTACCTAGTCATCAACTAAACTAAACTAACCTTGGTTGGTTTCGGCACTCCCTGTGGCTCTTAAATTTTAGGGATTGGTCTAGGAGGCTCCTAAACTGATGCATAGTAAGTGCAATCAGTGGAAGTAAGCCTCAATTAGTGTTCCTCACACTTTAGTAACTGAAACATGTGCCCCAATTAGGCCAAGTGGACCCAATGGTGCTAATGACTAAAAATAGACTGGATGGACTCTTGATTTAGACATGACTCCTGATTTAGATATATGACCAAATTGGACAAGGGAGGATTAATAATCCTAACACCATGATACTTTCGGGATTGAAATTCCAATAAGAGGAAAAGACCAAAAATTATCAAGCAGATGGATTGAGCAATACGGAGATGGAAGATTGAGCAAGACCGAGCCTCAAATAAGAGGAAAAGGCGATAATTATCGAAAAAAAATCAAGACCGACAGTCAAATAAGCAATCTTTCAATGGCACGAAGCCATAAACCAAACCCACACATAAACTGTATTGCCAAAAAATACATAACTGAATAACAATCAATACCAGGCTCAAAACACCGGAGCATCGGAACCAGGATTGTGAGCTTTGATGAAACCCATAAGCTATAGCTATAGTGGTGGCTTCATTAATGATTACGATGACACTAAGGCCAACAATGGTAGGAGCAGATTTGGTATCCTTCCTCGGAGAATTAGTAAGTGCTCGAAGGAAAATTGGTGAACACGTCTAGAAGAAGGAATACCAAGCACGCAATTGTGAGACACTTGTTCCACTCTCATTCGGCAATATCCAAAACACATGTCATAATGTTAGTGGCCAGGGAGACGAGGAATCTTGCGAGACTGTGTCTCCATAGGGAAAACGCCTTTGGTGTAATTATCTCTAATATCTAAAAAGTTGATGCTCCAACTAGTCATGCTATCGGTTCTTGACTTGAAAACGGGATGTTCACTGATACATTCGATGCTTATATCTATCTCTCTAGGTCCATGAAATCAATTAGTGTATTGTTAATTTTTAACATCTCAATTAGTTGTCCATTATAAAACACTCTAGATGCTCTATTGGTTGCTATGTACATGCCCATTTTCCATTCATTTGAAAGTTGCAAGCTACTTCTCTAATACTAATACTAATAGCACAACACAAAAAAATATAACATAGAATAAAATCAATGGAAATGATAGCGTAGAGTTTTGTTACCATACTGATAGTTCCATGGACTAGTTGCATTCATATGAAATTTCCAATTTAAAAAGGTTGTAGCTCTAATACCAATAGCACAACACAAAAAATAAAATATAGAATAAAAATGTAGAAATGATATCCTAAAGTTTTGTTACCATAATAATAGTGCCATGTATTAGTTGCATTCATATGAAATTTCCAATTTAGAAAGGTTGTAGCTCTAATACTAATAGCACAAAAAAAATATAACATAAAATAAAATAAGTGGAAATGATATCCTAGAGCTTAGTTACCATAATGATATTGCCATAATAGTGCCATGTATTAGTTGCATTCATATTAAATTTCCAATTTAGAAAAGTTGTAGCTCTAATACTAATAGCACACTAAGAATAAAATAAGTGGAAATGATATCCTAGATCTTTGTTACCATAAAATTTCCAATTTAGAAAGGTTGTAATTTAAACATTGAAATAAATAATGTTTCTAACTATTTTGTGTCAAGTATTTTTTTTATTGCATATAAATACAATTTTTTTATTACATGTAAGGTGTGATTCTAATGATGCATAAATCAACAAATATGTAAATCTCCCTTCAAAACTTCTATCAAACTTGAACAATAATTAGTGTAATGAAATCAAGCCTTGAGATAATGCCCTTTTGAAAGTTGTTTACATTTAGCTTCCTATTATTATGAGTTGAACCCTAGAACTAATTTTATATAAAGAGAAGATCATAGACTAAGAGAGGGATAATGGGAACTTACATGACAAATGAGAATGCATACCAACACCGCATTTAATTGTATTCATATCTAATATAATAACCACACACCATCAATGTTGAGGTGATTGTTATAAATCCTAGAGATTGTCATCCAACATTTGAGAGGACACATAATTTTCAATAGGTAGATAGAAAATAGTCTCCACAACTATAGGCTATTGAGGCACACTTCTCTAATGATGTATGGGCATACATGTTAGATAAAGTCTACTAAGAATACACCCAAAGAAAGGGCCTATAAATCTTAATTTCAAGAGGTATTGAGGAGTGACCTACCCAACAGTAAGGTGGTATTAAAAAAAATGCACATAGAATTATCTTACCCCGACTATCTGGCATGCATGCTATTAGGCCTATAAATCTTAATTATCATGAGGTATTGAGGAGTGAACTTCCCAATAGTAAGGTGGTATTACAAAAAACATTACACATGGAATTATCTTACCCCAAGTGTCTAACATGCATGTTATTGATAGTTTATTAGCATGTTGCAGTCTAAACATCATACATAGGAAGAACATACATGTATCGCAACTGGAGTACCGAGTATACACAAGAAAACATGCTAGTGTTTTGCATATGTATGGATCTGTAATGGAGTGACCTTTAATCCAAATGTAGTGATACATATTATCAACATGTGTTGGCAATATGGATTATAGTTGTCATTGATGTCAAAGTAATTCATGAATGACAAAGGATAAACAAAGGACATGATGACAGAGTGAACTCAGTGAAAGACAAAGGAAAAACAAAAGGTGAACTCAGTATAAGTCAAAGGAAAGACAAAGGTAGTGATGACATGGCATAAATGACAGATATGATGACGTAGAATAACATAATTGATGGTAAATTAGTAAGGGACATTTCCTATGATAACAAAGCAAATGATGTGACATCATTCTGGAGAAATATGGCAATTGGTGAAAATTAGGAAATTGACTAAGTATGGATAAATAGTCAAAACTAGTCTAAGAGAGTCTAAGAGAAAGACTGCCCTAAATCACGATTTAGAGTAAATTCCCAGAGCACATAGGGGTCGTGTAGTGTGTTTTCTTGTCTATCTAACCATGGTATTAGTTCTCCTTAAGCATGTTTGGAGAAAAAGTCATGGATCTACCAAATTGGGGTTTCAGGATAAACTTTGAGAAAGTCTTGAAAATGACTAAGTGTTAGAAGAGGAGGTTGATAAGGCGTTTTCAAATGCCTGCCAAATATTTTCTTGATGATGATAAGTATATCTGAGGGCATGAGGTTTTTCTTTGATGAACTAACTATCTAGCCATGTTCTTAGTTTTTCTTATGGTGATCACACGAGGGAAATATGAATCTGCCAAAACAAGAGAAAAACATTAGTTGACATATTAAAAATGGCTAAGAGTTTAAACCAATGATTGACGAGTAAACAGATCAATGGTCAGGATATATCTTGCGGCAGATCGGTGGTTCAGAAAATCGTTGCGGGAAATCCACTGCGGAAATGGAAAAGCTTACATGAGTGAAGTTTCGCAGTAGTTCAAAAATGAACGGTGAGGAAGCATCACGCACGAGATCCGACGATTAAGGATCAATTCCACAAAATATAGGAGAAAAAGGTGAAGTTCCACAAAAAGAGTATAGATCGACGATTGAGATTAGATCGGCAAAAGATCTAAGGTTGAGAAGAGTTTCGCAAGTGTATGAAGATATACAGTTGAGGAGAGTTTCGTAATTGATCTACGATCGTAGGAGGGTTCTGCAAAGGAAGGAGTGCGGAGGAAGAAATATGCATATGACCAAGAGATCAATGGCCGTGGTTGAAGACGCAATGAAATATACAGTGAGGAATGACTTCCACACAAAGAAAAATGAGGATCCGCAATCGACATTAGATGGTAGATCGACGGAAAGAGATGAACCCGCAAAGAAATAAACGGTTCATAAGAAAAGCGGAAGGCTAAAAGAGGAAGGTGGGGAATCACGAAAAGAATGTGGAGAATGTCATAGTTCCTCATTTCGCATCCCGCGATCCGGAAGATCAATGGCCATAAATATATCTGTGAAATATCGACGACGCGGAAAGGTTAGTGCGGAAAACAGAAGGCGAAGAATTGTGAAAGAAATGTTTTGAGCTTTTGAGAACCTGCATTCTAAATCCCACAATCCAGAAGATCAACGATCATGAGACATCCGTAAAAGATCAATGGTGTAGAAAGATTGGTTCAGAAAGTGAAAATCGGGGAATGATGCTTGGTAAAAGTCGCATATCCGATATCCGAATTCCACCTCAAATCGAGGGTCATGAAAGTATTGAAGAAGATCAACGGTGGGGAACGGTTGAGGCAGAAATTTAAGTGCGGAAAGACATTTTGAGAAATGTCACAGTTTGGAAATCCACATACCACACCCTATCCTATATCTACGGTCGGGAAGAATCCCGATATAATATCAAGGGCTTAGGATTGTTACAGAGATGGAGAATGTGGAAGGAGGAAAGTCCAGTGTGGAAAGATGCCCACATTAAGAAGAGATGCTCGCACAAGGTTTAAAGAAGACACATGCATGAATAAAAGAGAACTCAAGTCCACATTTTGGGAGGAAAACATGCCCAACAGTAAGAGATAATGAATCTTGTAGACCAGTGAAGCATGGAAGCTTGTATTGTGGGGAAGAGGATTCCTGCAGAAGAGATTCGAAGAGGTGTGACTGAAAGGATGCTTAGTTTAATAAATGAAGAGATTTGAAGAGTTGCAATGTTGAAAGGGCATGAGCATGGTTTGAAGAGATGATTGAAGGATATATAAACATAAGATCAAATGGTAAGTAAAGTGTCTCTGTCATCTAGATCTATGCAGTCGAAGCATAAGACAGAGACCATAGAAGAGTAACAAGTCATGGTGTTTTTTAAGAAGATTTGAAAGCTTAATAAATATCAAATAAGGGTGGCAGGGTGGTGCTAGAGTAGGCTACATGCCTGCAAGGAGGTCTTAGCCTCCTTCCAGTAGTGGTTGGAGAATTAGGGTATTGGTGTATCCTTGTCTGTAGGTGCAGGAAGAAACCAGGGTGTGGGTGCATCCTTCAGTAGTGGATGAGAAACTTGGGAATTGTGGTCTCCAGCAAGTGGGTGCTTGAAAATAACTATTGTGTATTTTAAAAACAAATTTTTGCAGATAATAGAAACATGTTGGTGGTTTACCTTATTGGGTTCCATGTTAAAACATTGTGTCCAAATTTGTTTTTACATTTGCTAAAATAAAAGAAATTTTGTTTAAATTTCTGTCACTGATTCACTCCCCCCACTCTCAGTGACAAGACCTGATTCATTAATTGGTATCAAAGAAGGATCCTTCACTATAGTTTAACCACTAGAAGGGAGATCCTATTACAACCACTATGGATTAGTAGATGAAGATGTCAATAAGAGTCCCCATATTTGATGGCGAAGACCATGTTTTCTGGAATATTAGAATGAAAAACTATCTGATGTCCATTGGTATGGAAGTTTGGGCATTAGTTGAAGAGGAATATCAATTTCTAGAAGTCACTCCCACAGAAGCAGAAGAAAGGAATAAATTTTGGGAACATGCAAAGGCCTTAAATACATTACAAGTTGGAATAAGTAAGAAGGTTCTCGCAAAAGTACTAACCTGTAAAAGTGCAAAAGAGCTCTGGGATAAATTGGAAACCATATATGCAAGATACTCCAAATTAAAGATGGAAAAACTTCAATCTCTCAAAGTAAAATATGAAATTCTAAAAAAGAATGATGAAGAAAATATTTGTACTTTGAAGCATTGAAAATATTGTTAATGCAATCAAAGGTTTGGGGGTAGAAGTACTAGACTATGAGTTAGTTGAAAAGATACTAAGAACACTTCCTATGGCATATAATCCCAAAGTATCCACTCTTGAAGACCGAGAGAAGCTAGAAGATCTTACCATGGATGAATTGTATGGAATCCTCACAGCTTATGAATTAAGACTAGGTATTGATAATCTCCCAAAAGGAGAAGCAGCTTTCAATGTAATCAAGAAAACAAACCAGAAGAAAAAATATTAGACCAACCATGATGAAGAATCTGATGAAGAAGAAGCCAATTTTGTTAAAAACCTTTAGAAAGGATCAGGTTAGTATAAAGGCAAGGTTCCCTTCAAATGTTTTAATTGTGGCATAACTGGGTACTTTCAAGTCAAGTGTCCTTATCCCAAGGAAGACTCTGAAGATGAAGATGACAAAAACAAACAATAAAAGAAAGAGGGAAAATTCCATTATAAGAAAAACTGCAAAGGAAAAAATTATTTATACTCAAAAGAAGAAGACAACAACTCATCTGAGATTAGTGATGATGTAGTCCTTTTTTTAGGTATTGAAGATTCCAATGATATAGAAGAAATTGAGCATAAGAAAGATTCATAAGATGAAGCAGAGGTTAATATGGAAAATAACTATCTAGTGCTTTGAATGGACTAAGAAGATACAAAAACAAATATAGACAGCTGAGAATTTTCTTAGTTGAACAACAGGAAGAGCATGAACAGAAAAAAAAAGAGATGAAGAAAACCATGACCAATCATGAGCAATCTGAAACACCAAATGCAAGAGGAAAATAGGATAAATAGGATAGAATAAATACTGGAGAAATCTCTTAAAGAAAAACAACTAACCTCTGAAAGAATGGAGGCAGAACTAGTTCACTTAAGAAAAGAGATTGATGCAAAATTTAGCCAAACAAGATAAGAAAATAGTTCTAAAATGTTAGATAAGATTATAAACTCACAAAGGGATCCAAGTAACAAAAATGGAATAGGTTATTCTCAAGAAGAAAATAAAGTTATCTCAAAAACCTATGCAGCTGCTCTTCTTAGTACATTCAAAAAGAAAGAAGAAGAAACGACAAGCAATGGTCAGAACTCCAAAAGATCATTTCCACCCATCAAGAATGATTTCAAGACAACTCCAAAGAAGGTTTATCAAAACAAGTATCCTCACATTTTCCTTGGTTATTGTTTTTCATGCTCTAAATTTGGACACAAAGCTATGAATTGTAGAGCATATGAAAGGAAAAGCTTGAAGGTTAAAAACTATAACCTCAAGGACAATAAAACAGTTGGTCAAGTTAAGAGAAGAATTTATAACTCATTTGCACCTCTACAAGAAAGGAATTTAGAATGCTTCAGTTGTCATAACTATGGACATAAAGCAAGCAATTGCAAATTAATGGAAATCTCAGAAAGACCAAAGGACATTAGAGAGCAAAAGAAGTTGTGGAAAAAAAGAACATTAAAAGAGGAATGTCTGACAACCTTGAAAACACAAGATAAAGAATATCTTTGGTGTGTTGACAATGATCGTTCAAAATACATGACAGGATATGATGACAAGTTGTTGAAAAAATAGAAGGAACCTCATGGAAAGAGTTGAAGAAGAAAGGAAGACTCCAAAGATAAGAAGAAACTAAGATTTCAAATAAATAAATAAAAAGGTTTCTCAAGATGATTAGGGTTTTAATAGTGTTGTAGATATGATTGACATTCATTATGATGGAAATAAAGATGATGAATAAGGAATTAGTGATAGCAGTGGAACTGAAGATGAATGTTTTTTTCTAAAAAATCCCACATAACCTAGAAGAGAACCCTAAAATAAACCATTAGAGAGGATCATGTACTCAAGGGGAGAATGTTTGAAAAGTTTGTTGTCATTGATAATAATGTTAGTAATGGTTGTATTGTCATCCTTGATATCATAAAGAAGAATTAAGACCAAACCTATAGAGAAGTTTTCAAGAGCTTGGTGAAGCAGAGTTTTGGCAAAGGATGAAGGTATGTTTGAATGCAGATTTGGTATCATGACTTGATAAAAATGCATAAAGAATGAAGAGAGCTATCACAGTTGGATTTGATCTCAGCTTTAGAAAGGAAATGTGTTTACAAAGAGGAGAAGAACTATGATACGGGGTGTCTGTGAACTCATCATCCAAGGTCCTTACTCAAAGAATAACTACAAGAAGGATGTCATTGAGGTTCTACAGCTAATGAAGATCTAAATGCAAATGTTCAAGGAATTATGGTAAAGGTGGAAGCAGGTTAACTTACAGGCAGAATAGACCATTGGATGGGTAGAGGTAGATAGATCTACAGTGGAAAATAATTCCGTTAGTTAAAATTGCACGGAGAAAGTCAGAATAGAGATTTATGGAATTAGGTAGGGGCCACATATTCTGACGTCCAGATGAAAGCATGGTTTAGATCAATGATCGTGAGACATTTCGCTGGGTGAAATAGCACCGAGAAAGAAAATCTTGACCGACGGGATATTTGATGAAATCCTCCCTATGATATTTGAGGTCCACTATTAATCTAGATCTGACGTTCCTTCAGTCATTTCGCTGACAAACTAGCAAGTAAGTTAATTGCTAGAGATGGGAGAAAAATCCTTATGAAATCCAGTTCACCAAAGGTTTGAAGTCCGCTCGTCGTTGAGCGTTTCCTGTGGGACCATTGGCTGGGTGAGGTTAATTTAGAGGTTCTACCAAATTTAGAATGGAACTAAATCCAGTGATAGTCCATCTAAAAATTGTTATCTCAAACCAAGGATTATGTGAAGACTTCTTGAGAAGAGAAAAGGGCATAATAGGTTATCCTTTATCATTGTTGTCAAAGGTGAAGAATGTTTAGGTGTTGCCATCAATGACAAAGGGGGATATTGTTGGCAACATGGATTATAGTTGTCATTTATTTCAAAGTAATTCATGAATGACAAAGGATAAGAAAAGGACATGATGGTAGAGTGAACTCATTGAAAGACAAAGGAAAGAAAAAAGGTGAACTCAGTATAAGTCAAAGGAAAGACAAAGGTAGTGATGACATGGCATAAATGACAGATATGATAACATAGAATAACATAATTGATGAAAAATTAGTAAGAGACATTGCCTATGATGACAAAGAGGATGTTGTGACATCATTTTGGAGAAATATGGCAGTTGGTGAAAATTAGGAAATTGACTATGGATAAATAGTCAAAACGAGTCTAAGAGGGTCTAAGAGAAAGACCCCCCTAAATCATGGGTTAGAGTAAATTCTCATAGCACATGGGGGTCTTGTAGTGTGTTTTCTTGTCTATCTAACCATGGTCTTACTTCTCCTTAAGAATTTATGGAGAAAACACCATGGATCTGCCAAATTGGGGTTTCAGGATAAACTTTGAGAAAGTCGTGAAAATTACTAAGTGTTAGAAGAGGAGGTTGATAAGGCATTTGCAAATTCCCACCAGAGATTGTATTGATGATGATAAGTCTATCTGAGGGCGTGAGGTTGTTCTTTGATGAACTGACTATCTGGCCATGTTTTTAGTTTTTCTTATGGTTATCACATGAGTTAAATATCAATCTGCCAAAACAAGAGAAAAAAATTAGTTGACATATTAAAAATGGATAAGAGTTAAAACCAATGATTGACAAGTAAACAGATCAATGGTCAAGATCTAGCCCGCAACATATCGACGGTTCGGAAAAGCATTGTAGGAAATCCATTGCTGAAATGGAAAAGTGGACAGAAGTGAAGCTCCGTAACAGTTCATAAATAAATGGTGAGGAAGCATCCCACATGAGATCCGATGGTTAAGAATCAGTTCCACAAAAGATAAGCAGAAAAGGGGAAGTTCCACAAAAAGAGTATAGATCGATGGTCAAGATTAGATCCGCAAAAGATCTAAGGTCGAGAATATTTCCACAAGTGTATGAAGATCTACAGCTGAGGAGTGTTCCACAATAGATCTAAGGTCGTAGGAGGGTTCCACAAAAGAAGGAGTGCGAAAGATGAAATCCAAATCTGATTAAGATATCAATGGCCTTGGTTAAATATGAAAGAAAAATATATGGTGAGGAATGACTTCTGCACAAATAAAAGTGAGGATATACAATCCACATTAGATCATAGATCGACGGACAGAGATGAACCCGCAAAGAAATCAACAGTTCATAAGAAAAGCGGAAGGCGAAGAATCACAAAAAGACTGTGGAAAATGTCACATTTCCACATTCCGCATCCTGTGATCCAGAAGATCGACAATCAAAAATACACTCGTGAAAGATCGACGATGTGAAAGTTTAGTGTGGAAAATGAAAGGCGGAGAATTACAAAAGTAACATTTTGAGCTTTTGAGAACCCCCATTCTGCATCCCGCAATCTGGAATATCAACAGTCAAGAGACATCTATAAAAGCTCAACGGTGCAAAAAGATTGGTTCGAAAAGCAGAAATCGGGAAATGATGTTTGGTAAAAGTCACATTTCTGATATTTGATTTCCACCTCAAATTGATGGTCATGAAAGGATTGAAGAAGATCAACGGTGGGGAACGGTTGAGGGGGAAAGCTAAGTGTGGAAAGACATTTTGAGAAATGTCACAGTTTAGAAATCTGTATACCACATCATATCCTAGATCTACAGTCATGAAGAAGCATGATATAAGATCATCGGCTCAATATTGTTGTAGAGATGGAGAATGCGGAAGGAGGAAAGGTTAGTGTGGAAAGATGCCCACATTAAGAAGAGATGCTTGCAGAAGGTTTAAAGAAGACACGGGCGCGAATAACAGAGAAATCAAGTCCGCATTTTGGGAGAAAAACAAGCCCAACAATCAGAGATAATGAATCCCGCAGACCAGTGAAGTGTGTAATCTTGTGTTGTGGTGAAGAGTATTCCTGCAGAAGAGATTCGAAGAGGTGGGACTGAAAGGATGCTTAGTTTCATCAATGAATAGATATGAAGAATGACAATGTTGAAAGGCGTGAGCATGGTTTGAAGAGATGATTGAAGGATATATAAACAAAAGATCAAATGGTAAGTAAAGTGTCTCTATCATCCAAATCTATGTAGTCAAAGCATAAGATAGAGACCACAAAAGAGTAACAAGTGAAAGTGTTTTTTAAGAAGATCTGGAAGCTTAATAAATATCAAATAAGGGTGGCAGGGTGGTGCTAGGGTAAGCTACATGCTTGCAAGGAGGTCTTAGCCTCCTTCCAGTAGTAATTGGAGAATCAAGGTATTGGTGTATCCTTATCTATAGTGCAAGTAGAAACCAGGGTGTGGGTGTATCCTTCAGTAGTGGCTAAGAAACTTGGGGATTGTGGTCTTCAGCAAGTGGGTGCTTGCAAATAACTATTGTATATTGTAAAAACAAAGTTTTGTATATAATATAAACGTGTTAGTGGTTTACCTTATTGGTTTCTATGTTAACAATTGTGTCCAAATTTTTTTTTACATTTGCTAAAATAAAATAAATCGTGTTTAAATTTCTATCACTGATTCACCCCCCCCCTCTCACTGACAATACCTGATTCATCAACATGATTTTTATATTTTTTCTTTACCACAAATATTTAGCGACATGATGAAATTTAGTATATTCATATTAATATATATTTTTTGTTCAATTTCCCATCTCTTAGGGCTGGTAGCAATGAACCTGTTATCTCTAAGGTTGTCTGATTTTTTACCTTAGGGTTTTTTATTATGATGAGTTTTTATTTTTAATTTTTGCCTTGTTTTACGCTTTATTCTTTGATTGAATGCTATTATTTTTTGCATTTTTTAATCTTTTGAAGCCTTAAAATCTTCACTCATTTAAAGCTATGAACCTATATATGTGCAAGAGGTTTTATATTATGGATTGGATGGTTAAAACTGGCAGCATTTCTCAAACTGGCAGCATTTTATAAACTGGCATGATTTTACAAACTGGTAGCATTTCTTCAAAGAGTATTTTATTAAAAGTTGGTATTCATAAGTACCATGGTATATAAAAAATGAGACAATGAACTATGGTTATATAGCATATTCATGTTCTATAGAGTCAGTACTTGATATGAATACTCCTTAAAAGCAGTCTTGTTCATGAAATAATGAGTTTCAGAGTGTCATTCATGGGATCGTACAACTGTTTTGTATATGGAATCAAAGCACTTCATGCAATGAGTATTGGTACTAATAATGGCAGAGTCAACAGATTGAATATAATAATTCATTTTCTCTCAAATCTGTCTTGTTATGTTGCCTGAATGCTCTTGCGAACTGGGTGAAGGTCATTTAGAGAGTTGTTTTTATACTATGAACATTTATTGTTCAGAATCCCTAAATCTATATGATTAAAATAGGGAATACAGTAGTTTTGAAATAGCAAGGGTTTGTTTTAATCCTAAATGTTCGTGCTTGAAAAGGGCAAATTTAAAGTCTTTCTACATTTGAATGTAAGCTGCTGCAGCATAAATTCTCTTTTGAAGTGTATAGTGTGAAGGCGTTGTAGAAATGTTGAAGATAGCAGAGGAAGAAGATTCAGAAATCGTGGTAAGAAGAAAACCAGGAGGCTTGATTTGTAGATTGGAGCCCAATAACACATAATGGATAATGAAATTTCCAAGATCAGCCCAATTAATGAAGAATGCTGGATGGTTTGCCTTCTGTGAGAAATTACAAGGTTATCATTCACAGGTAACTATGGCTTTTATTAAAAACTATAAAGATGAAATGGTTCAGCTTAAAAGCTTAAAAGTCAAGGTAAATGAAGATTGTATTGCTGAAGCAATAGATGTTCCGGCACAGGGAGAGAGATGGTTTAAACAACAGGATTTTCAAGGAGATTACAGTGAGTTTTTAACGCCAGGTTTTGAGAAATTAGATTGGAAAAATGGTATCCATGTGAGAAAAATAAAGCCAAGTTGGAAAATTCCTTTAGAAATGGTACAAAACTATATTACATGTGATGGACGGTATGACAGGGTCCTTAAATGCCATTTAAGGTTGCTGATGCACCTTAGTGGAAGCTCACAGCTCATTCTTCCATTCTACTTATTAAAAAGCCTTCAAAAGATGATTTCATGGGTTCAGGGCCATCCAGAGCATACTGCTCGTTCACTCTATCATCAGGGTTTAATCAAACTTTTGATTTTATCACAATTGCACAGGGAAGGACGGACCTGGGAAACTATATTGAAAAAGCAAGGGTTCGAAGAAAATATTAAAGAGAAAGGAAAAAGGATTATGGAAGATTCGGACCAGCAAACAACAAGTCACAAAAAACAAATTGAAGCTGTTGTAGAGGAAGATAAGGGTTTTGCAGAGAAACCAATTCAGGAAGGTTTGTGTACTGAAACTTCATTCACAGATGAAAACCCTGAAAAATTAAGTGTTATGTTAAAAAATATAACCTCAAAAAATGAAACTCATAAACAGTTGTTGAAGTCAAAAAACAGGGATGTAAGGCTGAGGACCAGGTTAAGAAAGAAGTTGCAGATAGAGAAGAAATCAACACATGAAGATGGCAAGGAAATCGTGATGATAGATGATGCTCTCAGTGAAGAAACTGTACATACATCTAAAGATAAGTATTGTTCAGATATTGATAAGTTTATTGATGTTCAAGGAGTTGCAGGGTCTATACCAGAAGCCTTTTGCACAAACAAACAAGTTGATTCAGAGGATTGCTCAGCATCAAGGGTTCTACAGGAAAAAGAGGTCCATATGAAAGAAGAAGACCTGGAAATATCTCTAGAATTAAACCAAGTCAAGAAGTCTTTGCAGACATACAAGGAGCAAACTAGATTTTTACAAAATATTAATGAAAAGTTGATGACAACCAATAAAAGACTTCAAGAAGATCTGGAGGATAAGGAGGCAGATTATCAAAAATTGCTGTCAATATCTAAAGATATTCTAAGAGAAAAAAGAACCATCCTGAATCGGCTCGAACTCATCAAGGCTCAGAGTAAGGAGGAGAGCAAAGACGCTGAATTTGCCAGATTGCAAAAGCGGTCCCATGTTTTAAGTGATTTAACTATATTAGCAGAGGCTTCTAAAAGTCTTTAGATTTAGAGTTGTAGTTTTCTTTTGACAGTAATTTTGTTTATTGATAGATGTCTCTTTTTTATATTACACTTGTACTTAAAGACTGTTTAAAGGGGATTGACTTCTCTATTTTTGAGAAGGCTCGATCCATATAAGTAGGATCTTATAGTTAGCTTAAACAAACAGATATTTTGTATTTAAGGAGAGTCTCTAGATAAGACAAAAAGGTGGCAATTGGAGTTATGAAGATCCAGTTTTGATAACTTTATGTATGACATGAAATACTCTACATCTTCAATACAGGTTCTACCTTGATATGAGTATGATTATGATTTGTCTGTGTATTTTATGAATTGTGTTTCTTATGATTTATCTTGTATATGGTCAATTGAATCCCATTGTAATGATTCTTATGTTGAAATACAATTATCTTTTAAACTTTTAAAAAACAGAGACAGTCTCATTTCATAATTTCATGATCGTAGTTCCTTTGATACTGGATTTTGTATCTTGTTTTATGTTATACAGTTCTTTAATGATTGTGTGATTTTCCTATAGCTTTGATTACATACCAGCCGAGTCTTTATATTGATTTCATTGAAGTATATTTTTTAAAAATATTTCTTTAAGCTTGAACCCCTGTAGTCTAGGTTCAACTTTAGGGATAACATCTTCTGGCGCCGTTACCGGGGACGGAGAAAGGAAAGGACATCTTCCCTGGGTAATCGACATTCTTATGAAACTGATTTTGCAGGGTGAACAAAATTAGCCAGATCTATTATAGACTACATTTAGTCACTTATAAAAAGTTACAGTGGCTTCAAAAAAGATAGGAACTCGAGGAAATCCCCCATACCCTTTAAATCCAGGAGTCTTGGATCCTGAGCAGTTATTAAAGGAGGCTAGGAGAAATTTAATTTCTACTTCATCAGAAAAATTCAAACAGCCTGCAGCCTTGGAGATCCCTAAATCTTCATATACCCCAGTTCCTTCTTTTGACCCACATTCAGAAAAAGGAAGAGAAGAGTTAGACCTATTATTTACCCCTTCCCAAATTGACAATTTCCGTGTCTTTACAAATCCTTTGCTGTCAGAGAAGGTTAAACTTGAAGCATTGCAAACAGGAGATTCCTCTTTATTTTCATCCCATATTCCTTTGGTTAAGACCATCCCAGTGAATCAGTCAAATCCTGGTAATTTGTTTCTCTCATCACAACATTCAAGCAGCCTCCAATCTAATACAAATTTAAACATTTCCAATCCTAGAATGGCTCAACCTCAAAATCGAATGGCTGCTATGGTAGCAGCAAGATATACCCCACTTGTTTTACCCCAACCTCTCAATGCTCTCCCAATAGGAGATTATCAAAAATACCTTCCAATATTTAATGGCCAAGGAGATGCTACTGCATAAGAACACTGGCATACATTCTGTAGTTATGTAGACAATCACAATTTTGAACATGAGGATGTTTGGATGAGGGTTTTTGTTCAAAGTTTAGATGGTGAGGTTAGAAAGTGGTTTAGAGAATTACCACCAAACTCTATAGATGGCATAGATTATTTAGAAGAAGCATTTATGAGACAATGGGGGGACACTAAAGATTATTTGTATTACATGACAGAGTTTGGATCATTAAAGAGGAAAAAGGATGAAGCTGTGGGAGATTTTTCCAAAAGATTCAATAAAATGTATAGTAGGATTCCAGCTGAAATAAAACCCACTGAGACAGCAGCAAAGTTAACTTATGTAAACTCATTTGATCATGAGTTTTCTTTGCTATTGAGAGAAACAAAATCTGTGTCACTTCAAAATATGCAAAATGCAGCATTAGAAGTAGAGTCAAATATTTTAGCCTCAAATAAACTCAAAGAGGAAACGTAACATCAAATTGTAGACAAAAAGGGTAAAAAATAAATCATTTCATCCAGCCATACAGGAAGATCATCAGATGGCAAAATGGATGAAATGAATAAAATCATAAAAAATTTGTCTGCTAAGATTGATAGGTTGGAAATGGGAAATAGAAATCAAAATAAACCTATACCAGAAGGTGAAAGAAATCAAAATTAGTTTAGAATACCTTCTGCTCCTAGGTTCTTGCCAAGAGAAAGATGAAATAATGATATTCAGAGAGACAGGCGAGAAAATGAAGAACAAAGGATTCAGCCTCCTTTTCAAAATATTAATGCCAGAGATGATGAATCATATGAAATAGAAGAGGGGGAGTTAGATCAATTGGAAGAACAAGAATATAATATTAGTCAGTTTGATGGTGATTCTTCCTCTCATTTTCTGACGAGATATGATTATCAGTATGCTACAGAAATAGATCATTATGAAGAAGATGATTATCAGATGTCTATGCCTGAATTTTGTCAGGAAATACCACAAAAATCATATGGTCTAAGATCAGGGGTAAAACATGCAGCAAAAGCTAAAAAATTGGTGAAAGATCATCCTATTAAACAAAATATGTCTTCAAATTAGAAACAAATTGTAAAAGAAAGAAAAGATGAAGTTGTAAATATTGAGGAGGTGAATAAAGCTGTAAATGGTTTCAGTTTCGAGCATGAGCTTAATAAAGTGAAAATCCTTGTGCCTTTAACATAGTTGATTAAGAGTAAAGTTTACAGGGAAGCAGCTTTTAAATCTTTTAAAAATGCAGTGAATTCTACTCCTATCCCATCCGATGAGATCAATTTGCAACATGAAAAACCTACTATTATTGTGGGGTCAAAAACTTTTGATCAGCCTTATGATAATTCAAAATATCCTCCTCCTTTTTATGTAACCTTTACAGTACATGATCAACTATTGCATAATTGTCTGCTAGATTCAGGAGCTTCACATAACCTCATGCCAAAAACGGTCATGGAAGTTTTAGGACTGAGTGTTACTAAACCATACCATGATTTGTATGTGTTTGATTCTAGGGCAGTGAAGTGTATTGGGGTAATCAAGGATCTGGTGGTGAATTTAACTCAGGTGCCTATAAAGAGTGTATTGATGGATATAGTTGTAGCAGATATTTCTCCTAAATTTGGTATGTTATTGTCTAGATCATGGGCAAAGAAAGTGGGAGGAACTCTGCAAATGGATCTTTCATATGCTATAATTCCATTATTTGGAGGAGAATTCAGAAGAATTTACAGAGAGGTACAGATGGCATATTTGGTAAGTGATAGTAGACACCCTAATAATCATCTGATCTATTCAATTGATGAAAATCTTAGTTCTTGTATGTTGCAATTAAATGATGAAATTGAAGGGGTTTTACAAGTACAGAAAGATATTCTAGTTCAGGTAAAGAAAGAGGAACCAGATGGGTTATGGCAGATGTATTTTGATGGTGCATCAAGTAAGGAGGGGGCAGGAGCAGGAGTATTATTGATTTTAGCTGGAGGTGAGGTTATTTCCCTTATGTACAAATTGGAATTTAAAACAACAAATAATACTATTGAATATGAGGCTTTGATTCTTGGGTTAAGAGCAGCAAAAGACTTGGGTATTAAAGAACTTGTTGTATTTGGCTACTCTGAATTAGTAATTCAGTAAGTAAAAAGGGTTTACCAAGTAAAGCAGTATTTATTGAAAGTTTATAGGAATGAGGTTTGGGATTTAATTGAAAATTTCTTTATAGCTTTCAATATAACTTTTGTTCCAAGAGAATACAATGGAACAGCTGATTCCCTAGCTTTAGCAGCAGCCTATTTCAAAGTTTCAAAGGTAACTCATCTGAAATACCCAATTGATGTAAGGTATAGACCCTCTGTCCCAGATAATATCAAACATTGGAAAGTTTTCAATGATGATCAGGAAATAAAAGAATTTCTGAAGTTAGTAGGTGAATTTTCAGATGATACAGTTGATCATGAACAGGATTTAGAATGGATAGAAAATGAACCTTGCAGAAATAATTCAATTGTTGATCACAAAATTGTTGAATTAAAAGGGAATTTCATTCCTAAGGGACTTGTTCCATTAGAAAGGTTGTTTTCAAAAGATGATACACTGATAAAAACCACCTTGCAGACTACTGAGGAGAATGTTATGGAGTATAATATTGGTTCTGAAAATCAGCCTAAGATGATAAAATTGTCAAAGATGCTGTCAGATGAAGAAAGGAGAAAATATGTTGGTTTGCTGAAAGAATATATGGATATTTTAGCTTGGTCATATCATGATTTAAAAACATATGATACTAGCATAATTCAGCACAAAATTCCTCTGAAACCAAATACTAAGCCTTTTAAACATAAGCTTAGAAGGCTTAACCCAACATTGCTGCCAATAATTGAAAAAGAGGTAAAAAAACTACTAGATGCAAAAATTATTGTACCTCTAAGATATTCCTCTTGGGTTGCGAATTTGGTGCCTGTACGTAAAAAGAATGGAGAGATAAGACTTTGTGTAGACTTTCGCAACTTGAATAGATCTTGTCTGAAGGATAACTATTCATTACCAAAAATAGATCAGATTTTGCAGAGGGTTGTAGGATCTCACAAAATTTCAATGATTGATGGATTTTCTAGTTATAACCAAATTGTAGTTCAGCCGGAAGACCGAGAAAAAACAACATTTACAACTCCATGGGGGACTTTTATGTATGACAAAATGCCCTTTGGGCTTATGAATGCAGGTGCCACTTTTCATAGGGCTATGGATATAGCTTTTGTGGGTGAAAATGAAAAATTTGTAGTGATATACTAAGATTATATCATAGTATTTTCCAAGTCTGATGAAGATCATCTTAAACATTTGAGACAAATTTTTATTAAATGCAGAAAGTTTGGTTTATCATTAAACCCAAAAAAGTCTCACTTTGCTCTGACAGAAGGTAAATTGTTAGGGCATATTGTTTCTGCTGAAGGAATAAAGATAGATCCAGAGAGAGTTAAGGCCATCTTAAAAATCAACATTCCTAGAAATAAAAAAGAAACTCAATCTTTCATTGGAAAAATCAACTTTTTAAGATGGTTCATTCCTAATTTTGCAGAAATAATCAAGCATATCACTGAGATGCTTAAGAAGGATAGGGAGATTAAATGGTCTAACCAGGCTAAACAATCATTTGAAGCTATAAATAAGGCATTAATAGAAGCCCCAGTTTTGATAGCTCCTGACTATACAAAAGATTTTGCAATCTTCTCATTTGCATCAGAAGACACTATAGCTGTTGTATTATTACAAAAGAACTCAGATGGTTTGGAACAACCAATTTCATTTTTCAGTAAAACATTAAGAGACTCAGAGTGAAATATAATATAATGGAAAAACAAGCATATTAGTTAAAGCTCTTAAATTCTTCATAATATATGTTTTACATTCTAAGGTTTTGGCATATGTTCCAAATTCAGCAGTTAAGGAGATTTTAGCATAGCCTGACAGCGAAGGAAAAAGAGGCAGGCGGATAGCTAAAGTCATGGAATATGACGTGGATATTAAACCAACAAAACTAGTAAAAGGCCAGCGATTAGCTAAACTTCTGACATAATCAAATTGTCAGGTTTTAAATCTTCATGTGATGGCAGAACATTCAGAGCAGGATATGGAAACAAAATACAGTAAGCAGCAGGTTTATAACAGGTATGGTGAGTCTGATTGGTATAAAGATATTGTATATTTCCTTTTGTACTTACAATGCCCTCTGGAATTGAATAGAAATGAATGCATATCATTAAAACTAAAAGCAATGAAGTATGTTTTAATAGATCAGATTTTGTACTTGAAGGATCCGGGAGGAATATTGTTGAAATGTTTGGAGAAATCGAAAGTTGATGTTGTTATTTCAGAATTGCACAGTGGAGTGTGTGGAGGGCACAAGTATTGGAAGGCAACTGCTTTTAAAATCCTAAGAGCGGGATATTATTGGCCTACCCTTTTCTCAAATGTGTATCATCAGGTTAGATCATGTGTGGAGTGTCAAAAGTTTGCAGGTAAGCATAAACTTCAGTCCTTACCCTTGAAACCTATTTTAGCAAATGGTCCATTGCAGTAGTGGGGTCTAGACTTCATCGGTGAAATTCATCCTCCTTCTAGTGGACAACATAAATGGATTCTAATTGCTACTGATTTTTTCACTAAATGGGTGGAAGCAATTCCTACAAGAAGAGCAATTGAATAAGTCATAATTAATTTCCTTTAGGAAAACATTCTTGGTAGATTTGGATTCCCTAGGAAATTAATCGCTGATAATGCTCCTTCTTTTAAATCAAGAAAAATGGTAAACTTTTGTGAAGAAAATAATATTAACTTGAAACAGTCCACACCATACTACCCACGTGGAAATGGATTAGTAGAATCCAGTAATAAAAATATTGTAAACAGTATCAAGAAAATGCTATTTGAAAACAAAAGGAGTTGGGATACCAAATTAAAATTTGCTCTTTGGGCTGATAGAGTAATAATTAAGAAGTAAATTGGGACATCCCCTTTCCAATTGGTATATGGAATTGATGTTGTTTTCCCTGTTCAATTAGTGACTCCAGTCATTAAGTTTATGCAAGAAATAAAAGAAGAACCAGATGATATAAGAAGAAGAATATTTCAGATAATTCAGTTGCAGCAGGAGAGAGGGGGGGTAGACATGAGGAAGAGAGTTCCAGCCAAGGGCTGAGATTGTATTGGCAGGGCATGTATACACTCTATTTTTTTTTATGTAGGATGGCTACTTTGAAATGATTATAATTATGAGTCTGTTTTGCTTTTATATGAATTGTATCTAGTTATGATTTTGTCATGTATATGGTCAATTACATTCCATTACAAGATTCTTATAATGATGTACAATTACCTTTAAATGTCTTGTTGCAGAACTAGATTCATTCTTTATAAATTCATGCTTGTAGTCTTTCCTATTATTGTATTTTACAATGATACATTTCCTGCTATTTGGTCTTTAAACCTAGCATGATCTATGTATTATTATACCTCCAGCACTATATCAACTCAGTTACCCATTAAACCAAAATTTAAGATTTCTCTAAGATTGACCCTATCAGTCCACGTTCAACTTTAGTGATAACATCTTTTGGTGCCGTTGAATGTTTTAGATAATTCAGTTGTAGCAGGAGAGAGAAGCTATAGAAAATACAACTGAGATGCATAAAAGAAGAATGAAGGAAAGATTTGATAAGAAAGTTAAAAAAGATATGTTTGCAGTGGGTGACCTCGTTCTTAGATGGGATGCACGAAAGGAAGAAAAAGGTAAGCATGGGAAGTTTGAAAATTTATGGATAGGGCCTTTTTCAGTGATCAAGATCCTGGGAAATAACACTTTTTTTTTGCAAAATTTGAATGGTGAGGAGATTGTAGGTCCAGTCAATGGAATTTTTTTAAAGCATTTTTATACATATTGAAGGACAAAGGGTCATTGTACATATTCACTGTATATATCATTTTGCTTTAAATAAGACTCCAACCCAATAAGATAGAAATGACTTTAGCAGATTTCTGAAGGCACAGGTCAACATGTTCTCAAAGTTTCACAGGGAAAACTTTGTCCCCAGATGGAGCCAGATGTTATCTCTAAGGTTGTCTGATTTTTTACCTTAGGGTTTTTTATTATGATGAGTTTTTATTTTTAATTTTTGCCTTGTTTTACGCTTTATTCTTTGATTGAATGCTATTATTTTTTGCATTTTTTAATCTTTTGAAGCCTTAAAATATTCACTCATTTAAAGTTATGAACCTATGTATGTGCAAGAGGTTTTATATTATGGATTGGATGGTTAAAACTGACAGCATTTCTCAAACTGGCAGCATTTTATAAACTGGCAGCATTTTACAAACTGGCAACATTTTACAAACTAGCAGCATTTGTTCAAAGAGTATTTTATTAAAAGTTGTTATTCATAAGTACCATGGTATATAAAAAAAGAGACAATGAACTATGGTTATATAGCATATTCGTGTTCTATAGAGTCGGTTCTTGATATGAATACTCCTTAAAAGTAGTCCTGTTCACGAAATAATGAGTTTCATCGTGTCATTCATGGGCTCATACAATTGTTTTGTATATGGAATCAAAGCACTTCATGCAATGAGTATTGGTACTAATAATGGCAGGGTCGACANCGAAATAATGAGTTTCATCGTGTCATTCATGGGCTCATACAATTGTTTTGTATATGGAATCAAAGCACTTCATGCAATGAGTATTGGTACTAATAATGGCAGGGGCGACAGATTGAATATAATAATACATTTTCCCTAAAATCTGTCTTGTTATGTTGCATGCATGCTCTTGCAAAATGGGTGAAGGTCATTTAGAGAGCTGTTTTTATGCTGTGAACATTTATTGTTCAGAATCCCTAAATCTATATGATTAAAACAAGGAATACAGTAGTTTTGAAATAGCAAGGGTTTGTTTTAATCCTGAATGTTTGTGCTTGAAAAGGGCAAAGTTAAAGTCTTTCTGCATTTGAATGTAAGCTGTTGCAGCATAAATTCTCTTTTGAAGTGTATAGTGTGAAGGGGTTGCAGAAATTTCGAAGATAGCAGAGGAAGAAGATTCAGAAATCGTGGTAAGAAGAAAACCAGGAGGATTGATTTGTAGATTGGAGCCCAATAACACAGAATGGATAATGAAATTTCCAAGATCAGCCCAATTAATGAAGAATACTGGATGGTTTTCCTTCTGTGAGAAATTACAAGGTTATCATTGACAGGTAACTATGGATTTTATTAAAAACTATAAAGATGAAATGGTTCAGCTTAAAAGCATAACAGTCAGGGTAAATGAAGATTCTATTGCTGAATCAATAGATGTTTTGGCATAGGGATAGAGATGGTTTAAACAACATGATTTTCAAGGAGATTACAATGAGTTTTTAATGCCATGTTTTGAGAAATTAGATTGGAAAAATGGTATCCATGTGATCAAAATAAAGCCAAGTTGGAAAATTCCTTTAGAAATGGTACAAAACTATACTACATGTGATGGTCGGTATGACTCACAGCTCAATCTTCCATTCTACTTATTAAAAAGCCTTCAAAAGATGATTTCATGGGTTCAGGGCCATCCAGAGCATACTGCTCGTTCACTCTATCATCAGGGTTTAATCAAACTTTTGATTTTATCACAATTGCACGGGGAAGGACAAACCTGGGAAACTCTATTGACAGAGCTAGGGTTCGAAGAAAATATTAAAGAGAAAGGAAAAAGGATTATGGAAGATTCAAACCAGCAAACAACAAGTCACAAAAAACAAATTGAAGCTACTGTAGAGGAAGATAAGGGTTTTGCAGAGAAACCAATTCAGGAAGGTTTGTGTCGTGAAACTTCATTCACAGATGAAAACCCTGAAAAATTAAGTGTTATGCTAGAAATATAACCTCAAAAAATGAAACTCATAAACAGCTGTTGAAGTCAGAAAACAGGGATGTAAGGCTGAGGACCAGGTTAAGAAAGAAGTTGCAGACATAGAAGAAATCAGCGCATAAATATGGCAAGGAAATCATGATGATAGATGATGCTCTCAGTGAAGAAACTGTACATAAATCTAAAGATAAGTATTGTTCATATATTGAGAAGTTTATTGATGTTCAAGGAGTTGCAGGGTCTATACTAGAAGCCTTTTGCACAAACAAACAAGTTGATTCAGAGGATTGCTCAGCATCAAGGGTTCTACAGGAAGAAGAGGTCCATATGAAAGAATAAGACCTAGAAATATCTCCAGAATTAAACCATGTCAAGAAGTCTTTGCAGACATACAAGGAGCAAACTAGATTTTTACAAAATATTAATGAAAAGTTGATGATAGCCAATAAAAGAATTCAAGAAGATCTAGAGGATAAGGAGGCAGATTATCAAAAATTGTTGTCAATATCTAAAGATATTCTAAGAAGATCCATCCAGAAGCAGCTCGAACTCATCAAGGCTCAGAGTAAGGAGGACAACAAAGACGCTGAATTTGCCAGATTGCAAAAGCGGTCCTAGGTTTTAAGTGATTTAACTATATTAGCAGAGGCTTCTAAAAGTCTTTAGATTTAAAGTTGTAGTTTTCTTTTGACAGTAATTTTGTTTATTGACATATGTCTCTTTTTTATATTACACTTGTACTTAAAGACTGTTTAAAGGGGATTGACTTCTCTATTTTTGAGAAGGCTCGATCCATAGAAGTAGGATCTTATAGTTAGCTTAAACAAACAGATATTTTGTATTTAAGGAGAGTCTCTAGATGAGACAAGGGGGTGGTAATTGAAGTTATGAAGATCTAGTTTTGATAACTTTCTGTATGACATGAAATACTCTACATCTTCAATACAGGTTCTACCTTGATATGAGTATGATTATGATTTGTCTGTGTATTTTATGAATTGTGTTTCTTATGATTTATCTTGTATATGGTCAATTGAATCCCATTGCAATGATTCTTATGTTGAAATACAATTATCTTTTAAAATTTTAAAAAACAGAGACAGTCTCATTTCATAATTTCATGATCGTAGTTCCTTTGATATTGGATTTTGTATCTTGTTTTATGTTATACAGTTCTTTAATGATTGTGTGATTTTCCTATAGCTTTGATTACATACCAGCCCAGTCTTTATATTGATTTCGTTGAAGTATATTTTTAAAAAAGATTTCTTTAAGCTTGAACCCCTGTAGTCTAGGTTCAACTTTAGGGATAACAGAACCCTTAGTTAAGAACAACAACCCATGGGCATCTAATCCGTCAAAATCAGCCAGGGATCACACCCATCCTAGGCCACACCAACCCTTAGCATGGATGGATTTTTTGGTGTCTCCTCCCAACTAGCTTACCCTAAAGGGGAATTGAACTTGGGTCGCCATGTTGACGAGACCCGCATCTTAACCAAATGAGCTAGCGAGAATTGACAAAATATTAGGAGGACATGGGAGTGGGCTTTGGTCCACATTTGTTTCCATGGGTCACGAGATAATTTAATACAATCTCTCTTGGTGGAACCACATGTTCTAACACTACCTCAAGGTGCCCTCATGACTCCAGGTTCAACCCTCATTGGAATTGAACCTTTCCCACTAGTTAAAAACTCCTCACTCTTCACCAATGAATCTAACCCCTTTGAGCCTTATATTCATATTAATATTAAAATGCACCAACTTTTATTATTTTATAAGTTTTTATATTGGGTTAACTTCTTTGATTCTAGATTCCTCGTGCCAATAGATTGCTTGCCAAGTTTCGCTTTCTATATTAAAAAAAAGTCAAGTCCTATCTCCTAATCCTTATATCTTATTAATTTTTATTATTTTATAAGTTTTATATTGAGTTAACTTCTTTGATTATAGATTCCCCATGCTAATCGATTGCTTACCAAGTTTCCCTTAAAAAAAGAATCAAGTCATTTTACCTTATTTTTGTGTCTTATTAATAGTACAAGGCCTAGGCTATAATAACCCTTATGATAACTTATAACCTTACATCTTATTCATGATTGAAGTCATTTCAGAAAGGATTGCCTCTTTAGGTTGTTGTCCAAAGTACAAATGCTCCCCTCCACTATAGGTAGGTAAATTGTCCATCTTTGCACTTTCCCTTAAGATAAACAGTATTAAAAATGCATTTCTCTTTGAACTCACCTTTACTTAAGAGTATAAATGACCTAAAGAAAATTGCAATTCCTTTACTTAAGCAAGCCATTGTGTCCACAATCATGGCATTATTTTGGAGGTCAAAAGTGCAACTAGGCATTCTCCTTGTTAGCATTACAAATCACTTAATTAATGACAACAAAATCTATCATTTGCTTTTCAATTCATACCTTGACAAAAAATTATCATTTAATTTTAGTATTTTTAATCTATAACAATTGTTAAACTTGTACATGGTGTGGAGCTACATTCACATTGATATAGAAAATAAATTATATATTGCCAATATGATAAGTACTATCCTAGACACTTTAAAAAGAACAAAAACATGTAAATGTTTAGTTTTTTTTTTTTTTTTTAATCCGATGCATTATAATTGTAACAATATATTCTTGTAACAATATATTCAAGTGGAAACTTTCTCTTTCTTATACTTGTCATCATCAAGTATCTTTATTGCATTAAGTTAGTCGTTAATTTTCTATTAGTTTGGGTGTTTGATGAAGATGGCTTGAACTCTTATTTTTGAGTGGCAATGACATTACTGTATTGATAAATTTCTTTAATATTTTTAAATTTTAATATGAAGTTTTATCGAATGCTTTAAATATCTTTATCTTCAAATCCAAATCCATAAATTAATAAACCATTATAAATTTGCAATAAATAATTTTCAAACATAACGAATCCTTTTATTTGATAATAATAACATAATAATATATCATTCAAAATATTAAAGATCCCTACATAAATATTCATCTACACAATCTCACACTTGATGTTAATGTTGGCAAAAGGTCTCTCATAACTTGTGAAAATAATTTGTATGATGATTTAACGTAAAGCAATCATATATTAAATATTAAATACCTAAAATCTCCAGTCTTCCATTTCGTACATTCACACTACTTGCTTTCTCTCATTATAATATTTCATTTTTTATACTCTTATACACCATATTATAAATATAAAACAAATTATTTATTATATATATATATATGAAATGTAAAGAAGCATAAACAATTTTAATTACCTAAAATATCTAGTGTTCCATTTCGTAGATTCACACTACTTGTTTTCTCCCATTATAATATTTCATTTTTTATACACCATATTATAAATATAGAATAAATTATATATATATATATATGAAATGTTAAAAAGCATAAGCATGTAGTACAAGGTACTAGTTTATATGTCTCGTTATTCTCTAGTCAGATTTTGACCTTATATTCTATATGAGATATTTACATTACAAATCATAAAAATTAATTTACAAGATTTTATAATCATCAAAATGACCACACATTAATTATATACATAGTTTGATAATGTTTAACCAAAAAGTCAAAATTAAGAATATTAAAAAAAAATATGGCACATGCAAAAGACGAAGAATGATCTTCATTACATACTGAACCACCTTCAACAACCATCTTTCAAGTTAAAGTCTTTAAAAATATTTAAAAAAAATTAAAAACTACAATGAAAAACATGTTAAAGTCTTTAAAAATATTCTTGAGAAGATTTGACAATTGTATCACTTTCAAAATCTTAAAAATTCCAAATTCAAAGCAGAGATTAAATAATTAGGAGAGTGTTTTAAAAATCTTCTTGGAATGATTTGGCAATGGTATGTCTTTTGAAATCTTTAAAATTCCAACGTGACTATATTCAAAGTAATGATTAGATAATTAAGATAGAGCTTACACTCCAAGAAGGAATAACCTATTGACCGGACCATTTGCACCAATCGGACGATCAGGGTTCTATTTAGGTGGCCGAGGTGCTCTGCTGGACATCAGATTGGTGCAAATGGTCGGGTTGATAGGTTATTCCCTCCAAAAAAATTGCCAAACCATTCCTTTACAACACGATTTATACAATAAAATGTAATTATTCTTTAATTCAAAGTCAAGATGGTTATGACTAGTTGCCTTGGGTCGGTTATTTGTTTAACAATTATTTCATCCCTATATAATTTATTAGAAATAATAATAAAATTTGCAAATCACACATTTTCCAAAGCCACGCCCTTTATTATTCTCCAAAGAGCACATTTTTATTTTTTGTTTGACTATGAATTACGTAATGGACTATAATATTTATATTGAGGGAAAGTCTCTCTAAGGTATCACAATACACCCTATTTGATTTTGATTTAGTATATATGTAAGATTGGTATTTGCCTTTTAATTATATATCACACATTATTAAAATTGTACTCATTGTTAATTGTTTTAGGTTCCATTCACATTGGTATAGTACCATGTCACATAAAAGAAAGCTTTGACCTTCACTAAGGTTATAATGTATGTTTTTATCTCGATAAAGTTATACCTTAGTGAATTGGTAGAGTGAAATACTAAGTTTAATGGTCATTATTTGGTTGGAGGGTGGGTTGGAAGGCCCCTTATATAAGTAGGTAATAGGAGTGGAGAAAGATTAAAAGAATAAGTGAGTACATTATCTCTTAGCTATATTCATTAGATTGTAAGGATTATGAATCATATAAAGATATAATAGAGGATCTTTATGTAAGGACTATGAATTATATATAGATATAGCAGGAATTTGAGTTTCTTCTTGGTTTTTTTCTCTAACTCTTTTCTTAGATACACATCCTTTCATTTTTTAAACCATAACTTTCTAGTTGTATGGATCATTGCACAAATCCTACTAATAACAATCAATTTACTATGCTATCATTTGTAATGTTTGAGTGATAGTGAGTCGAAATCTAGGTCGTACTAGATCATTATTAAAACATTTTCCAATCTTCTTATTGAACCTCCTATGTATATAGTGGTTGTTATGATAATGATTACTTTAGTTATTTGTTTTCATTGACACTAAGGTTAGTTTCTTAATGCACCTCTCCCTCCCTATGGTTGGTTGAGTGGGTTCGTTTCCTCCCCCTCGACCTTTTCAAAAATAATGAAATGTAAATGTTTTGTGAATATGCTTATAACTTTAATTCCTCATGTCCAATTGTTATGAAGGAAAGTGTCACAACAACTTATGGAGTTGAATTCTTTCCCTCCTATGAGTGGGTTAGTGTAATATCTCTGATTTGATTACAGATCCGAATATTAATCAATTCTGCAAATTTATATTAAAATTTCTGCATTACAAATTCTACCATTCAGTGCACTAACAGAGTAGGGAAATCAAGGTTTCAGGTAGGGAAATTTTGCAGAGGAAGAGTGGACAGAGGAGATCAATCAAGAGTGAGTGAATATTTGGAAATCCATTCCCCTAACACATTTATATCTGGTACCATTGATATTTCGAAGTCCGCGCCGCAGTAACTTACTTTCATGATGTTGGGTCACCAAACCGTGAAACTAGGGAATATCAATCCATCTTTTGACTAGAGGCTTAGGAAAAATCAAGAGGTGATATTCAGTCATAAAATAAGGTTATGTACTATTTATGACACTTTGGGATAGCTCATAATATCCTGGGATCAATTTGGGAAAATTAGGCAGTTTTGGCTTAGAGAGACCCTTCGTAGTGGAGGGTTCCAAAGGACGGTACATCCACAAAAAAAATAGTTTTTGGAGTTAATTATGGGGACTTTGGTCTTTTAGTAACCCATAGGAACTTAAGGATCAGTTTTTGGATGAGCAAAACTCTGTTTATGCAAGATATGACAAAACTAGTTATTTAAGACTAGCTTTCTAGCTAGGGTAAGAAATTAAGTAGATAAATCATTGCAGATTTCTTTTTGTACTGATATGAAATATAAAAGATATATATGAAACTTATTGAACATATATAATCCACTCAATAACTCCCACAACTTCATATAATATTTATTGCACTGAAATTCATCAAAATCCCCCCCATATGCTGATAAAACAAGCTTTTAATGTGAAATACGGAAGCTGAAATTTAATGACTGAGTTATTTCGACTTGAGGCAATAAAATAACAGATTTATAAACTGTTAAAACATCAAAATACATATGATAGACTTATCCATACAAAGGAGGCTCCAAAATGATGGGCAGGACGCCCGAATCCTCCCTAGAAGAGGGTTGTGAGCATAGGTGAAGCATGGAATTCACTGGAGCTCAACTTGTAGGTGATGGAGGCTGAAAAATACTTCTAGAATAAGCTTCATTGGCTTACCTTAGCGCTCCATAGACCTACAATAGATAGAAAGGGAAATGGAAGAGAAGGGAGGAGGGGTTTGGGGATCATCACCCAATGGTCTAAGGTACAACACTTAGAGAGTATGCTCACATAGCATAAAAACAATATCAAAACATATAAACTGATTCAATGGGGTCTAATTCTTCTTTAATAGAGTGCTGAGTGACCTGCTTAACAAGTGAGGATCCAAGGTGACCTGTGAGAGCAAATCAACCCTCAACAAACCCTAACCCTACCCACATAGGCGCCTCCCTTGGGTAATTTGGCAAGTAGTACAATGTTTAAAAGTTTCCAAGTCCAACTCATCTCCTAAATGAGCAAATGCGCCTTCCCTAGCCAAAATGTTGTTGCTTTGTTTATGACAGCTTTCTACTTTTCAACTGAGTCCCCAAAAGGAAACTTTTCTTTCCCTTTCCTAGACTTTCCTTTTTTTTCCCTTATAGATTTTTTGAGTTCTCTAAGAGGAAACTGCGCCCTCCTTTGGAAAACTTTACTGCTTTTATCTCTGACTGCTTTTTTGCTGCTTTTAGGTACTTTCCCCTTTTTCTCCTATGACAGATTTTGTCATAGTGTTTCCTCTTTCCTTCCTTGGCAAGTAGACTTTCCCAATGCACCCCACCTGACAAGGCAACTTATTTACACCTCATTAATTAGCATAAATAATTTAAATGGAAAATAAAACTTAGCTGCATGCCATACTTAATTAATTATTACAAAATTTCCCTAGGAAGAATAATTAATGTCAAATTGAGTCCCCCTCTAGGAGTCCAGCATGGTCAATACTTTAATGGCCACTTTGAGGGGACATGATAGTCCTCCCCTCCCAAATATGCTTGTCCTCAAGCAGAAGCACCACAAAGTGTTGCAAATTTGTCCACCATGTTTCTGCTGCACCACTCTGATTATAGTCATTTCTCTCATGCAACTTCCTTTAGCAAAATTGCCAACCTAGTTAAAGTAACTGAGTAGAATTCCCGGATCCCACTGCCTCCTCTGCAAGGACCCACATTTTTCTGCCACCTTTTGAACTCTGTCATTCTAAAGAATGCATGGATCCCATGGTTTTATCTGCCTCCTTCCACCCATCAATAAAAACAACAAAATTTTATCATTGTAGAGGAGGAAAATGAGGTTATGAAAAATCATACCACCACACTGAGAGCTCATCTCTCCCCATGCCAAACTGAACATTTTTTAAACTCTCCCACCAGACATGGAATTCCTCATATGCTATCTTTGTTTTGGTGCAAAAACTCAACATTATGCTACTTGTTCCACCAAACTAACTCAAGTGGAACTTCCATTCATAGCCATGCATGATGAAGACATCAAATAGAAGCCTCTGATGTTTCATGTACACATAGAAAGGTAATGGTGAAATTTTCATACCACATGTCTGAACCATTAAGTCATCAATGGAATATGTGGGAGCCTCCTCCTCATGTGGCATCAATAGGAAAAATCCCTTCACCCAATTTTCATCCCTACGTGTGCCTGCTGAACTAGAAGTGTGGACTGATTTATAGTAAAACAAAATTCTGCAAAATGTTCCCACCAAAGGTGTGGATGCATCAAACCCATCATGGGCTGGTCCAACATAAGGGATCTCTTCTAAATCTTCACTGAAAACAAGATTCCTTCAATGAGAAAAGTCATCCTTTCTCAGGCAATGGCCATGTGCTTGGAACTCATCATCTGCATCCCAAAATTCCTCAAGCACAAAAAATTTATAATGCACCTCATGTCAATGTGTATAGAATGTATCCAATGGATGCAAATTAAGTCTCTGTGGCTGCCCACATGTCAGGACAATGCCATTCACACCAAAGGATTTATTGCAGAAATTAAACTCTTTACCTCCCATAGTCATCATTCCCAAGGTGTCTCTATCCACCCAATCAATGGATGAACAATGAATTTTGTTTTCTGATCCATATGGAATGTGATCAGCCACTTTCTCTAGATCAGATTCTACCATCCATAACGGTTTGTCAGAATGTGTCTCTTCCCAAGCATATGTGTCAGACAACCCTTTACTAGTGCAAGCAATTCTAGTACATTTATTATCCTCTATTTATGTGATATTTTTAGTTAACCAATCCCTAAATAGATGATCATGTTTGCTTGTTGATTCAATTGAAATGTCCTCATCCATATTTCTCATAGATAAGAATCCCTTTATTCCATTCTTCATACCAACAGGTGCTTGGCCAAAATAATCTTCATCAGGGCTCTTTACAAACACTTGCAAATCTGCTCCTCCCTCATGGTTGTCCTTAACATGAGATCCCTCCATTTATACCCAAAACATTTTCTTCCATGAAACATGAAAGGTGTGACATCTTCAAATCATTTTGAAGTTGACATATCTACAACTTTGACTCTTTAAGGGATATATGTGTACTCTTCAATAAGTCATTAGTGATCTCTAACTTATTAGTGAGCCTTTCTACTTCTTCTTCTTCCTTCTTGATTGCACAATGATACATTTCAGCCATTAGGAAGATATGATATCTTTCAGATAGTAGGTTCATATTGCTCTCTTTCATCTTGGCCATGCCTTCTTTCAGTGCTATGCACTCCTCCAGAAAGGCTTCTCCTTCCATTTCTCCTTCAGAAGCTTTCCAACAACATCTAGCCTCCAAGGCATTGATGTCAACAAGGTTTTTCAAGGCTACCTTAAGCTTTTCTCTTTCCTCCTTAAGTGGTCCACTTAGATGATGTGGCTCACAAAGAAGATCCTACACCAAGGTATCTTCCTCTAACAGCTGACATATAATACTACTTTTCTTGTGGCATGGATCCACAACACAAAACTCATTCTCATCATGCAAGTCAGCCTTTGAATTTTCTACAAAATCACTTCCATGATGTGAAGTGGAGGGTATATGTGAAGTTTGGAATGACATGTGATCTGTACAAAAATCAGAAAGCATATTAGGCCTTGGCATTTCAGCTTCATCATGTTGCAAGAGAGTCCAAAACTCTAAATTGTGCTCATCTCTCTGCATCAGATTTTTCTCCTTCAATTTTCCTAGTTCACACCCGATTGGTGGGGGTTTGTATTCAACTTCATTGGGAAGTTCAGATGATGTCTTTATATCTTATATATGTTCTTCTTTTGGATCTGATACAAAATATCCCTCATCACCATTGACAACATCATCATCCTTTGAAATGGTTTTGTGATCACCAACAGAAAAACAAGAAGTAATTTCATCTCCCTCACAATTGTCCTTCATCTTGTAGTCCTCAGATGCAAGTGAAGAATTTTTATCCTCCCAAGGATCAGATGGTTGCAAGTGTACATGGGTGCTGGAAAAATTAGAGATTTTACCATCCATGTTCTTCATCTTTGCATCTTTATGTGCGGATACTTTGGTGGCATGCTCCTCCACCAAATTTCCTGGTTCACACCTAAGTGGCGTGGCCTTGTTTTCTTCCTCATTCCATGGTTTGGGAGGTGGCTGTAAATATTATTTTTGTGCCTATTTTGGATCTGATACAAAATATGTCTCACCACCCATACATGAGCCAAAATATTGAGTAGTGATCTGGAGATCACCCACCCAAAAACTTGAAGTGCCTTCATCTTCAATTCCTTCACCTATGCAACCACGCTATGGTGATTGCACTTCATCTCATGGATCTTTTCTTCTCCTTGATCACTTGAAGAACTAAGTGAATCATATTCTTTTTCCAAGATTTAGAATGGATTTGGGACCTCATCCTCCTCTTCATCCTTCCCATCCAGATGGTTTGGACCAATAGGCCCTTCTTCTTTTTCCTCATCAATACTTCCATTAGAAGCACTACATGTTTCTTCCTCTGGAAAGTTCATGACCTTCTCCTTTGAAGGGTGGTTTGTCAGTGGCTCTTTATTTTCCAAGCAAGTTGATGAAACTTAATTCTCTGGAATAGTACTCCTGTCACCACTTTTGGAATATCTACTAAAAGAGCACCCAAACAATCTCATAATGCTTGGACCAACAGATGTCTTTGCTACATCTTCTCTTTTGGAATTTCTTTCTTCTTACTTACTCACATAGTTGGAACAACTTGGTTCCTCTATGGATGATTTGTTGCCATTGAAAGAATGCTCATCCACGTCCTTGGGATCAAATCCAAATCTAAAATAAAAATAATCTTTGAAAGGAATAAATTTACAAATATTCCCCCCCAATGCAAGATACCCTTTGTAGTGATGGGAAAAGTTTTCATTGGCATCTATCATCTTTGCTAAATACTTCTTAGGATTAGCCATTGGTGGTTCAACCATTCTGTATTCATACTCCTCATTTTCACAAAAGTAAACATCATGGTCTCTTGACATTTGCAATCCATCATTAACATAGATCACCTCTTCTTCTTCAATCACTGGTAGCAACCTCATGGTTGCAATTTTGACTTACTGATATGCAATGTTAGTCAACAGAGAACCTTCTTTCCAAACAAGTGGAGGAAAGTGCTCTGATACCACTGTGATATCTCTAATCTGATTATAGATCAGAATATTAATCAATTCTGCAAATTTATATTAAAATTTATGAATTATAAATTCTACCATTCGGTGCACTGACAAGGTAGGTAAATCAAGGTTTCAGGTAGGGAAAATTTGCAGAATTGAAGAGTGTTCAGGTCTGTACACCAGAATTGGGACATCACAGATTATGTGGCTCACAAAGAATATCCTCCATCAAGTTCCCTTCATCCAATGATTGACATACATGCTCAAATTCCTTATGGCAGAAATCCATAGCATATGTTTCTTTCTTAGCACACAAATCAACAATAGAAGATATTATCAATTAATTTACACTATATGAAGGGGAAGGTGTATCATAGGGTTGAAATTAAGTGTAATATCTACAAAAATCAGAAAGTACCTCATACTTTGGCAATATGAAAATTAGGAAGTTTTGGCCTAGAGAGACCTTGCGCAGTGGAGGGTTCCAAAGGACAGTACATCCACAACAAAAATAGGTTCTAGAGTTATGTATGGTGACTTAGGTCTATCAGTGACCCATGGGAACTTATGGATCAGTTTTTGGATGAGCAGAACTCTGTTTATGCAAGATATGGAAAACTAGTTATTAAAGACTAACTTTCAAGCTAGGGTAAGAAATTAAGTAGATAAATCATTGCAGATTGCTTTCTGTATTGATATGAAATATAACAGAGATATATGACACTAATTGAACATATATAATCCACTCAATCACTCCCACAACTTCATATAATATTTATTGCACTGAAATTCATCAAAATCCCCCCCATATGCTGATAAAGCAAGATTTTAATGTGAAATACGGAAGGTGAAATTTAATGACTGAGTTATTTCAACTTGAGGCAAAAAAATAGTAGAGTTATAAACTGTTCAAACATCAGAATACATATGATAGATTGACCCATACAAAGAAGGCTCCAAAATTATGGGCATGAGGCCCAGATCCTCACCAGAAGAGGGCTGTGAGCATAGGTGAAGCATGGGCTTCAATGGAGCTAGACCTGTAGGTGATGGAGGCTGCAAATTACTTCTGGAATAAGCTTCACTGGCTTACCTTAGTGCTCCATGGACCTGTAATAGATAGAAATGGGAATGGAAGAGAAGGGAGGAGGGGTTTGGGGATCATCACCCAATGGTTTGAGGCACAACACTTAGAGAGTGTGCTCACATAGCATAACAACAATATAAAAACATCCAAACTGATTCAATGGGGTCAAATTCTTCTTTAATAGAGTGCTGAGTGACCTGCTTAGCAAGTGGGGATCCAAGGTGACCTGTGAGAGAAAGTCAACCATCAACAAACCCTAACCCTAGCCACATAGGCACCTCCCTTGGGTAATTTGGCAAGTAGGACCATGTGTAAAAGTTTCCGAGTCCAACTCATCTCCTAAATTAGAAAATGTGCCCTCCTTCACCAAAATGTTGCTTCTTTGTTTATGACAACTTTCTGCTTTTCCAACTGAGTCCCCAAAAGGAAACTTTGCTTTCCCTTTCCTACACTTTCCTATTTTTTTCCCTTACAAATTTTTTGAGTTCTCTAAGAGGCAAGTGCGCCCTCCTTTTCAAAACTTGTCTACTTTTATCTCTTACTGCTTTTCTGCTGCTTTTAGGTACTTCCCCCTTTTTTCCTATGACAACTTTTGTCATAGTGTTTCCTCTTTCCTTCCTTGGCAAGTAGACTTGCCCAATGTGCCCCACATGACGAGGTAACTTATTTACACCTCATTAATTAGCATAAATAATTTAAATGGAAAATAAAACTTAGATACATGCCTTACTTAATTAATTATTACAAAATTTCCCTAGGAAGAATAATTAATGTCAAATTGAGCCCTCCCCTAGGAGTCCAGCATGGTCAATACTTTAATGGCCACTTTGAGGGGACATGACAGTTAGGCTCATTTACATATCAAATAAATTTATGTTCTACCTTTCCTATAATCTAACGTGCATGCAAGTGTAATATAAGAAATGAGGGATATAATGGAACATATTTTAACAAAGGTTGGCTTTATGTTTTCTATGAATAGCTCCTCTGATCGCAATCCAACTCCAAAGCTTTATGAATAAACCTACACATAAAGAAAAAAAACAATACCCTTCCCATTATACTTTTATAATAGTTAAAAAAACTAATTAATCATGCATATTAAGATTTCTAGTTTATTATCCATGTTTTAGACCTCCAACCAGGATAGATTAACACATGAAAATGATGCATATCTTTATGGGGGAAAGAGAAGATAGATTTATATCACTCAAATAAAGAAAGTAAAGCCTATAATGGATACTTGGTTATACATGCAACACCTCCCTTCTCCAAATTCTAAGTCTCCTTAATCTACAACATTGATTCTCTTGTTAATATGATCCCTGAACTTACCATGGCGAAGAAACCCATTATGGGTTGATGGAATTCACACAAGCTCAAAATACCTTGATAAGTAGAAGTTATAGCTAAAAATAATTATGCTCCACACAACAATTCTCTAGCACAAAGTCGCTTTACTTGGATATTTTCTCCCCCTAATTTCACCTCACCTTTCTTTTATTTGTGTGGTGAGGGTGATGAACTAGAAATGCATGTTATGCATTTGTCTGTTATACAAACAACCATCTTAGAGTCTTCCATAAAAACACTAACTTATATTATTTTTAGAGAGATCTAACTTGGAGTCTTCCTACATTCCACATTCTTAATCTTCTTTGTTTCCTAATTTAGAGCCCAGTCCAGTGATTATTATTGAATCCACTACACTATGATGTCATTTATGCTCATAAAAAGCCTTACCAATGAGCTAAATATTCAACCTAGTTATTTGTCCTATTGGATAAACCCAAACAAAATAAATTACTTGATTTCAACCATGATAATAAATAACCTTTCCATGCCTACCACCCTTAATCTACTATCTTAATATTACAAAACAAAAGCTAATATCATAATAGGTACAAATAAATGGATTACTTTTAATCTTAAAAGTGTTTATAATAAAAAATATTAAATTTGTGACTTTACTATATGTAAGAAATTTCAAAATCATTATAATAAAATAAAAGGTTGCTCTCTGAATATGATTTCATTTGCAAGAATTTTTCCAAATCAGAGATGATTGTCATTGGAATCCCACTTTATTAAATTACTTTTATTCCAGTTGTTGAGTTGTTGTTTTATAAAGAAAAAAAGAACATGTTAGGAAGCAATAAAAGAAGGTAGAGTTTTTATTGGCAGGAAATTATGATTATCTTTTTCTTTTATATTTGAAATGGTTGAGTTTTCATTGATATGAAATTATCATATTTTTTTTATTATTGGAATTGATTCATATAAACGTGTTAGTGGTTTACCTTATTGGTTTCTATGTTAAAACATTGTGTCCAAATTTGTTTTTACATTTGCTAAAATAAAATAAATCGTGTTTAAATTTATGTCACTGATTCACCCCCCCTCTCACTGACAATACCTGATTCATCAACATGATTTTTATATTTTTTCTTTACCACAAAGATTTAGCGACATGTGAAATTTAGTATATTCATATTAATATATATTTTTTGTTCGATTTCCCATATCTTAGGGCTGGTAGCAATGAACCCTCAGTTAAGAACCGCAACCCATGGGCATCTAATCCGTCAAAGTCATCCAGGGATCGCACCCAGCCTGGGCCACACCAACCCTTAGCATGGATGGATTTTTTGGTGTCTCCTCCCAACTAGCTCACCCTTAAGGGGAATTGAACTTGGGTCACCATGTTGACGAGACTCGCACCTTAACCAAATGAGCTAGCGAGAATTGACAAAATATTAGGAGGACATGGGAGCGGGCTTTGGTCCACATTTGTTTCCATGGGTCACGAGATAATTTGATACAATCTCTCTTGGTAGAACCACATGTTCGAACACTACCTCAAGGTGCCCTCATGACTCCAGGTTTGACCCTCATTGGAATTGAACCTTTCCCACTAGTTAAAAACTCCTCACTATTCACCAATGAATCTAACCCCTTTGAGCCTTATATTCATATTAATATTAAAATGCACTAATTTTTATTAGTTTATAAGTTTTTGTATTGGGTTAATTTCTTTGATTCTAGATTCCTCGTGCTAATAGATTGCTTGCCAAGTTTCGCTTTCTATATTAAAAAAAAAGTCAAGTCCTATCACCTAATCCTTATGTCTTATTAATTTTTATTATAGATTCCAGATTCCCCATGCTAATCGATTGCTTACCAAGTTTCCCTTAAAAAAAGAATCAAGTCATTTTACCTTATTTTTGCGTCTTATTAATAGTACAAGGCCTAGGCTATAATAACCCTTATGATAACTTATAACCTTACCTCTTATTAATGATTGAAGTCATTTCAGAAAAGAATTGCCTCTTTGAGTTGTTGTCCAAAGTACAAATGCTCCCCTCCACTATAGGTAGGTAAATTGTCCATCTTTGCACTTTCCCTTAAGATAAAAAGTATTAAAAATGCATTTCTCTCTAAACTTACCTTTACTTAAAGAGTGTAAATGACCTAAAGAAAATTGCAATTCCTTTACTTAAGCAAGCCATTGTGTCCACAATCATGGCATTATTTTGGAGGTCAAAAATACAACTAGGCATTCTCCTTGTTGGCATTACAAATCACTTAATTAATGACAACAAAATCTATCATTTTCTTTTCAATTCATACCTTAACAAAAAATTTATCATTTAATTTTAGTATTTTTAATCTATGACAATTGTTCAATTTTTACATGGTGTGAGGCTACATTCACATTGATATAAAGAATAAATTATATATTGCCAATATGATAAGTACTATCCTAGACACTTTAAAAAGAACAAAAACATGTAAATGTTTCGCATTTTTTTTTTTGTTATCCGATGCATTATAATTGTAACAATATATTCAAGTGGAAACTTTCACTTTCTTATACTTGTCATCATCAAGTATCTTTATTGCATTATGTTAGTCATTGATTTTCTATTAGTTTGGGTGTTTGATGAAGATGGCTTGAACTCTTATTCTAGAGTGGCAATGGCATTACTGTATTGATAAATTTCTTTAATATTTTTAAATTTTAATATGAAGTCTTATCAAATGCTTTAAATATCTTTATCTTCAAATCCAAATCCAGATCCAGAAATTAATAAACCATTATAAATTTGCAATAAATAATTTTCAAATATAACTAATCCTTTTATTTGATAATAATAACATAATAGTATATCATTCAAAATATTAAAGATTCCTACATAAATATTCATCTACACAATCTCACACTTGATGTTAATGTTGGCAAAAGGTCTCTCATAACTTGTGAAAATAATTTGTATGATGATTTAACGTAAAGCAATCATATATTAAATTTTAAATACCTAAAATCTCCAGTCTTCCATTTCGTACATTCACACTACTTGCTTTCTCTCATTATAATATTTCATTTTTTATACTCTTATACACCATATTATAAATATAAAACAAATTATTTATTATATATATATATGAAATGTAAAGAAGCATAAACAATTTTAATTACCTAAAATCTCTAGTGTTCCATTTCGTAGATTCACACTACTTGTTTTCTCCCATTATAATATTTCATTTTTTATACACCATATTATAAATATAGAATAAATTATATATATATATATATATGAAATGTTAAAAAGCATAAGCATGTAGTACAAGGTACTAGTTTATATGTCTCGTTATTCTCTAGTCAGATTTTGACCTTATATTCTATATGAGATATTTACATTACAAATCATAAAAATTAATTTACAAGATTTTATAATCATCAAAATGACCATACATTAATTATATACATAGTTTGATAATGTTTAACCAAAAAGTCAAAATTAAGAATATTAAAAAAAATATATGGCACATGCAAAAGATGGTTCAATTACATAATGAACCATCTTTCAAGTTAAAGTCTTTAAAAATATTCAAAAAATTTAAAAACTACAATGGAAAACATGTTAAAGTCTTCAAAAATATTCTTGAGAAGATTTGACAATTGTATGACTTTCAAAATCTTAAAAATTCCAAATTTAAAGCAGAGATTGAATAATTAGGAGAGTGTTTTAAGAATCTTCTTGGAATGATTTGGCAATGGTATGTCTTTTGAAATCTTTAAAATTCCAACGTGACTATATTCAAAGTAGTGAATGTAATTATTATTTAATTCAAAGTCAAGATGGTTATGACTAGTTGCCTTGGGTCGGTTATTTGTTTCAACAATTATTTCATCCCTATATAATTTATTAGTAATAATAATAAAATATTACTTCATATTTTATTAGTAATTATTTCATTGAGATTTTGAAGTCCACATTTTGGGAGAAAAACAGGCCCAACAATCAGAGATAATGAAGCCCGCAGACCAGTGAAGTGTGGAATCTTGTGTTGTGGGGAAGAGTATTCCTGCAGAAGAGATTCGAAGAGGTGTGACTGAAAGGGTGCTTAGTTTCATCAATGAAGAGATCTGAAGAATGACAATGTTGAAAGGCGTGAGCATTGTTTGAAGAGATGATTGAAGGATATATAAACAAAAGATCAAATGGTAAGTAAAGTGTCTCTATCATCCAGATCTATGCAGTCGAAGCATAAGACAGAGACCACAGAAGAGTAACAAGTGAAAGTGTTTTTTAAGAAGATCTGGAAGCTTAATAAATATCAAATAAGGGTGGTAGGGTGGTGCTAGGGTAGGCTACATGCCTGGAAGGAGGTCTTAGCCTCCTTCCAGTAGTGGCTGGAGAATCAGGGTATTGGTGTATCCTTATCTATAGTGCAGGTAGAAACCAGGGTGTGGGTGCATCCTTCAGTGGTGGCTAAGAAACTTGGGGATTGTGGTCTCCAACAAGTGGGTGCTTGCAAATAACTATTGAATATTGTAAAAACAAATTTTTGTAGATAATATAAACATGTTAGTGGTTTACCTTATTGGTTTCCATGTTAAAACATTGTGTCCAAATTTGTTTTTACATTTGCTAAAATAAAAGAAATCATGTTTAAATTTCTATCACTGATTCACCCCCCCTCTCACTGACAATACCTGATTCATCAACATGATTTTTATATTTTTTCTTTACCACAAAGATTTAGCGACATGATGAAATTTAGTATATTCATATTAGTATATATTTTTGGTTTGATTTCCCATCTCTTAGGGATGGTGGCAATGAACCCTTAGTTAAGAACCGCAACCCAGGGCATCTAATCCGTCAAATTCATCCAGGATCGCACCTAGCCTGGGCCACACCAATCCTTAGCATGGCTAGATTTTTTGGTGTCTCCTCCCAACTAGCTCACCCTTAAGGGGAATTGAACTTGGGTCACCATGTTGACGATACCCGCACCTTAACCAAATGAGCTAGCGATAATTGACAAAATATTAGGAGGACATGGGAGTGGGATTTGGTCCACATTTGTTTCCATGGGTCACGAGATAATTTAATACAATCTCTCTTGGTGGAACCACATGTTTGAACACTACCTCAAGTTGCCCTCATGACTCCAGGTTCGACCCTCATTGGAATTGAACCTTTCCCACTAGTTAAAAACTCCTCACTCTTCACCAATGAATCTAACCCCTTTGAGCCTTATATTCATATTAATATTAAAATGCACCAACTTTTATTATTTTATAAGTTTTATATTTGGTTAACTTCTTTGATTCTAGATTCCTCGTGCTAATAGATTGCTTGCCAAGTTTCGCTTTCTATATTAAAAAAAAAAGTCAAGTCCTATCCCCTAATCCTTATGTCTTATTAATTTTTATTATTTTATAAGTTTTATATTGAGATAACTTTTTTGATTAAAGATTCCCCATGCTAATTGATTGCTTACCAAGTTTCCCTAAAAAAAAGAATCAAGTCATTTTACCTTATTTTTGTGTCTTATTAATAGTACAAGGCCTAGGCTATAATAACCCTTATGATAACTTATAACCTTACCTCTTATTCATGATTGAAGTCATTTCAGAAAGGATTGCCTCTTTGGGTTGTTGTCCAAAGTACAAATGCTCCCCTCCACTATAGGTAGGTAAATTGTCCATCTTTGCACTTTCCCTTAAGATAAAAAGTATTAAAATGCATTTCTCTCTGAACTCACCTTTACTTAAGAGTATAAATGACCTAAAGAAAATTGTAATTCCTTTACTTAAGCAAGTCATTGTGTCCACAATCATGGCATTATTTTGGAGGTCAAAAGTGCAACTAGGCATTCTCCTTGTTGGCATTACAAATCACTTAATTAATGACAACAAAATCTATCATTTGCTTTTCAATTCATACCTTAACAAAAAATTTATCATTTAATTTTAGTATTTTTAATCTATAACAATTGTTAAATTTGTACATGGTGTGAGGCTACATTCACATTGATATAGAGAATAAATTATATATTGCCAATATGATAAGTACTATCCTAGACACTTTAAAAAGAACAAAAGCATGTAAATGTTTAGCTTTATTTTTTTTTTATCCGATGCATTATAATTGTAACAATATATTCAAGTGGAAACTTTCTCTTTCTTATACTTGTCATCGTCAAGTATCTTTATTGCATTAAGTTAGTCGTTAATTTTCTATTAGTTTGAGTGTTTGATGAAGATGGCTTGAACTCTTATTTTTGAGTGGCAATGACATTACTGTATTGATAAATTTTTTTAATATTTTTAAATTTGAATATGAAGTTTTATCGAATGCTTTAAATATCTTTATCTTCAAATCCAAATCCATAAATTAATAAACCATTATAAATTTGCAATAAATAATTTTCAAACATAACTAATCCTTTTATTTGATAATAATAACATAATAGTATATTATTCAAAATATTAAAGATTCCTACATAAATATTCATCTACACAATCTCACACTTGATGTTAATGTTGGCCAAAGGTCTCTCATAACTTGTGAAAATAATTTGTATGATGATTTAGCGTAAAGCAATCATATATTAAATTTTAAATACCTAAAATCTCTAGTCTTCCATTTCGTAGATTCACACTACTTGCTTTTTCTTATTATAATATTTCATTTTTTATACACTTATACACTATATTATAAATATAAAACCAATTATTTATTATATATATATATATGAAATGTAAAGAAGCATAAACAATTTTAATTACCTAAAATCTCTAGTTTTCCATTTCCTAGATTCACACTACTTGCTTTCTCCCATTATAATATTTCATTTTTTATACACTTATACACCATATTATAAATATAGAATAAATTATATATATATATATATGAAATTTTAAAAAGCATAAGCATGTAGTACAAGGTACTAGTTTATATGTCTCGTTATTCTGTAGTCAGATTTTGACCTTATATTCTATATGAGATATTTACATTACAAATCATAAAAATTAATTTACAAGATTTTATAATCATCAAAATGACCACACATTAATTATATACATAGTTTGATAATGTTTAACCAAAAAGTCAAAATTAAGAATATTAAAAAAAATATATGGCACATGCAAAAGACGAAGAATGATCTTCATTACATACTGAACCACCTTCAACAACCATCTTTCAAGTTAAAGTCTTTAAAAATATTTAAAAAAATTAAAAACTACAATGAAAAACATGTTAAAGTCTTTAAAAATATTCTTGAGAAGATTTGACAATTGTATCACTTTCAAAATCTTAAAAATTCCAAATTCAAAGCAGAGATTAAATAATTAGGAGAGTGTTTTAAAAATCTTCTTGGAATGATTTGGCAATGGTATGTCTTTTGAAATCTTTAAAATTCCAACGTGACTATATTCAAAGTAATGATTAGATAATTAAGATAGAGCTTACACTCCAAGAAGGAATAACCTATTGACCGGACCATTTGCACCAATCGGACGATCAAGGCTCTATTTAGGTGGCCGGGGTGCTTTGCTGGGCATCACATTGGTGCAAATGGTCGGGTTGATAGATTATTCCCTCCAACAATTGCCAAACCATTGCTTTACAACGCGATTTATACAATAAAATGTAATTATTCTTTAATTCAAAGTCAAGATGGTTATGACTAGTTGCCTTGGGTCGGTTATTTGTTTTAACAATTATTTCATCCCTATATAATTTATTAGAAATAATAATAAAATTTGCAAATCACACATTTTCCAAAGCCACGCCCTTTATTATTCTCCAAAGAGCACATTTTTATTTTTTGTTTGACTCTGAATTACGTAATGGACTATAATATTTATATTGAGGGAAAGTCTCTCTAAGCTATCACAATACACCCTATTTGATTTTGATTTAGTATATCTGTAAGATTGGTATTTGCCTTTTAATTATATATCACACATTATTAAAATTGTACTCATTGTTAATTGTTTTAGGTTCCTTTCACATTGGTATAGTACCATGTCACATAAAAGAAAGCTTTGACCTTCACTAAGGTTATAATGTATGTTATTATCTCGATAAAGTTATACCTTAGTGAATTGGTAGAGTGAAATACTAAGTATAATGGTCATTATTTGGTTGGAGGGTGGGTTGGAAGGCCCCTTATATAAGTAGGTAATAGGAGTGGAGAAAGATTAAAAGAATAAGTGAGTACATTATCTTTTAGCTATATTCATTAGATTGTAAGGATTATGAATCATATAAAGATATAATAGAGGATCATTATGTAAGGATTATGAATTATATATAGATATAGCAGGAATTTGAGTTTCTTCTTGGTTTTTTTCTCTAACTCTTTTCTTATATACACATCCTTTCATTTTTTAAACCACAATTTTCTAGTTGCATGGATCATTGCACAAATCCTACTAATAACAATCAATTTACTATGCTATCATTTGTAATGTTTGAGTGATAGTGAGTCGAAATCTAGGTCATACTAGATCATTATTAAAACATTTTCCAATCTTCTTATTGAACCTCCTATGTATATAGTGGTTGTTATGATAATGATTACTTTAGTTATTTGTTTTCATTGACACTAAGGTTAGTTTCTTAATGCACCTCTCCCTCCCTATGGTTGGTTGAGTGGGTTCGTTTCCTCCCCCTCGACCTTTTCAAAAATAATGAAATGTAAATGTTTTGTGAATATGCTTATAACTTTAATGCCTCATGTCCAATTGTTATGAAGGAAAGTGTCACAACAACTTATGGAGTTGAATTCTTTCCCTCCTATGAGTGGGTTAGTGTAATATCTCTGATCTGATTACATATCCGAATATTAATCAATTCTGCAAAATTTATATTAAAATTTCTGCATTATAAATTCTACCATTCGGTGCATTGACAGAGTAGGGAAATCAAGGTCTCAGGTAGGGAAATTTTGTAGAGGAAGAGTGGACAGAGGAGATCAATCAAGAGTGATTGAATATTTGGAAATCCATTCCCCTAACGCATTTAGATCTGGTACCATTGATATTTCGAAGTCCACGCCACAGTAACTTACTTTCATGATGTTGGGTCACCAAACCGTGAAACTAGGGAATATCAATCCATATTTCGACCAGAGGCTTAGGAAAATTGCAGAGGTGATATTCAGTAATAAAATAAGATTATGTACTATTTATGACACTTTGGGACAGCTCATAATAGTTTGGGATCAATTTGGGAAAATTAGGCAGTTTTGGCCTAGAGAGACCCTTCGCAGTGGAGGGTTCCAAAGGACAATACATCCACAACAAAAACAGGTTTTGGAGTTATTTATGGGGACTTAGGTCTTTTAGTAACCCACAGGAACTCGTGGATCAGTTTTTGGATGAGCAAAACTCTGTTTATGCAAGATATGACAAAACTAGTTATTTAAGACTAGCTTTCTAGCTA
>LPNX010651255.1:373012-552546 GCA_001517045.1 Pseudotsuga menziesii | reverse complement strand
ATATATATATATGAAACTCATTGAACATATATAATCCGCTCAATAACTCCCACAACTTCATATAATCTTTATTGCACTGAAATTCATCAAAATCCCCCCCATATGCTGATAAAACAAGCTTTTAATGTGAAATACGGAAGGTGAAATTTAATGACTGATTTATTTCGACTTGAGGCAATAAAATAATAGAGTTATAAACTGTTCAAACATCAGAATACATATGATAGACTTACCCATACAAAGGAGGCTCCAAAATGATGGGCAGGATGCCCGAATCCTCACTAGAAGAGGGTTGTGAGCATAGATGAAGCATGGGATTCACTGGAGCTCGACTTGTAGGTGATGGAGGCTGAAAAATACTTCTGGAATAAGATTCAATGGCTTACCTTAGCGTTCCATAGACCTGCAATAGATAGAAAGGGAAATGGAAGAGAAGGGAGGAGGGGTTTGGGGATCATCACCTAATGATCTGAGGCACAACACTCAGAGAGTATGCTCACATAGAATAAAAACAATATCAAAACATATAAACTGATTCAATGGGGTCTAATTATTCTTTAATAGAGTGTTGAGTGACCTGCTTAACAAGTGGGGATCCAAGGTGACTCGTGAGAGCAAGTCAACCCTCAACAAACCCTAACCCTACCCACATAGGTGCCTCCCTTGGGTAATCTGGAAAGTAGGACAATGTCTAAATGTTTCCAAGTCCAACTCATGTCCTAAATTAGCAAATGCGCCCTCCCTAGCCAAAATGTTGTTGCTTTGTTTATGACAGCTTTCTGCTTTTCCAACTGAGTCCCTAAAAGGAAACTTTTCTTTCCCTTTCCTAGACTTTCCTGTTTTTTCCCTTACAACTTTTTTGAGTTCTATAAGAGGAAACTGTGCCCTCCTTTGGAAAACTTTCTTGCTTTTATCTCTTACTTCTTTTCTGCTGCTTTTAGGTACTTTCCCCTTTTTCTCCTATGACAGCTTTTGTCATAGTGTTTCCTCTTTCCTTCCTTGGCAAGTAGACTTTCCCAATGTGCCCCACCTGACAAGGCAACTTATTTACACCTCATTAATTAGCATAAATAATTTAAATGGAAAATAAAACTTAGATACATGCCTTGCTTAAATAATTATTACAAAATTTCCCTAGGAAGAATAATTAATGTCAAATTGAGCCCCCCCTAGGAGTCCAGCATGGTCAATACTTTAATGGCCACTTTGAGGGGACATGACAGTCCTCCCCTCCCAAATATGCTTGTCCTCAAGCAGAAGTACTACAAAGTGCTACAAATTTGTCCACCATGTTTCTGCTGCACCACACTGATCATAGTCATTTCTCTCATGCCACTTCCTTTAGCAAAATTGCCAACCTAGTTAAAGTAACTGAGTAGAATTCCCAGATCCAACTTCCTCCTCTGTAAGGACCCACATTTTTCTGCCACCTTTTGAACTCTGTCATTCCGAAGAATGCCTAGATCCCATGGTTTTATCTGCCTCCTTCCACCCATCAATAAAAACAACAAAATTTTATCATTGTAGAGGAGGAAAATGAGGTTATGAAAAATCATACCACCACACTGAGAGCTCATCTCTCCCCATGCCAAACTGAACATTTTTTAAACTCTCCCACCAGACATGGAACTCCTCATATGCTATCTTTGTTTTGGTGCAAAAACTCAACATTATGCTACTTGTTCCACCAAACTAACACAAGTGGAACTTCCATTCATAGCCATGCATGATGAAGACATCAAATAGAAGCCTCTGATGTTTCATGTACACATAGAAAGGTAATGGTGAAATTTTCATACCACATGTCTAAACCATTAAGTCATCAATGGAATATGTGGGAGCCTCCTCCTCATGTGACATCAATAGGAAAAATCCCTTCACCCAATTTTCATCCCTATGTGTGCCTGCTGAACTAGAAGTGTGGACTGATTTATAGTAAAACAATATTCTGCAAAAATTTCCCACCAAAGGTGTGGATGCATCAAACCCATCATGGGCTGATCCAACATAAGGGATCTCTTCTGACTCTTCATTGAAAACAAGACTCCTTCAATGAGAAAAGTCATCCTTTCTCGGGCAATGGGCATGTGCTTGGAACTCATCATCTGCATCCCAAAATTCCTTAAGCACAAAAAATTTATAATGCACCTCATGTCAATGTGTATGGAATGTATCCAATGGATGCAAATTAGGTCTTTGTGGCTGCCCACATGTCAGGACAATGCCATTCACACCAAAGGATTTATTGCAGAAATTAAACTCTTTACCTCCCACAGTCTTCATTCCCAAGGTGTCTCTATCCACCCAATCAATGGATGAACAAGGAATTTTGTTTTCTGATCCATATGGAATGTGTTCAGCCACCTTCTCTAGATCATATTCTATCATCCATAAGGATTTGTCAGAATGTGTCTCTTCCCAAGCATATGTGTCAGACAACCCTTCACTGGTGCAAGTAATTCTAGTACATTTATTATCCTCTATTTATGTGATATTTTTAGTTACCCAATCCCTGAATAGATGATCATGTTTGCTTGTTGATTCACTTGAAATGTCCCCATCCATATTTCCCATAGATAATAATTCCTTTATTCCATTCTTCATACCAACAGGTGCTTGGCCAAAATAATCTTCATCGGGGCTCTTTACAAACACTTGCAAATCTGCTCCTCCCTCATGGTTGTCCTTAACATGAGGTCCCTCCATTTATACCCAAAACATTTGCTTCCATGAAACATGAAAGGTGTGACATATTCAAATCATTTTGAAGTTGACATATCTGCAACTTTGACTCTTTAAGGGATATATGTGTACTCTTCAATAAGTCATTAGTGATCTCTAACTTATTAGTGAGCCTTTCTACTTCTTCTTCTTCCTTCTTGACTGCACAATGATACATTTCAGCCATTAGGAAGATATGATATATGTCAGACAGTAGGTTCATATATCTCTCTTTCATCTTGGCCATGCCTTCTTTCAGTGCTATGCACTCCTCCAAAAAGGCTTCTCCTTCCATTTCTCCTCCAGAAGCTTTCCAACAACATCTGGCCTCCAAGGCATTGATGTCAACAAGGTTTTTCAAGGCTTCCTTAAGCTTTTCTCTTTCCTCCTTAAGTGGTCCACTCATATGATGTGGCTCACAAAGAATATCCTGCACCAAGGTATCTTCCTCTAACAGCTGACATATAATACTACTTTTCCCCATTTCAGATTTCCCCATTCCACAACGTGGAAAGCGAAAATTCGGAAATAAGATAAAAAAATATGAGACAAATACTTTTCTATGTTTTGAGTTCCGCAGAGGAACACAGAAATCGAAAGCTACAAGCTAGTAATAAAACTATCTATATTTTCAATTTCCGCATTCCGCAGTGCGGAACTCAGAACACGGAATGCGCAAATCAAAAATTGTGGGCAGTTTTTTATTTTTTCATTTCATATGGGAATCCTTGCTCATGTATTTTTTGTTTGGGCTCAAATCAAATCCTCGAAAACTATATTCATCGGTAACAAGAATGAGCGATCCCTGTGAATAATGATTTACGATGAGCAAACCCTCATAATTGTACAGACCATTCAGGTTTGAATCCGATAGTAGACTGAATTTTTGAATACCTATGGCCAAAGAAACTCGCTTATGACATAAACCTTGGCTGTGAAAGGTGCCTATGAAGATGCTTAAGACCTAGATCCAAAACTATATATATTTTCTTATTTTATTTTATTCAAATATCAGTTTGTTTTAAATTGAAGTAAAAGTTTAAAAAAATGATATATGAAAGGAGTCTAAAAATAATAAATGATTAAATTTGGTTAATTATAAATTAAATAATATTATTAGAGGAACCTGGACAAATCCAGAAAACAACTCTGGCCGAACATTTAAAATCTTGAAGCATGGGTTTTCTAAAGATGAAAAGAGCAAACTAAAATTCGTAGTTTCGAAAAACTAAGTCAAGGAGCCGACCCAAAAACAGATAGAAGTTCCGCATCCCACTTTCCGCAATGCGAAAAATGGAAAGAAGATGAAAACACAAATTGCAAAAGCGGGAATTCGAAAATAAGATAAAAAAATATGAGACAAATACTTCTCCATGTTCTGCATTCCGCAGAAGAACACGAAAATCGGAAGCCACAAGTTAGTAATAAAACTTTCAGTACTTTTATTTCTGCATTCCGCTATCTGGAACACGATATCATAATTTACACGGATTTGCAATCCATTTGGAAGAAATCCATTGATCTTTAGCACTGCAACCAAGAATCATAGCGTGTGAAAAAACAGTGCTATGGGAACACTTTGCTACTTGAAATTCAACAAATATATTACTAATTCACAACTAACTTCACACCTGTGTACCAGTGAATACAATGATTTGTGTTTTCTTTTTCATATTGTTTTTAGAATTTTGAACTTACTTTGCATCATAAACAAGTGATTTGTGTTTTCTTTTTCATATTGTTTTTAGAATGTTCAAATTACTTTGCATTGTCAATGACTTTATATGAGACCTGCATCATTTATATGTATCTTCACAAAAGAAGGTACCCTGTAGGAAAGTCACTCAAGTCATTAGATTCGACCCCATATTTTTCTTTTAAAGAAAGATGAAGGAAATCTAGAAAAAGATGAATCGGCGACTCCATCTATTGACGCTAAAGATACAAAAAGGACATAGAGGCCCCTTTGTCATTCAGAAAGGTAGTCAAATCGGATCCGCATGGATCGCTGCTTAACTCAACTGTAGAAAACTCAGATAAAATATTCTCCTGGAATGGCATTTTCTGCAGAAAGCGCACAAAACGAGTGGTTTCCATGATACTGTTGGGATTGGGATTCCAAGTAGAGGAAAAGACTAGAAGTTATCAAGCATATGGATTGAGAAATACGAACATGGAAGATTGAGCCCCTTTGTCGTTCAGAAAGGCAGTCAAATCAGATCCGCATGGATCGTTACTTAACTCGGACATAGAAAACTCGAATAACATGTTCTCCCGGAATGGCATTTTCTGTAGAAAGCGCACAAAATGAGTGGTTTCCATGATACTGTCGGGATTGGGATTCCAAGCAGAGGAAAAGGCCATAAATTATCAAGCAGATGGATTGAGCTAGACAAATATGGAAGATTGAGCCCCCTTGTCTTTCGGAAAGGAAGTCAAATCGGATCCAGATGGATCGCTACTTAACTCGACCGTAGAAAACTTGGATAACATGTTCTCCTGGAATGGCATTTTCTACAGAAAACGCACAAAACGAGTGGTTTCAATGATACTGTCGGGATTGGGATTCCAAGCAGAGGAAAAGACTGGAAATTATCAAGCAGATGGATTGAGAAAGACGGAGATGGAATATTGAGCAAGACTGAGCCTCAAATAAGAGGAAAGGTGATAATTATCACAAAAAAATCAAGACCGGCAGTCAAATAAGCAATCTCTCAATGGCACGAGGCCATAAACCAAACCCACACATAAACTGTATTTCCAAAAAATACATAACTGAAAAACAATCAACACCGTGCTCAAAACACTGCAGCATTGACTCCAGGATTGTGAGCTTTAATGAAACCCATTCGCTATAGCTACAATGGTGGGTTCATTAATGATTGCGATGACATTAAGGCCAACAATGGTAGCAACATATTTGGTAGCCTTCCTCGGAGAATTATTAAGTACTTGAAGGAAACTTGGTGAACACGTCTAGAAGAAGGAAGACCAAGCACGCAATTGTGAGACACTTGTTCCACTCTCATTCGACAATATCCAAAACACATGTCATAATGTTAGTGGCCAGGGAGACGAGGAATCTTGTGAGACTGTGTCTCCATAAGGAAAATGCCTTGAGCGTAATTATCTCTAATATCTAAAAAATTGATGCTCCAACCATTCATGTGATCAGTTCTTGACTTGAAAGTGGGATGTTCACTGATACATTCGGTGTTATCAGTTCTTGACTTGAAAGCGGGATGTTCACTGATACATTCGGTGCTTATATCTATCTCTCTAGGTCCATGAAATCAATTAGTGTATTTTTAATTTTTAACATCTCAATTAGTTGTCCATTATAAAACACTCTAGATGCTCTATTGGTTGCTATGTACATGCCCATTTTCCATTCATTTGAAGGTTGCAAGCTACTTCTCTAATACTAATACTAATAGCACAACACAAAAAAAATATAACATAGAATAAAATCAATGGAAATAATAGCATAGAGTTTTGTTACCATACTAATAGTGCCATGTACTAGTTGCATTCATATGAAATTTCCATTTTAAAAAGGTTGTAACTCTAATACCAATAGCACAACACAAAAAATAAAATATAGAATAAAACATGTAGAAATGATATCCTAAAGTTTTGTTACCATAATAATAGTGCCATGTATTAGTTGCATTCATATGAAATTTCCAATTTAGAAAGGTTGTAGCTCTAATACTAATAGCACACAAAAAAAAATATAACATAGAATAAAATAAGTGGAAATGATATCCTAGAGCTTTGTTACCATAATGATTTTTTTTTCTATGGAAAAAAACCATATATATATATATATATATTGAAATATCATATACATTCGACATATAGATCAATAACTATGTATTGTCTATTGTCTCAATTAATTCATCAGCAAAAACTGATATTTACATGTTAAACATCTTATAAAGAAAACTTTAATACAATTCTCAAAATTCAGTAACAGTCTTCAAAAACCCATATCTTTACAGCTATCATAAACTTGAAGTATCACTCATCTCCAGATAAACCAGCAAAAACCATAGTCTTTAACAACATCCACACATCATTCAAAACAACAACCAAACTAACGCTTTAAGCATCATTCATCTTCAGAAAATAACCCATCAAAATCCATAGGCTTTAATAGCAACCAAACTGCATCCAAGCAGAAAAATCCATAGGCTTTAATAGCAACCAAATAGCTTCCAAAACATCAACCAAACTGCATCTGAGCAATACAGATATCATAGACTTTGAACAGCCTCCAAATCTTCAGGAATTTATCATCTTTCGCACCACCTGTTAAAAAAAACATAACCATATTTGATACTCCATCCACCTGGTGCTCTGAGATCTGCCATGATCCACATAAAACATTAGATCCATCTTTTGCCAAAGAGTCCGCTAAAGTATTTCTTTCTCGATAAACATGCATAAAGTGTACTTTATCGAAAAAATCTGCCAGCCTGTGAACTTCAAGCAGAATCTGCTCAAGTAAAAGATTTTGTATACGATACTTACCGGATGCCCAGTTGATAACAAGTTGCGAGTCCCCAAAAATATGCTGTTTCTTGAAATTATGTTGCAGAGACAGACAAAGTAGCAATTTTAATCCTAATAGTTCAACAAAATTATTAGTTCCAATGCCCAGACCAGCTTTGAAAGTATAAAAATGATCATCTGATATAAAAAGTACCCCCCCAGCTCCACATATTTTAGGATCCCCAGATGCTGATCCATCAAAGTACCCCCAAGGGTATGACTTATCAATAACTTCAGTCATTACTTGTCTAATTCTGATAACCTTATCTTGTGGAAAAGCTTTTAAACAACCCAAACTAAAAGTTGATACCAAGTAAGGAGATAAAACTTTATCATCGAAACAGCATTGATTCTGTGCTTTCCATATGAACCATAACACAATTATAGGAAATGATCAAATATGTTTCAGTTCACTCTTCAAAACCTAATTCTTCAGACAAGTAGCCACCGTGGTTCTAGTCCATAGATTTGTTACCCCCAACTTAGCCTCAATTTCATACCACACTTTTCTAGTAAAAGAGCATTCCACACCAATATGAACATTAGATTCATATGCAGATTTACATAAATAACATCTACCCGGCCCTTCAAATCCCTTATAGCAAAGAACTTCCCAAGTTAATGCTTTTTCCTTTAATAAAAACCAACAAATTTTTTTTTCTTTGAGTGGGAATTTAAATTTCCAGAGAACCTTCCACCACCAGGACAACTCCTCCTCCTGTCTCTCCAGCATTAAATGAAGATAACCAGCTCTAGGAGTGTATTTCCCAGATTTGGACTGATTCCAAACCAGAATATCCTTATCATCAGACAGTCGGACATGACTAGATTTTAATAATCCCACATAATCATTCTAGAAGGTAATATCAGTTTAATCAGTAAGCCCAATCAAGTCAACATTGATCCAGCCTTGATTATTTAGTAAAGAAAAATCTAAGCAACCTATATCACTTATAGAAAAAAATCCAACATAATGAAGTTTATCCATTAGGCTAAAAGGTAAAGTAGGTCTCCACTTACAACCAACCCAGGGATCCATGCCAATTCTAACATTGACCCCATTACCCGCCTTCCAAATAAGAGAATTACAAATAAGGTCAAAGGACCAAAGCACTGCTTTCCAGCAGATGGACATACATCTCTTTTTTTAACTGTTACATGGATCCAGTCCAACAGGGATAAAGGAGAAATATACTTTTGAATAGCAATCTGCACCCATATCCCCGTTCCATGAACCAGATTCCAGACATTTTTGGCCGCAAGTGCTTTAGCAAACAGAGTTGGAATCTTCAAACCCCATCCTCCCAGAAATTTTGGACATGCTAAAGATTTCCATGATGTCCAGGGTAATCCAAAAGAATCCGAATTCCCTGTCCATAAGAATTTAAAGCATAAAATTCTGATTCTTTCAATAATGCCTAAGGGTATCCAGAAATGCATCCAATATACTAGGATAGCTTCTAAATAGTTTTAACCAGTATGAGCTTACCTCCCTTAGACAACCATCGAAAAATCCAATTCTTGATTCTCTTTTCCACCTTAACCACCAGCCAGTCCCAATCTTTACTATAATATCTGCATGGTTTTAAAAAGAAACCAAGGTATTTCAAACCATACTCAATTTTGTCAATAGTAAAAGAAAAAATATTCTGAATAGTAATCAACTCAACATCATCCAACCTGGAGTAAAGTAATGCTGATTTATCTACATTTATCATCATACCAGATGCTTTACAGAAGTTTTGCAAAATCTCATAAAGAGTGGATAGATATTGCTCAGAACCATCAGATACCATGACAATATCATCAACAAATAAAACATGAGTTAATGAAATATTATTCCCAAAAGATATCCCATGGAAATCTCCAGAGTTTTTCCTGCCAATAAAGATCTGCCCAAACCTTCAACGACTATCAGAAAAAGGAGTGGAGCCAAAGGACAGCCTTGCCTCAATCCTCTGCCTGATTTGAAAAAAGATGAAGCCGCTCCATTAATCAGGACAACAAATGAGACAGAAGATAAACTACTCATAACCCATGATATAAAAGGAACAGAGAAACCCATTTTAGTCAGAATTATCCTTAAGTAAGTCCAGCTGACTCTGTCATAGGCTTTAGACAAATCAATTTTTAAAACAACAGACTTCAATTTTTTAACATAAATGGAATGTAATCCTTCCTAAATTACCCCTACTGCATCATGAATCTGCCTGCTAGGTAAAAACCCAAATTGTTCTCCAGATATGTATCTGCCCAGAACTTTCCTAATATGCATTGAAATGATCTTACCAATGATCTTATAACAGAAATTACACAAAGAAATAGGTCTAAAATATTCAAAAGATTTAGGCATATCTTTCTTAGGAATTAATGCAATAAAAGTTGAATTGAAAGTCACCAAAACTTTGCCAAATTTACGGGAATCATCAACAACTTTTAACAGGTCCGGACCCAGAACATCAAACAACACATGATAAACTTCCACCTCGGATCCCATCTGGACCCGAGCTTTTGTCATGTTTGCTGATAAATAATACCTTTTGCAATTCCAACAAAGTAATAGGTATCATAAGGTCATCATTTTCCGAATCAGATATAGAAGTTGGAAAAAACTCAGCAATTTTCATTATCTCTAGAAGATGAAGTGTCTTATCTTCCTGAAACAACTGCTCAAAATGTTGAACCCATGCTTTTGCAATTACATCAAATCCTTCCACAAAATTTCCATCATCTCCTTCAATATTCTAGATAGAATTAATGTTCTTACGATGATTAGCAAAATTATGAATAAAAGAGGTATTATCATCACCACAAACAAGCCAGATAGCCCTACTCTTTTGTCTAGCTTCCTGCTCACGAATTAAGAGAATAGACCTCCTACGAGATTCCAATTCAAGAAGAGAACTCCTCTCATTTTTAGTGGAGAAACCAAATCCAAGTTTTTTCAAGGAATCAGCAATCAAACCTTCAATTTTTACTAAATCCATATTTTCCTGAGCCTTTTGCTTAACTAACCATGCAATAGAGACTTCCTTAATTGTTTTAAGATTGGCCACAAAATGTGAAGTAGCAGAAACCAAAGGATTGTCTACATAAATGTTCTAGGAAGCCTTAAGAAGCTCAACAAAATCCCCATTAGATAACCAGTTAGCATTAAATTTCAAGGGAGATCTCGGTTTAGGATTATTGGATAATAACTGAAGGAAAACTGGATGATGATCAAAGTCCCTCCCAACTCCCACCCATTGTCTAAAATGCAGATCTTGATCCAATAAATTAGCTGAGATCAGAAGTATGTCCAAACGCTTGGAAATATTATCATTCCCAATTCTTCTATTGGATTAGGTAGGTGTTAAGACAAGTGGAACAATATCTATCAAACCAAAAGAGTCCAATTTCTCAAATATAAAATCTGATAAGTTATCCCCTCGAGCCTTTACACCCCATATTTCCGAACAACCCAAAGAGAAATTAAGATCTCCCCCAAAAATCAAACGAGCAGATTTAAAACAATCCAAAGAAAGAAGGTTATTCCAAAACCTAAGCCTATCCAAATAGGGCCCATAAATATTCATGAAGCAATAAACATCTTTCATTTCAGTTGAATATACAGAAGCACATAAACCAAATGCCATCGACCATGCATTAATCAGCTTAAAATGTCTATTCCCCCAACCAATTAACAGACCTCCAGACATCCCTTTAGCATCCAGAGAGATAAAATTCCAACCAGGGAGCATAGATTTCAGCTCACCAACCAACCCGATCCCAACACCCATAGTCTCTTGTAAAAATAATACATCAATAAATTGATCTTCAATCAGCCTACGAACAGCTAGTTTTTTGGTAAACTAGCTAAACCCCGGCAGTTTAAGGTTGTGACAATCATAGAGGAACCCTAGAAAGGGCTTCCACTGCTCTAAGTGCCCCAGGAAGGAGATCCAACTTAAAATTAAGATCCTGCTCATGTGAATACACAGAAGCCTTAAGGCTATCACCTGTCATTGCTCCAGATTGAATCTTGTCTAACCCCCCCCCCCCCCCCCCCCACCCACCCTAAATTTTTTAGAAGAAGATCTGAGAAAGTATCCCTCCTCTTTAAAATATTTTATAGGAGATACAAAACCTAAACCCCCAAGACAAGACTCTGATAAACTGAAAACTCCAACCTGTGCCTCCAAAAGGGGGTTAAAAGAATTTAAATCCTTATACCTAGGGAAGGTGAAATTAAAGGGTTTATCCAAAACCAAAGGTTTAAGAACCTCAAAATCATCATTACCCAAGCCCAATTTTTTTTTAAAATTTTGATCAGCCACAGGATCAACCACAGAATCGTGAGTAGCCAAAGTTTTAGAATTCTGATCAACGATAGAATTGAGAGTATCCAAATTTTGAGAAAGGTCGAAAGTCTGAGCAGCAGGGACTAACTCAAGAAAACCAACATTCTCTTCCAAGGAACTAGAACCTAAATCAACCATCCCCGCATCAGGTATATTCCTGAGTAAACCCAAATCAAGCGAACAAATAGGCAATAGTTCAACTATCGGATCAATAGGAACCAAAGTATCAGAAGACTGAGTAACAAGTACTGATGCTCCGGCAGCAACCTCCAATGAGTCAAGGCCTAAATCCAACCCTTCATCACGATAAACCCCATTCAAACCCACAGGTTTCTTCACCCTCCAAATAGGTTTTGCCATCCCACCCATATTATGAAAAGGTAGTCTACAATCCGAAACTAAATGCCCATGTCTATGGCATCTAAGACATTTAAACGAAACCCCTACATAATCCAAAGGCTGTAAAAAACTCAGATTATCTTTCGAAATCATCAGATCAGCCACCAACCCATGACTAAGGTCTATAAGGACTGAAATTTTCCCCAAGCAACATACACCGGACTGAAGAAAGGATAGGTCGGCCTCAAGGAAAGTAACTAAGGTTTTTCCTACCATTTTAAAAAATTCAAGGGACCAGAAATCAAAGGGGAGGTTTGGGATTTTAACCCAAATAGGTAATGTATCGTACCTTTTAGTGCGCGGGTTGAATAATGGAGTCCATCTCTTCAAGAGAAGACCAGTACCCTCCCATCTCCAAGAACCAGCAAGGATGGAGTCCGAATACAAAGAATCAAAGAACTTGAATGCAATCCAACCCCTCGGCAGAATATGCACCTCCGGATAATGTGATATGCAGGTTGTCCAAGTTTCAGAGACCCATTTCTTCAAACCCGACGCACTAAGCTTTCTTCCGCCAAAACTCCCAACAAGTGTATGCGCGTTCGTCAAAATAACATCGTTTAATTTAATGTCAACGCCAACCACTAACAGAACAAGATTCATAGCTTTTTTAATAACATGAGCAACTCTTCGTTTCCCATGCTGAGAGTTCTTATGGAAAGGAGAAATCATCGGCAAACCCACCGCGCCTTCCACCGGCATATCCACAGGACCTTTCACTGGGGAAACCACCGACTGATTCACAGAAACATTCACCTGATTCAAATCCTTTGACAGATGAAGGCCACCATCTTGAACAGGCGGATCTTCCAGCAAAGGTTTAAAAAGACTGTCACCGCAAGAATCCAGTTCTAAACCAACTCTAAACCCAGACCCATCAACAGGACAACCAGCAATATTGCCCATAATACTAATCTCCAAAACCCTTCCAGAAATATCCTTCCCAAAATTCTCCACGTTCGAAACCTTCAGCTTATCGACCATCCCCACTGCAAAATCGCCAGAAATCACAGGAGACTACCCATCAAACTGAACATTGTAACCATCGTTAGAGGAAAAATCCTCAGCCCACTGCATCAAAACATCCATCGAAGAAACCAAACAGTCGCCCACAAGGTTGAAAGTCTTATGTAGCTTGGGTGGAATGCCCGTCAGTGCTTTCAAGTCCCGGAGAGACATGAATCAACGTGGTGACACAGTAACCCGCAAGTACTGCAGGACTGAACGACCTTAAATGCACTTTAATCACCTCCAACCGATATATCCACTGCCAAATCAAGGGATAAATCGTCGCCAAACCTCACAGCATACACCGCTAAACATCACTATAAACACCTCTAAAACTCACAGCAAACCCACTAAATCAACAGGACAAGGGAAAAATCGTCGCCAAAAAATTACCGCTAAACCTCGCAGCAAGCATAACCACAAGCAATAAAACAAGCTGACAAACAAATCCCGAGGGATCCACGCATTAAAAGCAAACACAGGACGCGATGCCAGATACACATCTGACTTAAATGCATCGGATCCAAACGTCAACATAGAATCTCCAGCTAACGACAGGATACACGAACCAAGGAATACGATCAAGACCCTCGCCAAGTGTACGTTAGATCGCCATTACATTCAAACTCCAGGTGTATGTTGAACCCTCTAAACTCCAGGTGTACGTTGAATCCTCTCTTCAAAACCTCTTAAAGCCTACCTCTATCTTGTTTAATATTCTTTGCTACACCTCTTAATGTTCTTTACCAAAATAAATGATAGTCGAAAAAATCATCCCATCTTGTTACCATACTGATACTGCCATAATAGTGCCATGTATTAGTTGTATTCATATGAAATTTCCAATTTAGAAAGGTTGTAGCTCTAATACTAATAGCACACTAAAAAAATATAACATAGAATAAAATAAGTGGAAATGATATCCTAGATGTTTGTTACCATAATGATAATGCCATGTATTACTTGCATTCATATGAAATTTCCAATTTAGAAAGGTTATAATTTAAACATTGAAATAAATAATGTTTCTAACTATTTTGTCTTAAGTATTTTTTTATTGCATATAAATAATATATTTTTATTGCATATAAAGAATTGTAAGGTGTGATTCTAATGATGCACAAATCAACAAATATGTAAATTTCCCTCCAAAACTTCTATCAAACTTGAACAATAATGCAGAAGCTAGATTAATCAACAGTAACAACAAAGAAACAAATTATTGAGTTTCATATAAACCTTTAAATGTTTGGAGATGACTAACGTCTTTGTCACTAAAACCCTTACCATTTTCATTATTTTTTTTATCGGTAGTCTTGAAAGTCAATGGGATTGGGATTCAAATACCTTACCTCCCAAAAGAATCAATGGTTCAACCTCATAAGCACACATTGACATGAATGGCTCAATTTTTTAAAAATGAGCTAAAGCATGCAAACAATAATTTGTTTGTGTAAGTGTACAATAGTTCAAAGTGGGGTTTGCAGTTGTAAATAGAATTTAAAATCTCTAATTTGATAAGAGTAATCAATATACACATGTAGGGTTAGCTCTTCAGAATAAGACTCAAACATGCTTTGTAGAGCTCGTCCAAGCCTGATATATGTATTATGCAACCTTTAGTAGTCCACATCTAAATCCAATAACACATTACTAGGTTTCAAGTCTCTGCAATCCCAAATTCATATACATGACGTTAAATACATTTCCTAGATTTTATCAGTGCTATACTTACCATTAAAGATTGGTTGAAGCGATTGAGTAGTTGTGAACCCGAATTATTTAAGAAAAAAAATCAATGCTTGTAGCTCACCCTCTAGTACATCATTTATTTCATGAAAATTCTCCTAAAAAGTACCTGGCATACTTCTTATTAGAGCCACTACGAGATATTCAATAAGATGAAGATGAGAAATTAGTGCAATGAAATCAAGCCTTGAGATAATGCCCTTCTGAAAATTGTTTACATTTAGCTTCCTATTATGAAATAAACCCTAGAACTAATCTTTTATGCAAATAGAAGACCATAGACTAAGAGAGGCATAACGGTCACTTACATGATAAATGCGAATGCATACCAACACCATGTTTAATTGTATACATATCTAATATAATAACGATGCATTATCAATGTTGAGGTGATTGTTATGAATCCTAGAGATTGCCATCCAACATTTGAGAGGACACATAATTTTCAATAGGTAGACACAAAATAGCCTCCATAACTATAGTATATAGGAACTATTGAGGCACACTTCTCTAATGATGTATGGGCATACATGTCAGATATAGTAATACTAAGAATACACCTAAAGAAAGGGCCTATAAATCTCAATTTCATGAGGAATTGAGGAGTGATCTACCCAATAGTAAGAAGGTATTCAGAAAAAATTACACATAGAATTATCTTACCCCAACTATTTGGCATGCATGTTATTAGGCTTATATATATTAATTATCATGAGGTATTGAGGAGTGAACTACCCAATAGTAAGGTGGTATTAAAAAAAGCATTACACATGGAATTATCTTATCCTAAGTGTCCAACATGCATGTTATTATTAGCTTATTAGCATGTTGTAGTATAAACATGAGACATAGGAAGAGCATACATCTATGGCAACTGGAGTACCAAGTATACACAAGAAAACACGTTAGCATTTTGCGTATGTCTAGATTTGTAATGGAGTGAAATTTAATCCAAATGTAGTGATACATATTATCAACATGAATTTTATATTTTTTCTTTACCACAAAGATTTAGCGACATGATGAAATTTAGTATATTCACATTAATATATGTTTTTTGGTTCGATTTCCGATCACTCAGGGCTGGTAGCAATGAACCCTTAGTTAAGAACCACAACTTAGGGGCATCTAAGCTATCAAAGTCACCCAGGGATCTCAACCATCCTAGGCCACACCAACCCTTAGCATGGATATATTTTTTGATGTCTCCTTCCAACTAGATCACCCTTATGGAGAATTGAACTTGGGTCACCCTGCTGACGAGACCCACACCTTAACCAAATGAGCTAGCGAGAATTGAAAAAATGTTAGGAGGACATGGGGGTGGGATTTGGTCCACATATGTATCCATGGGTCATGAGATAATTTAATACAATCTCTCTTGGTGGAACCACACGTTCAACCACTACCTCAAGGTTCCCTCATGACTCCAGGTTTTACCCTCATTGGAATTGAACCTTGCCTACTAGTTAAAAAATCCTCACTCTTCACCATTGATTCTAACTCCTTTGAACCTTATATTCATATTAATATTAAAATGCATTAACTTTTATTATTTTATAAGTTTTTATATTAGGTTAAATTCTTTGATTCTAAATTCCCCATGCTAATTGATTCCTTGCCAAGTTTCTCTTTCTATATATAAAAAAGAAATCAAGTCCTATTGCCTAATTCTTATGTCTTATTAATTTTTATTATTTTTTAAATTTTATATTGAGTTAACTTCTTTGATTATAGATTCTTCCATGTTAATCGATTGCTTGCCAAGTTTCCCTAAAAAAAACACAAGTCACTTTATCCTGGACTCTTATTAATAGTACAATACTTGAGCTATGAATAACCCTTTGATGATAACTTATAACCTTACCTCTTATTAATGATTGAAGTCATTTCAGAAAGGATTGCCTCTTTGGGTTGTTGTCCAAAGTACAAATGCTCCCCTCCACTATAGGTAGGTAAATTGTCCATCTTTGCACTTTCCCTTAAGATAAAAAGTATTAAAAATGCATTTCTCTCTGAACTTACCTTTACTTAAGAGTATAAATGACCTGAAGAAAATTGCAATTCCTTTACTTAAGCAAGTCATTGTGTCCACAATCATGGCATTATTTTGGAGGTCAAAAGTGCAACTAGGCATTCTCCTTGTTGGCATTACAAATCACTTAATTAATGACAACAAAATCTATCATTTGCTTTTCAATTCATACCTTAACAAAAAAAATTATCATTTAATTTTAGTATTTTTAATCTATAACAATTGTTAAATTTGTACATGGTGTGGCGCTACATTCACATTGATATAGAAAATAAATTATATATTGCCAATATGATAAGTACTATCCTAGACACTTTAAAAAGAACAAAAACATGTAATAGTTTAGCTTTTTATAATTGTAACAATATATTCAAGTGGAAACTTTCACTTTCTTATACTTGTCATCATCAAGTATCTTTATTGCATTAAGTTAGTCGTTGATTTTCTATTAGTTTGGGTGTTTGATGAAGATGGCTTGAACTCTTATTTTAGAGTGGCAATGGGATTACTATATTGATAAATTTCTTTAATATTTTTAAATTTTAATATGAAGTCTTATCGAATGCTTTAAATATTTTTATCTTCAAATCCAAATCCATAAATTAATAAACCATTATAAATTTGCAATAAATAATTTTCAAACATAATTAATCATTTTATTTGATAATAATAACATAAGGAGTATACTTTCTACCCGACCATTTGCACTGATCGGATGACCAGCAATATGTGATGTGAAAGCTCACGCAAGCCAGGTCATCCAATCGGTGCAAATGGTCGGGTAAAAAGTTTACTCCAAAATAGTATATCATTCAAAATATTAAAGATTCCTACATAAATATTCATCTACACAATCTCACACTTGATGTTAATGTTGACAAAAGGTCTCTCATTACTCGTGAAAATAATTTGTATGATGATTTAATGTAAAGCAATCATATATTAAATTTTAAATACTTAAAATCTTTAGTCTTCCATTTCGTAGATTCACACTACTTGCTTTCTCTTATTATAATATTTCATTTTTTATACATTTATACACTATATTATAAATATAAAACAAATTATTTATTTTATATATATATGAAATATAAGAAGCATAAACAATTTTAATTACCTAAAATCTCTAGTTTTCCATTTCGTAGATTCACACTACTTGCTTTCTCCCATTATAATATTTCATTTTTTATACACTTATACACCATATTATAAATATAAAATAAATTATATATATATATATATATATATATGAAATGTTAAAAAGCATAAGCATGTAGTACAAGTTACTAGTTTATATGTCTCGTTATTCTCTAGTCAGATTTTGACCTTATATTCTATATGAGATATTTACATTACAAATCATAAAAATTAATTTACAAGATTTTATAATCATCAAAATGACCACACATTAATTATATACATAGTTTGATAATGTTTAACCAAAAAGTCAAAATTAAGAATATTAAAAAAAATATATGGCACATGCAAAAGACGAAGAATGATCTTCAATTACATAATGAACCATCTTTAAAGTTAAAGTCTTTAAAAATATTCAAAAAAATTAAAAACTACAATGAAAAACATGTTAAAGTCTTTAAAAATATTCTTGAGAAGATTTGACAATTGTATGACTTTCAAAATCTTAAAAATTCCAAATTCAAAGCCGACATTAAATAATTAGGAGAGTGTTTTAAAAATCTTCTTGGAATGATTTGATTATTTTCCAAAGCGCACATTTTTAATTTTTATTTGACTATGAATTACGTAACGGACTGTAATATTTATATTGAGGGAAAGTCTCTCTAAGGTATCACAATACACCCTATTTGATTTTGATTTAGTATATCTGTAAGATTGGTATTTGCCTTTTAATTATATATCACACATTATTAAAATTGTACTCATTGTTAATTGTTTTAGGTTCCATTCACATTGGTATAGTACCATGTCACATAAAAGAAAGCTTTGACCTTCACTAAGGTTATAATGTATGTTATTATCTCGATAAAGTTATACCTTACTGAATTGGTAGAGTGAAATACTAAGTATAATGGTCATTATTTGGTTGGAAGGCCCCTTATATAAGTAGGTAATAGGAGTGAAGAAAGATTAAAAGAATAAGTGAGTACATTATCTCTTAGCTATATTCATTAGCTTGTAAGGATTATGAATCATATAAAGATATAATAGAGGATAATTATGTAAGGACTATGAATTATATATAGATATAGCAAGAATTTGAGTTTTTTCTTGTTTTTTTCCTCCAACTCTTTTCTTAGATACATACCTTTTCATTTTTTAAACCACAACTTCCTAGTTGCATGGATCATTGCAAAAATTCGACTAATAATTGTAGCTAGGGTTTTCACCCTAGCTTGTGCTGATGAGCACCTACTAAGGAATCTGGAATCCTTAGTAGCAGTTCGATTAAATTAAAAATAAACTGGAAAGTAAAAGCTAAGCTAAGACAGTAAAAGTAAATAACAATAACAAGAAGATGTAAAAAATGTTTGTATTTTGTATTACCTCCAATGTGGAGGTTGGTGGAGTCCGTTGCGCTGGTCCGATGTCGGTGGCTCCGAGCTCCGAGCTGGTCCTTCTCCTTCTCCGATGGTGGAAAAATAGGCCAAAAGGGGTCTCAATGATGGAAGTAGCTTGATGGTAAGCTAGGGTTTCATAAGATGTTTTGGCAGAGTAAGGATGCTATTGACTGTGGATATGAAATGAGGGGGCTTCACCACTTATTTATAGTTTTTTAGTGGTGAAGTGCTTGCCCATGGTTTTTGGAAACCATGTGGTTTAGGGCAGCTTGTTTAGGGTTTTTAGCCCTTTTAGGGTTTTTCTCCTTTTTCCTCATTATTTTTATTCCTTTTCTTCCCTTTTGGGGATTTTTGCTATTTTTGGAGGAATTTTGGTTATTTTTGGAGGAAAAAGGGGTTTTTGGGCCTTTTGGAGGCATTTTAGGCCTTTTAGAGCCTTTTTAGATGGTTTTATGGCCTTTTGGAGGCTTTTAATGGGATTTTCAGGGAAATATGGTAGGTAAATGGACGAATGAGCCATGAAATGGGGTAGATGAGGTAGTTAACCATTTTTGGGTGTTAACAATAATAATCAATTTACTATGCTATCATTTATAATGTTTGAGTGATAGTGAGATGAAATCTAGGTCGTACTATATCATTATTAAAACACTTTCCAATCTTCTTATTGAACCTCCTATGTACATAGTTGTTGTTTTTTTTTTAACAGAAACTGGAAATTTTTTGATTGATTAAAAATGGATGTAACCCAGCCAGGTGTACAAAGAGGAATTCAGAAAAGAAGGCTGATGACCTCTATTAGAACAATCAACCTTCTTATAAGTGCTTTGAGAAGAGAATCCCAAATGCTTCTGATGCTATCCCGAGAAAAAGATTGCTTGCAAGAGTAGATTCTCATGAATTGTGAGCAGAGAAGAATACAGAAACAAAACATTAAATAGGTGGAGAGGAAAGCCTCTTAATGAAAGGATCCAATTTCTTCTGGGAGCCCGAGCTGATGTTTGAGTCTGCTTCCTTTTCTCTACGTTCTTTTTTTGTCTTTCGCCCTCTGGTGAGGGGAGGAGAAGGAGCTGAAAAGTCTTTGGATTCAGAGGTTCCCTCTGACGAAGGGACCAAGGATGCCAGTCCTGCCTGGGCTGGGGTCTCGTGAACCAAAACGATGGGATCTTTCCTAGAACCTGGAGAAGTAGGTTTTGGAGAAACTTGATCAGCTGCCTCCAAGGAGCCAATGGGACCAGGGATGCCCTGCTTTGGGACAACTGCAACTTTAGGTTCTTGTGCTTCATCTTCCTGTAGAACTTCAAAACTATTTTTGTTTTCCGACCATGGAGCATCTGCAAGAGGAGAATGATCTTGAGGAGAAACCTTGTGCTGAGACGCTTGAGGCTCCTTTTGCCGGGGAGGACGACATCGATTAGAGACCGTCTGGAAATATGTATCTTTGGAAGCTGGGAGATTTGCTGGTTTCTGTGGTTCTGCAAGCTTGGGGCAACTTTTAGCGAAGTGGCCATATACATGACAAAAGTTGCATTTGAAAGGGATCTGCTCATAATCCAATTCTTGAATGTGGCTCCATTCTCCTAATGTGAGCTTTAGGGCCTCCGAGAGCCCTTTCTCAAGATTCACCTATGTACATAGTGGTTGTTATGATAATGATTACTTTAGTTATTTGTTTTCGTTGACACCAAGGTTAGTTTCTTAATGCACCTCTCCCTCCTTATGGTTGGTTGAGTGGGCTGGTTTCCTCCCTCTCGACCTCTTCAAAAATAATGAAATGTAAATGTTTTGTGAATATGCTTATAACTTTAATTCCTCATGTCCAATTGTTATGAAGGAAAGTCTCACACCAACTTATGGAGTTGAATTCTTTCCCTCCTATGAGTGGGTTAAGCTCATTTACATATCAAATAAATTTATATTCTACCTTTCCTATAATCTAACATGCATGCAAGTGTAATATAAGAAATGAGGGATATAATGGAACATATTTTAACAAAGGTTGTCTTTATCTTTTCTCTAAATAGCTCCTCTGATCCCAATCCAACTCCAAATATTTATGAATAAACCTATGAATAAACCTACACACAGAGAAAAACAACAATACCCTTCTCATTCTACTTTTATAATAGTTAAAAAAACTAATTAATCATGCATATTAAGATTTCTAATTTATTATCCATGTTTTAAATCTCCAACTAGGATAGGTTAACACATGAAAATGATGCATATCTTTATGGGGGGAAGAGAAGACAGATTTATATCACTCAAATAAAGAAAGTAAAGCCTATAATGGATGCTTGGTTATACATGCAACACCTCCCTTCTCCAAATTCTAAGTCTCCTTAGTCTACAACATTGATCCTCTTGTTAATATGACCCCTGAACTTACCATGGCGAAGAAACCTATTATGGGTTGATGGAATTCACACAAGCTCAAAATACCTTGATAGAGCTAAAAATAATTATGCTCCACACAACAATTCTCCAGCACAAAGTTGCTTTACTGGGATATTTTCTCCCCCTAATTTTCACCTCACCTTTCTTTTATTTGTGTGGTGAGGGTGATGAACTAGAGATGCATGCTATGCATTTGTCTATTATGCAAACAACCATCTTAGAGTCTTCCATAGAAATACTAACTTAGATTCTTTTTAGAGAGATCTAACTCAGAGTCTTCCTCCATTCCACATTCTTAATCTTCTTTATTTCGTAATTTAGAGCCCAGTCCAATGATTATTATGAATCTACATACACTATGATATCATTTATGCTCAATTCTTGTGCTGATAAAAAGCCTTACCAATGAGATAAATATTCAACCTAATTATTTGTTGTATTGCATAAACCCAAACAAAATAAATTACTTGATTTCAACCATGATAATAAATAACCTTCCCATGCCTACGACCCTTAATCTACTATCTTAATATTACAAAACAAAAACTAATATGATGATGATGATGGTTAACGTCCACTGAGACCAGAATTGGTCTATCAGACCTAAAGAAACCAATTAATTAGTTTGTTTTAAATTTGTATTCCTATGCTCAAAGAGCTTCATGAGAAGCATCCCGAGCTCACTATAATTTTGATAAGTTAAAAGGCTAGGAAGATCGATATTGCAACAAAGATTATGAAACTGAGATCTAATGTGGATGTACGCAGGGCACTCTAAGAGGAAGTGATTTTCATCTTCAATGTTCCTTTTCTCACAGAGACAACATATCCTTTCCACCCATGGTATTTTAGGAACAATCCAACGACTTGTTTCACTATGGAGCTCATGAGAGTTCATTCTTATCTTGGCTATATTGGTTTTTTTCTTTGAACTGGTTAAAACAGAGATATACTTTTGATCTTCTAGAGTAGGGTTGATGACCTCCTTATAATATCTTAATTTTCTTTTAGCCTCTAAATATTTCTCACACCACATTTTCTCTTTAAACTTAGAAGTAACAATATTTTTGATGTTATTAATATTTTGCAATGCAATTTTTTCGTCGATCTCCCAACGGTTTAACCAGACCCTGGTATCTTTATACCAACCTCGCTTGAGCCTTAGGTGGTTTTGGATGGAATTAAAAGCTAGTTTATGAATTCTATGGTCTCCCATGTTATTGATTTTGTTCTTGTACAATAGGAGCCTAGTCATAGCTAGGCTCTCGATAGGGGAAAGACCCACTTCTATAAGGAGAATAGGACAAGGTGTATTTCTTTTAATTTTGAGGTTATATGTCATAAAACGCTTCTGGATTTGCTCAATATTTCTCCAAGATTCTCTCGAGATGCTACAACCCCAAACCTCACACCCATACAAGATAACCAAAGGGGCTAAAGTTTCAAAGAGGAGCTTCTTTTTATCCCACATCATAAGGTTTGCTGCTTTTCAATTATTTTCAAGACCAAAGTAAGCTTTCCACCCTCCATTAATCCTTTTCTCAGTGCTATAGTTCCAGTTGAGCTTGTGATGAATATCAATTCCTAGGTACTTGTAAGAAGACACTTCCTCCAAGTTGCTATTGTCATACACAAAATTAGTGTAAGTGTCCTTCTTGGATTTGATAATCATAACTTTTGTTTTGTCAGTGTTGACAGTCATACCCATGGTAAAGCAGAAATCCTTAAGAACTCATAGTTGCTTATCAAGATCAGATGGACACCTTGCTAGAAGAACAATATCTTCAGCATAGAGAAGAAGGATGATGACTATTCCAGCTAAGAACGTGCCAGCACAACCTGCTTCTTCTAAACAACCTTCTAGCTTATCGATGTAAATTCCAAAAAGGGTAGAGGAGAGGGGGAAACCTTATTTAACTATGATATTACATTTAATATCTCTTGACCACCCCTCGTTTCTCTTAAACTTGGCGATTACATTCTTGTATAACCTTATTGTGGTAGCTCTCAACTCGAAAGGAACCTTTAGCTCTTCTAATATGTTCCATAGGTTATTTCTAGGAACCATGTCGAAAGCCTTTCTAAAGTCCACAAAGCAACAAAAGAGATTGGATTTATCATTACGACACTCCTCCACAATGATACCCAAACAAGTTTTTCCCTAGATCTTCAGAACTTATATTGTACCTACTAGCCAGAGTAAGGTCTTCGTCTAACCAAAGAGGATTAGGGCTGGAATAATTGCTTAGAAGAATAGCTTGTTTGCTTGAAGTACGAGCATTAAAGTCACCCATTAAGAGGATATTACCTTCATTCCGTAGGCTAGAAATATCATTCTCTAAACCATGGTAAGGACAAATTTTATCTAAATTGTTTTTCTTATAGAAGTTAGAATTAATAAGGGAAAAATTACATATTGCTATGTAGGTTTTTTTATTATTAATGTCACTAATCTCTATCCAAATATATTGGTTGTGAGGGTCTTTTTTATAAATCCTAGGATGGGGGGATATTTTCTTCCTAATGTAACAAGCTATACCCCAATGCCTCTACGGCAAGATCGTTTGTTCTAGATTTACCAAAGTACAAAGCCATCTATGTTAGGGACCTTAGACTCTTGGTGCTCCCAAGTTTCAACTAACAAAATAATATCAACTTCATTCGAGATCCAACTTAGCTTGGGGCCTTTGTTCCATGGGAAGCCCCGACATTTCCATGAAATAATCTAGAGCATGTTGAATTGCAAATAACATGATCTACCACACTGCTACCAAGCCCATGGATACAGGTCATCTGGTTAGAATTGGACCACCACTTCTTTAGACCATTGAAAATTATGAGATCTTGAGCGTTACAAAGCTTGGCTAGCTCAGACCCAAACAATTTTTTCCCTAGATCTTTAGAACTTCTATTGTACCTGCTAGCTAGAGTAAGGTCTTCGTCTAACCAAAGAGGATTAGGGTTGGAATAATTGCTTAGAAGAATAGCTTGTTTTCTTGAAGTACGAGCATTAAAGTCACCCATTAAGAGGATATTACCTTCATTCCTTAGGTTAGAAATATCATTCTCTAAACCATGGTAAGGACAATTTTTATCTAAATTGTTTTTCTTATAGATTAATATGGGAAAAATAACATATTGCTATGTAGGTTTTTTTTATTATTAATGTCACTAATCTCTATCCAAATATATTGGTTGTGAGGGTCTTTTTTATAAATCCTAGCATGGGGGGATATGTTCTTCCTAATGTAACAAGCTATACCCCCAATGCCTCTACGACAGGATCGTTTGTTCCAAATTGACCAAAGTACAAAGCCATCTATGTTAGGGACCTTAGATTCTTGGTGCTCCCAAGTTTCAACTAACAAAATAATATCAACTTCATTCAAGATTGAACTTAGCTTGGGGCCTTTGTTCCATGGGAAGCCCTGATAGTTCCATGAAAGAATCCAAAGCATGTTGAATTGCAAATAACATAGTCTACCACACTGCTACCAAACCCATGGATACATGTCATCTGGTAAGAATTGGACCACTTCTTTAGACCATTACAAATTATGAGATCTTGAGCGCTACAAAGCTTGATAGCTCAGACCCAAACAAGTTTTCCCCTAGATCTTCAGAACTTCTGTTGTACTTGCTAGCTAGAGTAAGGTCTTCGTCTAACCAAAGAGGATTAGGGTTGGAATAATTGGTTAGAAGAATAGCTTGTTTGCTTGAAGTATGAGCATTAAAGTCACCCATTAAAAGGATATTACCTTCATTCCTTAGGCTAGAAATATCATTCTTTAAACCATGGTAAGGACAATTTTTATCTAAATTGTTTTTCTTATAGAAGTTAGAATTAATAGGGGCAAAATAACATATTGCTATGTAGGTTTTTTTGTTATTAATGTCACTAATCTCTATCCAAATATATTGGTCGCGAGGGTCTTTTTTATAAATCCTAGCATGGGGGGATATGTTCTTCCTAATGTAACAAGCTATACCCCCAATGCCTCTACGACAGGATCGTTTGTTCCAGATTGACCAAAGTACAAAGCCATCTATGTTAGGGACCTTAGCTTCTTGGTGCTCCCAAGTTTCAACTAACAAAATAATATCAACTTCATTCGAGATCCAACTTAGCTTGGGGCCTTTGTTCCATGGGAAGCCCTGACAGTTCCATGAAAAAATCCGAAGCATAATAAGTACAAATAAATGGATTACTTTTATTATTAAAAGTGTTTATAATGAAAAATATTAAATTTGTGAGAAATTTCAAAATCATTATAATAAAATAAAAGGTTGCTCACTCAGAGATGATTATCATTGAAATCCAACTTTATTAAATTAATTTTATTCCAGTTGTTGTTTTATAAAGAAAATGTTTTGTTTTCAAGAATACGGTGTGAAATTAGGGAAGCTTTTATTGATAGGAAAAAGAACATGTTAGGAAGCAATAAAACAAGGTAGAGTTTTTATTGGCAAGAAACTACGATTATCTTATTCTTTTATATTTGAATTGGTTGAGTTTTCATTGATATGAAATTATCATATTTTTATTATTATTGAAATTGATTCAAAATTAAATATATTTTTTTAGGAAACAAAATGAAACATAATTTTTAAAAACATCATTTTACTGTTTAATAAATTTACATTATAATAAAACTTTAATTAAATACTTATTAAAGTAATAAAAAAATTATTTAAAAATTAAAAAAAATGTATATTAAAATGAACATGCTTTTCTCGTTTGAAAAGAAAGCAATTCTTGAAAGATCATGCTAGCAAAATCTTGAGAGAGGGAGCAAACTAAATTCTAAGGTTTGGTAATGGGTATTTACTCAAAGTTATATATATATATACATATATAATTATTCTGTAGGTATTGTCTATAATTAAGAAAGCTTAAGTGGTCAACTCTCGCATATTGAAGTGATAATTGGATTTGAAAATGAGAAAAATGAATGGATAATTATTTTTTCATGGATATTTATGTAATTTAAAAATCTTTAAAATTTCAATATTATATTTAATCAAAAAATTAAATAATTAAAGCATTTCTTAAGTTGCTAAAACATTGTATTAAAACGTGATTTATACAATACACTTTAAATAAGTAATTAACCATCTAAATTTCTAATCTATGTTGCATTATTCTTCATTTTTATGTGATTTGCTTCCAAAATACTCATACCACCACCACAACTAACATTAAATGTTTGTTAATATTGAATGTGGAATGTAGAGAGAATAAATTAACATGTTTCAGACTGATGATGAGTTCGTCTATCCTTGGAAGAGAGTATTGTTCTTTACTGAAATTTTGTTGAGAGCTCAATAGTTGATGAACATGCGCCAAGTTATGTGTTTCTTTGGAATAAGGCCGACTAGAATTCCACAAGGAGAGGAGATGGGTCGGATATGACCTTTATTTATCAAATCCTGGATTTGTCTGTGGATCTCTTCATTCTCGAGAATGGATCTTCTGTAAACATTTGCGTTTGGTAATGAAGAACAAGGAACAAGTTTAAGGAGTGTTTTACCTGACAATGTAGAGGTACTCTGTTTGTCTCTTGAAATACGTTCCGGTATTTCTCAAGAATGTGGTCGATCTATTGTTGTTGTCGAGAGCTGCGTTGGTTGGTGAGTTGACTTGTTGTTGCAGTCTTCCTAGAATGTTGAGGCTTTATCATAATCAATGTGAATTTCTAAGCATGGTTGATAAGCTTCTTTGTTTGTTTGAAAGATATCATAGAAACCGTTGATATGTGTTGTCGCTCTGGTATGTCGTACCATTGGTTCTGAATTTTGACGATCACTTTTTGAGGCCGTGACTGATATGTCCCATGTCAATTCCACAATTAAGGTTTCCCAAACAATATGTCGACTACAGAAAGCGGTGACACATCACAGAGTACTTCATCTTCAAAAGGATTAATGAAGTAGGTGAGTCTGCATTGGCGTGTGATCCTTAGTTCCTACCCATCTTTCATCCAACCGATATTGTTAGGATGAGGATCTGGAGTGGTGGAAAGACCAAGTTTCTTCACAAGATCTTCAAAAACAAAGTTCTTCTGGATTCCATTATAAATAATCATATGTAATGTATTTTTGTGAACCCATATCCGTGTATGGAATATACGCTCTCGTTCCTCCTCATCGATGATAGTGAAGGCTGTCGGAGTGGTCGATGTTGAAGCCAAAAGGGTCGACACATCTAGGTCAGATTCTACTAGGGTTTTTTCGGACAAGTTGGATGTCGACAGTTATTCAAAAAATATATTTCTGTCCTTGCATTCTAACATATCATTCCATGATGAATTGTGATAATCACACCATTTCCCGTTAGGAGTTTTCTTGTTGCAATCCCTCTTGTATTTCTAACATTTCTTCTTATGATAGTCGGGCTTTGGCAGAGTCTGTTGAAAAGGTTGTCTCACCTTGTCAGAGTCGGATGAAGACTTCTTATCGAATGTTTGACCTGTCGGATTTGTCACAAAATTTTCTTTTCTTTTCTTCTTAACTTCAACTTTGCTAGTGTAGTAGAATGCATCCACAAGCGTACTGACAGTCAAAAATTCCTTCTCTTGTTGAATGTACACAAATAATCCACTGACGTACTTCAGGACAGACAATTTCTCCTATTGTTGGATGATATGTCTAGCCATGAGTTGATAGAACTCGTCAGTGTAACTTTGCATGGACTGTTCTTTCCATTGCATTAGTTGCTACCACTTATTATATTGTTGTTCAAGATACTTGGGCGGGTAGAAGTCCTTACGGACGTATTCAAAAAAATTATCCCATGTGTCTATGGGGTTGCCTTATTTCTCCATATTTGTCGATAGATTCTCCCACCAGTAGTGTACGGAGGTTGAAATATTTAAGTATGAAATGGTGATCTTTTCTACTTCAGAGAGTTGATTCATGGAGTAGTAAGATTACAGTTGTTGTACCCAATTGTCGATGGATTCCACGTCAATATTTACTTCAAGATTCAATATGTCCAGATTCATTTTCACTTTGAAGGGGCTGATTATATCGGAGTGATGTGAGGTGTTATCAAGGATTCTCCAGATGTTGAAGTGAATCACATGAGAATCTCACTGAATTGGGAGAACATTTTCGTTCGCTGGCGAGCCAGTTATTTTTTTGCGAGTCGCTTTGTCCCGTCAGTTTCATGTCTATTGTCTATTTCTTCGGCCATCTTTTCTGAAGTTGAAGGTAGTGTCTACTTGTGTTGCTAAGTTTGCAAGCGTGTTTGAATAGGCATAAGTCAGGTAACTTCGATAGAAGTGTCTATGCACAACTTAATCTTTGAATCTACTATGATACCAATTATCTAGATCACTCCCAAGTGCATGCCGAGGACAATAGTTCAATTGAATGAATCGAGTACTATTATGGAGGAAGCATAGAAAGAATCAGCAAAGAAGGAAATACACTACATAGATATAAATTATGCACACAGACAAAATGCAAAAATTCGAACCAATTTCTACTATACTACTATATGAGGCACAATACTTTCTTTTTTATTAATTGATTGATTGATTATCTTGTATATTACAATAGTGTACTTGCTTATATAGAATGCTAAGACGCTTAGGTGTCTACCCGTTACATTTAGTTATAAGGAAGTTATAATGGTCCATAAGTTCAACTATCGTAGACAACTGGAAGATAGAGAGACACCATGTCGTAATCATGTTGAGATGTTGAAGTCAGTGTCAAATGTTGAGGTTGCGTTAAGGTTCAGACTTGTCGAAGTCAATGTTGAACCCATCGAAGTCGAAAACATGCCAACTGTTGGGTGAATTAGTAATAAAGACTTCAGGAACCGTTCCAATAAAAAAATGGGTGGAATGTTGGCCTTGATCAACCACTTTTTTCTGTGCCACTCTTGAATGTGATCAGATATATGGGTGGCCTTATATTATTGAAATGTCAAAAAGAGCTCAGTACTAGTATCATAATGTATCTACAATTGAAAGTGGTCGAGGAAGACTAAGGATAATTCATTGAAAGTTCTATATGTGCCCCCGGTAAGCTATATATACCATTTCAGGACAAAACCCATGAGGGTGCATTGAAACAGTCGTAGTCAAACAAAATACAGGTTCAATGAATTTGAAGAGCACCATAAGTTAAATGTAGTCACATGATCACCAAGGTCCTCACCATTTTTCCCTCAAACTTCAGAATATCTGAAGGAATTTTGGCGAGAACTATTGGCCACATCATATCATGACACACGTGTTCATTGGTAAGCTTTGATAGGTTAGGAAGATTTAAAGTATCTAAAAAGGGGAGCCTAGGCTCGGCCATTTGGTTCCATGATCCCTGAATGGTTTGGTTCACATAGGGTTTATTCTGATAAAGTTCATGGCCTTGACCAATAGGATAATAACCACCTCCCATATGGCCCGTATAAGGATGTACATGAATCTGGTATTGATATATTCCCTGAGAAGGAGGAACCATATAGCCATAGTTATAGGACTGATATACCAGTTGACCCTCAAACATCTAGGAAAGTACGTATCCTCCAAACACAATTGCACTTACTAAATAGGGGAAAACATACTTAAATGGATCATAAATTCCTGAGGGACTGTGTGAGACATAGGGATATTTTGTCATAGGAAAGGAATTCGAAGGAATCAATGTAGTGGACAAAGGGAAATCAGAAGGAATGTACGATGTAGAACCAACATTCACATATCCACTACCAACCCTGTGGGAATGAACACTAATGCTAAGACCAGATGAAGGAAGTGAAAATCCTTTGACAAATGGAGTAGAAGGTGGAGTATGACCACTTCCAAATTAATGCACAAGGTAAAGGGTTGTCATGCCCCCCATTCCAACACTAGGGTTTGCAATATTACCTTGAGTGGGTGAAGAAATACTAGTATTTATGGTTGGCATGCCAAACATAAAATGACCCATGCTACATGGAGATGACTGAGTCTCTACACTCGACCTCCTTGAGGAAAAATTCCGATGGACAATTGTAAATTCTAAAAAATTGTGGTCGTGTACTATGGGAAGGACCTACCCCACGAGGGCCAGTATAAAATGGAGTCCCGACTATCCATATGGTAGATGAAGGAGGAACATCAAGGTACCCTCACCCCATTCTATACGACGGGGATGGAGGGAACTATGGGAATTCTGAGGTAGTACTCATGTTGAGAATTGTACAAGAATCACAATGTAAAATAAACCGCCTAAAAAGTATAATCCTCTTACGAAGAGGAGGAAGAGGGTCGCAAGGCGGTAATATTTCTAAATGTAGAGATCAACAAGGTGCTAGAAATTGATCCACGATGACTCAACAAATAAAAATACTTAAGTAACTATGATCCCTAAATCCAACTAGCGCACACATAGCACACCCCTAAGTAAAACTGGGTCAAATGAAAACAAGCCAAGAGGGAGGATAAGTGATCTCCTAAATGCAGCAGATATGTCTTACATAGTAGAGGACCGAGACTCCCATACACTAGAAGCAAATGTGTATAACCAATTATAGTGTCCCTCAGTTCCAAAGCATAAAGCGACTATGTTTTCTGACCCCTACCTGGACATGACACTCACAGAATAACCTCTGCAAGTACCCCCTATGATACCTAGGTAAGGAAACTAAGGTCACCCCAATATAACCAATTCTTAGGTGGATAGTTGCAGGCGTGATCTACCATATTGGTAGGATAAAAAATCCTGAATCTTGAAATCACCAAAGGTACTTCAAAATCCCCCAGATATGAATAATATCCTGGAAATATCTTCGGCACTCAACAGAGAGTAGTAGGGTGATATCCTCACCACTAGTGTGTACACTACCTCATTCTTAACTCTTGTCTAAGAGGAGCCTCTTGATAACACTAATTATACCAAGTATTTCTCTTCTCACCTGGAAAAAAACCTAATTATTTTGCTTCGTAGTCTTGGAATAATTTACTAATGACACCCTATCCCAAGACTCTACAACCTAAGCTTGTTGGTGCACCCTAGAAAGTAAAATTGTTGTTATCAATTTTAATTAAGCGTTAATTTTAGAGGTTGTGATTACTCAAGGGAAATGAACTTTCAACTAGTGATGTTATGACTCAGCAATAAAGAAAATATGCACACCTAAAAACAATGCCAAGTGAAAGTTTGTTTTAAAATGAAAAATGGCATGCCACTATATGTAATGCACAAAAATTATTTCCTTTTCAAATTCCAATGCAATCATTCCTATATGAAATCCTAAACTATAATTTCATCTAAGAAAACCTAATGCAAGTACCAAATTGAATGCATATGCACAATGAAAATAAACATGCAAAGATATAAATATTTTTGTATTTTCAATATAGATGAATGAAAATGCAATAAAAGTCCCTACAAACTCTCAGGCCCTGCAGCAAGCATCAAACAAAATACAAGAAAGATAATGAGACTAAAAATACTAATGCACTAATGGAAAAAAAAAAGATAAATCACAAGAACTACTTTCAAAGAAAAATCAATGAAAAATAGGTCTATGGTCACAACAGAAGTAGTCAACAGACAACATAGGGACCCAAAAATACTTGGCCAGACTCAAAACCCACCCAAAAATTTCATACGTCAAGATACCAAGAAAAAAGGGAGATGTATGCGATTGTTCAAGGAACAATAGCATATGTACGCGGCTGTGTAGACTACAAGACACGTATACACACAACTATAAGTTCTATGACCTGTGTATACAAAGAGAAAGGTGGTAAAAATAAAGTTAAAAGTCAAACCACTTCAAGGGACTGCTAATGAATGAGCACACTACTAAACATGACATAGAAATGCAAAGAAACACAGAGAAAATCAAGCAAAACATGCACCTAGACCCCAACAAAAAAGGAAATATCCCCAGTAGAGTCGTCAATTATATTATAGAGAAAAGTTCCTATGTCTTGGGGTGTACCAAAACAGACAGTATGACACCAAAAATCAATCCATTCTCAAGCATTCTAGATACATAAAGGAAACTAAAACTAAGGGATAAGAACTATACATCAACTAGACGTTCTAAGAATATTCTCGTTGAGCTCTCGATCAAACTTGTCCCTGCACTTCATCCTCAACATGAAACAGATATACAAGCATGATATATAATGTGTTAGTGTCTAATCTATCATATTTAATTTAAACATGTATACAAATTAATTACATCCATGGATATAAATATTTATAATTACACATGAAATTGGATGAGAAATGGATATTTCTATTAATGTAAAAAGAGATACAAATGACAACCTCTATCGACACCTCATCGGAATCAAGAGACCGAGTCCCTCCACCCAGGCCTCCACCACTTAAATCCTCCATATAATGGAAAACTCACAAAGACAATGGAAAGCTTGGGAAAGAGCACTACTGGATACTTCAAGCATAAAGGGATGTTGACTCAAGCATATAAGAACGGGGCACAATTTCTCTATAATCTCTTTACTCTTCAAAATTACCCCCCTTCAATGCTTCCCAATATCTCAATCTATAACCCCTTAACATAAAATAAAGGGTAGAATCAGAGCGTTTCCCAACATATGGAAGGCCAAGGATTAAGTCATTCATTACTTGATGGGGAAAACTCTAAGTATTTTTTATTTTTGAGCATAAAACTCGATGTACATGGGTGACAGTGGTGCATGATGCATATACACATGTTGTAGACTTGTGACCTACGTGTATATTCAAACATGTTTTTTAAGGGGTTCAAGTGGAGCATCAAGGAAATGGTGAGTAAATGGGGTATAGTGAGTCTACATAGGGACAAAGAAAGGTCATGAAAGCATGATGTATCAAGTGTGGAAAATCATGCTATAACAACTACCATAGATAAATATTCATGTCCCTTCCTGATGGTTGGAATACCACCCACAAAATTCATGGAGATTCTCTCCCATGGTATCGTAGGAACAAGTAAGAGATTGTATAAACCTTTCTTCCTATGGTTGGGATTGCTTATACAACAAAGAATTCATCCTCAGATAAATTGAGTGTAGGATTGAATAACTCCCTATTAATTTTATTCCATGGCGAAGCCTTTATCTATACATAGCATATGGTGGTTTCTCTTCATCTTTCAACGAACCTTTTCATACCCCTACATGACTATTCATATTCTCAATTTATTTACAATATTTACATTTTATGTGGAACCATAATCATGAGGACTAGGTTTCCAACATTCCCCCTCTTAATTCGAAGGGGTCTTTGTGAGTCAGAGCATGGTTCTAAATATTTCAAACTTTTCTCATCCAAGTTCTTTGGTGAAGATGCCGACAATTTTCTCATTTGTGGAACAATGCCATAAATGAACTGTCTTGGCATCTACATGATGTCAAATCAAATGGTACTTTATGTTGATGTTCCTGGTTTGATCATGGAATCTGGGTTCTTGGACAACTTAATTGTATAAGTATTGTTAATCAATAAGGGGTGGAATTTTCTTACTTATCCTGCAAATATTCAAGTATCTTCCTGAGCCACACAATCTCATGTGTTGCTTCTTCAGCTCCTACATATTTTTCTTATGTTGTTGAATATTTTAGAACTTATTGTTTTCCTGATCTCCATGAAATAGCTACTGATCCAAGACTCATTGTGTATCTAGAAGTGGACACTCATGTCCAAGGATAATTTTAAGAACACTCCTGAAATTTATATGTATAATAAATGGGCGAATCTCCCTAATATATAGGAAAAATTGAAGCCTATTTTATCAATAATATAATATGTGTATATGCCTTTTGGATAATCTTTCATTCTATTATAGAATCTTGTAAAATCTTGGCGAATATTTCACTAAATTATAAGATATTGTGAAATCTTAGCAAATATTTTACTGAATTATAAAATATTGTAAAAACTTGGTGAATCTTTCATCAAAATATAAAACCTTGTGACGTCGTGGTGAATCTTTTGCTAAGAAGAGTAAATTTTGTATTCTGCAGATTACTAAGATAGTGCAATAGAAGATCATATACCATAGCTTGATTCTCTCGACTTTTAGACCCTCAAATGAACAAATGCATGAATGAGGATATGATGGATTTTTTTATACATTTCACAAGCAATATTGGGTCACTCACAACTAGAGGTGTTGGTGAAACACAACTACACTAAGTAGATTCAGGGAAAGTGGGGACTCCAATTTTTATCTCACCCCTTAATGGTTCAACAAACATGTGGGGACCCAAATATTGACATACCAACAAACTAATAGAATTGAACAATTTACACTATTGAGTGATTATGGCACCCACGAATTATTATTACAACGTGGAGTATTATCGAGACTCAGAACCTTAATATAGTGTATGAATTCCTAATTATGATTATTTTCCAAATCACTCATTTTAAGATACCATCTAAGAAAAAATAAATTGTTTATTTGTTTATAGATACAAGTGCCACTTTTTCCTTTCTTTTGTTGACAATCAAAAAATGAATTATGTCATTTGATTTAGAATTTTTAGAGTTAATTAGAAACATACAATGGTTATTATAAATAATAACATACACTAACAAGAATAGAAACAACATTAATGCACCATCACACATAGCATTAGAACTACTTTTTTAAAGACTACTATTTCTCAGATAAACCGAGGAGGTGTTTGTATGCACATTCTTGAAATTTTTTAAAGTGTGCAAAACATGGTAAAATTGTTTCGTCACCCTCATTGAATGCAAAAGAATAGATATCAAATAGCATAATGTCTACATCTCAAGTCAAACATTCCTTGTACATATTATATACAATAATGATGGAAATGAAGTATCGTGTTCCAACTAAATCATACATTTATTATACATAAGTAGATCCATTTCTAGAGGATTATAGAAATTACACATCAAAACAAATCACTAAAAAACATTTAAATTATGAATGACCCTTACAAAAAACAAAATATCGTAAAACAATTACTGAACCCAACAAATTTAGGTCACAAATAAAATTGACAAACTTGGCAATACGAATAAAAAAATAAACCAGTCATGAGCTTCTAAATACCAATAAAATAATCCACTAGTACCCTTTGGAAAACTCTATAAGAAGATAATCAAAATAATGACCATTCCATTGTAGCCCCACCATTATAATCAATGTGCATTAATTTATATTACAAACATACCAAACATCAACAATATGAACATATACACTCTCATTAACACCTTAGATCCAATAATAATTGCAGAGCAAGATCCTAATAAAAAGCACATTTTAAACAACTAGGTCAAATTGAGTTTGAATATATAAAAACCACGTGGCGTCTCTCAATCAAGAGTAGCATCCACTAACAACATATACATGTCATTCGATAGTTTAAACATGACAAGACATAAAATAAATCATATTTTTTTAGCTCTATAACACTTTCACAGAACCAATACTGCTAGGATAGAATAAAACCCTAATAAAACCGAATGATCCCTAAGAATCAACAGTGCCCCAGAAGTCAACATACCTCAATAAGAATCCATGATAAAAATCATGATAAAAGGTAAATTTACAATATAATAATATATTGTGACTATAGATAAAAAGCATAAAAAATACCATGTTAGTTATTGGATAAAAAGAGTGACGCGTTTTGTATTCTTTGATAAATTGCATGTGTGGCCTTCCCCTTCAAGACCTTATATTTCAACAATGGAAATGTTATGTAAAGATTAAAATGTCAAGAAAAATAAGAATGAAAATTGGAATTGCATCAACCAGAACCTTCACCTTGCTATTGCAATTTGATGTGGTAGTAACGATGAATCATTGTAGCCTATATATAGAACAAAATATCCCTTGATGTTTTCTCCAGTACTTGAAATTAAGGGCTTAAATAAGGTATCACATGAAATTGAATAAAAATACAAGCAAATGCAACAATATGCCTAAATTATAAGGAAAATGGAGGGAAAAAGAACCCTTCGGAGACTCCACTACTGAAAATTAGGGGTGAAAGTGTAACACCCCTGTTTTGACCCCGTTTACATTAAATGCATATAATGTATATATTGTAATTAATCATGGTGTGGAGCTAACGTAAAAATCCCCACCATTGATTTATTGTTTTATTTTTTGACGATTAAAATCAATGTCGATGGTATTTTGTGCTAGCCAGGAACGTTATAATTATGGACACCATGTACATATGCATTTTAATTAAAATACCCACAACCAGCTATGTCAATGCAACCATGATGAGAAGGGGAATGATTTCCTAAGGATATGAGGGGAAATATTCAAACCTTTGGGGCCAATGGGGAAAATCCAAATGTCAAAGGGAGAACCCATCAAAACTGTCAACTACCTTTCTTGTCTTATTCAGCAAATCATTTATTATTGCCAGAAATTGGTTGAGTTGGTTATTGCATGGGATGGTAAAGGTATGACAACCAAAATTTGAATTGGAGAAGCCATCAGTCTTTGGGAAATGCGTTTTGACTCCTTGGGCTAGTAAAAACCCAAAAGCGTATGCCATTATACCATGCTTTCATGTTTTGATGTTTTCCTCACCATTTTTCCTTCACACGAGCTCTCTCAAGCATTCAAAACTTCCTGTGTGTGAAACCATTCACGTTTTTTGTTGTTACCTCATTTTTCTTAGGTTGGGGAAATACTTTTTGGTGATTATCAAAGGCCAAGTCTTCTTGCCCATGTTTTGCTGCATTTTCCCCACTGTTTTCGAGATGGAAATCATTTTCTGGCAATACCCAGTGAGGGGAAGAAGAGACCCACGATTTCAGGTGTTGTTGAGTCCATTTTGGTCACGTTAGGGCTAAAACATCCCTGGAAATCAAATTGCTGGTAGGGAGCTATTTTACCCATCCTGGAAATTCATTTTTGTTGCCCATACTATTTTTCTTCAAACCCAGAAATCGTATTGTGTTGTGGGTGCATCTTTTGGCCTTGGTCGGCATTGAATTGAGAGTGGAAATGGGATTTGAGGTTGCTTGATAAATATAGTGTGTGTAGGAGCCTCACAGACATAGCTAGAGGTTTGGATTTCTTCTCTACACCGCCTGAATAGCACTAGAAGCGAAGGCATAGCCCGAGGGACTGTGCAACAGAGAAGGGGATGCTTCCTTGTGTTGGGTGTGTCCGTCTTAGAAGTCAGGCTAGTTCTGGTGCAGGTGTCCATAGCTCTTGGATTGAGCTCACTAGCTTAGCAGCCAACATTTCCATCTCCCTGTTAGCCTGATAAACCCAACTGTGTTGGCTTGGATGAGTTGTGTATCCTTGGCTATGGGTGAGACTTCTAGTCTCCCCTTATTCCTCATGGAATCATGCCTAGCTCAGGGGTGGTAGTGTTGCTGAGAGATTGATGAGCACACTGGCCTATGGTTGGGTGAAGCGTTGCAGCGATGTAGCTGGTTGCGGGACAAGCTTCTTCTAAGATAATTATTCTTTTGTTTAAATCCTTGCAGCTGTGTTTGATTTATAAATATGATAACCATGTTAATGTGTTGAATGAAATGTAAATGCTTCCGTTGTATATTGAATGTTTATGCATCTGTGTATGTTTATTTCCAATGCATTTTATACCATGTTTATGAGGCTAGTTTACCCAGATAGTTAACTGTTAGTTGCGTCCTATCCGTCGAGTAGAGGGGTGGTAACATGATAGAGAGAGTGATTTCATGAGATTTTCTCTAGACATTGTGGGCAAAAGAAAGATTGAAGGGAGATTTTGCTATGACGAAAATAGTGATTTCATTTTCCTTGTTAATATATAGGAGGATATTCACTTTGGATTTATTTTTATTCTAATAATTATTGGGTGAATATATTTTATCCAATAAAACCTTTTCCATATAAGAAAATATCCCACTAAATGTTCGTAGCCCCCTTAATATATCCCATGGGCTATATATAGCCCCTAAAATTATCCATGCTCACATCTTCTTGTTGCTATCGAAGTTTGAATCAATGTACCCAATGAGTTTGAAGTCTTCTTCCTTAGTGTACTTGAGTCCAAAATATTAAGTCCCCTTCAAATACCGTAGAACTCTTTTCACATCAGACCAATGTCCTTTAGAAGGTTTGTGCATGTATCTGGAAAGAATACCAACAACATAAGAAATATTTGGTATGGTAGTGGTAAGGTAGGTAACGATTCTTATGAGTTGTTGTTACTTTGTCGCATCCTCAAATTATTTTCCTTCACTTGATGGGAGATTCAACTTTTGTTCCATTGGAATTGAGACTCATAGGGTTGCATTCTATCATGCAAATTCTGTTCAACAATTCTCCAATATATTTTTTTTCTGAGATATGAATATGTACTTAGGATGTTGAGTCACTTCAATTCCTAAGTATTAATGAAGATGTCCCAAATCAGTAATTTCAAAACATTTCCTTAAATATTTATGTATGGATGCTATATAATCTTCATTGTTCCTTGTCATCAAAAGGTCATCTACATATTCCACACGAAATATAATAGATATTACAACTTTCTTCACAAACAATGTTGCATCATCAAGATTGTAATGCTTGAAATTTAGCTTTAGAAGATGCTTGGTTAGCTTTTCATATCATGCTCATGGTGCTTGTTTTAGGCCATACAAGGATTTGACAAGTTTGAATACCTTGTTTTCTTGTCCCTTCACATCAAAACCTTTTGGTTGAGACATGAATTTTTTTTCTTTCAAGTCTCAATTCAAGAAAGGAGTTCTTACATCCATCTGGTTGACTTTCCACCCATTTTGTGCTTCCATGGAGAGAAAAGTGTGGATGGTATCCCATTTTGTTGTGGGGGAGAATGTTTCTTCATAGTCAACTCCTTCTTTTTGTGCATAGACCTTCACCACAATTCTTTCTTTGTGTTTGTCAAGTGATCCATCCAATTTATATTTGTTCTTATATACCCACTTGCAACCAATTGGTTTGGTTCCAACTAGAGGTTCAACCAGCTTCTGGGTTCCATTATTTATGATTGCATCTTATTCATTTTGCATAGATTATTTTCACTCATCACATTCAAAAACTTCTATAAAGGAAGTTGGTTCAAAATTAGTAGATAAACTCAATTCATAATCAAATGAGACATCCATGTCATCACCTGATTTATCTGCTTCTCCGTCATCTTGTCTTGTTGATTTTTTTGTTCCTTCCTTTCAGACTTTATTTGGATGGACACTTTCAAGTGTCTTTATGGTTCATTTTTGAATATTCTTTGAATTCTAGGTTGATCAGTTGGAGGTGATTCATTATCTTCAAGTTTAAATCTTCCAATCCTCTCAATAACATCATCTAGTTCAAGTGAAATGGTGGGAACTTCTTCTTCATGATTTTCTTCATGAGGGTGTGTTGGTGCTTTGAAATGAAATTACAATGATTGATCCTGATATAAGATTGGGATTCCCCCTTTAAGGATTGTAACTTAATTGTCAAATTCTATGTCTTTAGATGAGAAAAAACCTCTCTAGAGAATCAAGTTGTCTTTCAATGGACTTGTCATTTCTATTAGTTTCAAGAAAAATGGAATCTCTAGAAACAACAAATTTCTTGTTTACCTCATCATAAAGATGGTATGCCTTGGAAGTGTTTGAATACCCCAAGAACATGCATCTTCAACTTCTAACACCAAGTTTACCTTTCTTTGATACTTTGGTATCAAGGCATAAAAGGTGGAACCAAAAAATCTGAGATGCCTAATTGAAGGAAGGTGACTAAACCACATTTCTTCTGGAGTCTTGTCTTCAATAGCATGAGATGTAATTCTATTTCTTGAATATGATGCACATACTACTACATCACCCCAAAAATAAAGTTCACATTCTTGAAAAACATAATTGATCTTTCCATATTCAGTAATGTTATTCATCCTTTCTACTGCACCATTTTGTTGAGGATTATAAGGAACTAAATTTTGATCTATAATCCCATGTTTGGAAATATAATCTTCAAATTCATTAGAGGTGTATTCTTTACCATTATCATATCGAAATGTACCAATACATGTGTGTTTGATTCTCTATCCATGCCTGGAAGTTCTTGAATGTTTGAAATTCTTTATACTTTGTATTCAATAATATACCCAACACATTCTTGAATAATTATCAACAAAGGTCATGAGGTACTTATTACCATTTGCAGGAGGAATTGGAATGGGACCACAAGTCAAAATGAATCAGTTATAACTTTATACATGCTTTGAATTTAGACTCTTGAAAAGAATGCTTGCTATGTTTTCCTAATATGCATGCATCACATTTGTTTCGTTGCTTAGGAATAGTAGGACAACCATATACACCATTCTTTCTTAACAAACGAAGACGGTTATAATTCAAGTGACCAAATCTTGCATGCCATAATACACTAGAAAACATATTACCTTTTCAGGCTAAGATATATAGGAAAATTTTTGAACTATTGCATAATAGCCCTTTAATTTCAATAGCTTTCCATATTCATACATGGTCATGATTACCTTCTTGTCAGAGGACTTCCTTATCTCTACAATTCTATCAAACATGTGGATGGAATGGCCTTGTTATTGAATCTGCACCAGGGACATCAAGCTTTTCTGCAACTATGGAAGATAGAGAACATTCTTTAACACAAAATAAAGGAAATCAGGTAGATTGAGCCTGATTGAACCAATTCCCCTTGGTTTGAGGCTAGATTTCTCTGCAAAGTATATTATGCCATTTTCAATGTCATTCAGTTCTTCAAAACAATTTTTTCTAAAAGTCATATGAGAATTTGCACCAGTATCAAGCAACCAACAATCTTTGTAATATGAAAGTCTAGAGGTTATTTCATTAATACTAAGATTATAGTGTGCAACTATATAGTGAGATGAATCATGGAATTTAACATCCTCTTTATTCTTATTTTTGTCTTCTTTATTCTAATTGTTTCTTCCTTTGATGGACTTACAAGGTTCCCAACACTGATATGATTCATGTCCATTCTTTCCATAGGGATTGCACTTTAGATCTTATCTTTTTCTTTAGTTGTTTCTACCCCCTCTTCCTCTAAAATTTATTCCTCCTCATCCTCTCTTGTTGTTATCTCCCTTGGAATTTTCTTTGGCTTGATTTCTTGCTTTCTAAACAAAGAAAAGGGATTTTTCATCAGGCTTGCTTGATATCTTGATCTTTTTGAACCAGTCTAGATATGTGTCCTTTCCAGTGAGGATAGCAAAAACTATTGATGCCTAATAGTACATATTTAATCTAGAACTTGCAACTTACATAATATTTAAAAGAAAAATCATCATGTCCCTCCCTTGAAGGGACATCAAAAGTGCCATCCTTGCCAAACACCTAGGGGGTCAAAAGATGAATTAATTAATTTACCTAGGGAAATCTGGTTCTTCAAAACCATGGAGGCATGTATTAGGATAATTTCCAATTTTAATTATTTGATGTAATTATTTAATTAAATTGCAAATAAATATGTGGAAATAATTTTCCATGTCAGGAGGATGCATTGGGGTAAGCCTACTTGCCTAGGTTGATAACTAGAAACTGTCAAAGGGACTGGCAAAAGAAAGCAGTCGGAAAAGAGGGAAAGTACCAAAAGCCAAGAAAAGTAGTTAGAAGTAAAAGCAAGAAAATATGAGCCTAAAGAGGGCGCAGTTTCCATTTAAAGGATCAGTCACAAAATAAGAAAGTGTAGAAAATCTGTCATAAAAAAAGCAGGCAACTTTGGGCCTAAGAAGGGCGCAGTTTCCATTTAGAGGGCCAGTTACAAAAGCAGAAAGTGCATAAAAGTTGTCATAAGCAAAATCAAGCAACTTTGGGCATAAGGATGGCACAGTTTCTAATTTGGATGAAAGGTTATTGACAGGGAAACATATCTCATGAGTCATACATGCTATTTTCCTCAAGGAGGATGAATTCATGATTAGGGTTAGGGTTTAGGAAGTGGCAACTTGCTCAACAAGTCACCTAAATCACTCAAAGTTTATTTAAGGGTGATTCCAACTCCATATATTAGTTTGGTTTATTATTATTTTGATTTTGATGAATTTAAGGATTCCTTACTGAGTGATGAGCCTCAGTACTCTTGGGTGATGCACCCCAAGTTTCCCATTCCCCTTCTCCTCTCTCCCATTTCTATCTTATTGCAGGTGAATTTGAGCTAAGGAGGAGCTCATCAATTTAAACTTGAATTCTGTAGATGATACCTACTCCTTATTATGTTTATTTGATAATAAGGGTTCTTTCCCATAGATGTTTCATGTTAAAATTCTCATGAGAATAGATTTATGTACCCATCTAGTGGGGTTTTTGACAGCTTAATGTAATAAGGATGAAATAATGTCCATGGGAAGAAGTATTCGATCATATAATATATAAAAAATGATGTATTAATATTTTTAATATATTATTATCAGGCCTGAATTAAATCTGATTTGAAATACATCAAATTATGCACACCCCTTCCAGTTGACTAGGAAAATTCTACTAGTTTTACAGTTTGCTTCATTTTGGAAGTTTTATGCATTCAAATGTAATTTTAGAAATTTGTTGTAGGAATTTAAATTTCCCAAATACCTATCCCATCTCTAAGACAGTGATTTTTTTTAGGTCATACCATGTTTGGACAACCATCTTTGCGTAGGGCCTCCCCGGGCCAAAACTGCTAGTTTTTCCCAAATCATTCCAAAAAAACCCAAATAATTCCATATATATTACTAAATTTGTGATACCTCATTTTATGCCTATTACCTATGTTATAACACCTATGAACATTGCACAAACCCTTGGTTGATTGGATGTGAAATTTCATCTTAGTTGCAAGGTTGGGAAACCCAGAAGCGTGGGAGTAGGCTTCAACGGAGCTGATTTCGAAACCTAAATGGTCCCTAATTTACATGTTCTAGGGAAGGTTCTTTCTCTATCCTAAATTTTCTTGGTATCTTCCTTAACCCTTTGCCATATTACGGCAACTTTACTAGTAATTCACATATTTTCCCTTGCATCTAAAGTGGTTAAATTTACTGCACAATTCTATGTTACACTGAAATATTGTCATCATGATCCATGTTTCAACCTTGTGTTTAATCCATAAAGTTCCCTTTGCTAAGCTATATTGAAATTGAGGTTGTTCCTACCCTTTTTACCCTCTCTCGATAGGCTGGCGCTCTTACTCCTAAGGAAAGGTATGCCATCCCCTTGCTGGAAATATTTCCCTTCATGCAAGGAGCACCATTGGCACTATTTTCCCTCATTCAAGGTGCATCAACCCCTCTCTGGTGTTCTGGTGCTCTGTCTCCTATAGCAAGGTACGCCTAAGGTGTTTAGAGGGAAAAAATTGAAGCTTTGAGGCCCTTATCGAAGGTGGATGAGGTAGAGGATCATCCCTAGCTTCTAGGTGCGGTGGAATTTGGTTCCCTAACCTATGGGGAGGATCCCTTAGACCCCTTATCCTAATCCTCAACCTACTCTATCCCTTTAGCCTTATAAATTGAACCCTCTATCCATTGTGAAGGTAGGACGGACTATGGCACTCTTATGCTGGTGAAATTTCTAGGTGGTCCCTATCATCCTTTGGGAGGAAATATATCATCCTTTGGAAGCAATATATCATCCTTTGGAGGAATCCTATCAGTCTTTTGAGCCTTGTCTTGGATTGCTGGAAGGAATATTGCAGCGTTAAGGCTAGGTTGTGATGTTCTTTCCTATGCAATTCTATGTATCTCCTTGATTACAATAATTTTAAAATATTTCCATAAATGTTATCGTGTTGATGATATTTAGATATTTCTTACCTAATGTTAGCTTATATCAACTTATATATATGTATTCTTTCACCCTTTGTTTGTTCTATCTCTTTGATAAGGTTTTGCAGCTGGAGATCTGAAGGCCTGGTGCTTGGAGCAACAAAGAGGAGAATACTTATAGATCCAAGGAAAGGTACTCATTTATTCATCCTGTATCTTGATTGATCTAGGGAATTAGGATGTATTATGTACTTGATTTGTTCTAGATCCACTTGGACTAGGGAGATTTGTCTTGAGTCCGCTTGAGTAGATTTATCCACTAACAATGATTACACACCTCAATTAATAATAATAGAAGAGTTAGTATTCTGATCTAAATATCAGATCCAAAATATTACAGTGGTATCATGTCTCTTTCCTTGGCTCATCCTATGGAAAGAATGCTCCTTGTTGAACAATATTGCAAGTCACCTCTTCCGAGAAGGACGAAATCTGTAGCTGTGAGACTAGCACCAACTAGTGATGATTTTGAAGGGGATGATGAGGAAGCATCTTATTATGATGATGAGGTTAATGATGTTGATGAAAATGACTCTTCATATGCCACTATGTGCATAGAGAGAAAAATTCTTAATCCACTAGATTTCAACATTGTTGATGACAAAATGGTCATTGGAGTAAAGGCACTAGAAGTTGATGCTTCTGAGTACCTATGAAGATATCAAAAATTAAGTAAAGAGATTCAAGATTTCTTTTATTTTTTGGATTTCCATGATTATGAGATTGGAGTATTGTATAGGAATATGGATTCCTTTGGAAACTCACATCATAATAGAATATAACATATTGTCAACAATGTGCAGAGAAGTGGAGCAAAGGTTGCAAAAAAATGAAGTCTCACCTTCCAAGTTCTCTCCATCAAATATCTATGAAGAAAGTAAAAACAACATCATGGTGGAATGCAATTTATTGCAAAGTGAATTCATTAGGGAATAAATTTGCACACAAGAAGAAGAATAGATTCCTAAGGTGGAGTGCAAGTCATTGCAAGGTGACTGCATGAAAGAAGAAAGGGAAGATGAATTCACTTCCAAATTATTTTTGGGTGATATTCAGATCACTGCTAAGAATTTTGGTTCATGTATGGGTGGTGAGAAATATTTTGGATCACATCCAAAAGAAGTTCATAAATCAAATTTACAATCACCCCTTGAACCACATAATGAAGAAGAAGACAAGGCCACACCACTTGGGTGTGAACTAGAGAATTTGGTGGAAAAGCAAGCCACCATAGTATCCCTACAGTAAGAGGGTAATATGAAGAACATGTATGATAAGTGTTCTGATTTTTTCAGCAGCCATGTTTACTTACAACCACCTGATACATGGGAGGATGAAAAGAATTCACTTGCATATGAGGACTGCAAAATGAAGGACAATTGTGAGGGAGATGAATTAACTCCTAGATTCTCTGTTGGTGATCACCAAATCAATGCAAAGAAGGTTGATGTTGTCAATGGTGATAAGGAATATTTTGTATCAGATCCAAAATAAGAAAATATATCAGATATGAAATCATCATTTGACCTCCTAATGATGTGGAAGACAAGCCCCCCACCAGCTGAGTGTGAACTAGAAAATTTGAAGGAGAAAAATCGAATGCAAAGGGATGCTCACAATTTAGATTTGTGTACTCTCTTGCAGCATGATGAAGTTGTAGCCACATCAGAGGAGAGGCTTGACATCAATGAGAATCCAAATCCCACTATCATCATTGAGGAGATCTATGAACCATCTAGCCTTGCAAGTGGGAAAGAAGAAACAAAGATTCATAAAGAGAAGTGCAAATCATTGAAAAGATAATTGTAGTAAAGAAGAAGGGGATAATTTTCCTCAAGAACTCCACTCATTTTCCTAGACCTTGAATATGGATGAAAATAAGATTCAATAGGCCTTACACCTTTTGCATGACACACATGCTTCAGTGTCGCACCAATGTTAGATAGCTTCTTCATTGGAAGATCAATCTTCTCTTGAAGCCAAGGAGGAGATTCAGAAGGAATTGTCTACAATAGAAGGTTACTTCTTACAATTTATTTCTGATAGAGATGATTTCTTTGAGCTTATCGATGTGCTGCATGGAACATCCTTGAAGGATGAAGAAGGAATTTGAAAGCTCACACACGAATTGTTGACCACCCAAGATTCCTTGAAGAACACTCAATGTGCACTCCAAGAGTCCAAGATGGACATAGAGAAACTTCACAAGAAGTTGAAAATATATTTCCTACCCTCCTACACACAAGCCCCCACCAGTTGGGTGTGAACTAGAAAATTTGAAGGAGAAAAATCAGATGCAAAGGGATGCTCACAGTTCATATTTGTGTACTCTCTTGCAGCATGATGAAGTTGTAGCCACATCAGAGGAGAGGCTTGAAATTAGCGAGAATCAAAATCCCACTATCATCATTGAGGAGATCTATGAACCATCTAGTCTTATAAGTGGGAAAGAAGAAACAAAGATTCATAAAGAGAAGTGCAAGTCATTGCAAGATAATTGTAGTAAAGAAGAATGGGATGGTTTTCCTCAATAAATCCACTCATTTTTCTAGCCCTTGAATATGGATTAAAAGAAGATTCAATAGGCCTTACACCTTCTCCATGACACACATGCTTTAGTGTCACACCAGTGTTGGATAACTGCTTCATTGGAAGATCAATCTTCTCTTGAAGCCAAGGGGGAGATTCAGAAGGCATTGTCTACAGTACAAGCTGACTTCTTACAATTGCTTTCTAATAGAGATTTTTTTTTATATTTCCAATGTGTTGCATGGAGCACCCTTGAAGGATGAAGAATAAATTTGAAATCTCACACAAGAATTGTTGACCACCCAATATTCCTTGACGAGCACTCAATATGCACTCCAAGAGTCCAATATGGATATAGAGCAACTTCATGAGAAGTTGCAAATATCTTGCCTACCCTCCTACACACCATTCAACCATCCTAAAAATGTTTATTGTATTCTTTACCATATGGAGGAATCCCATGAGATGGTGAATCATGAGATGCATTTGGATTTGCATGTGCTTAAGGACTGTGCAAACAAGTTTGATGAGAACCAAGAACTTGGTATTTTCCAGAGAAAAATCGAGTTGTTTTCTGGAGAGAGTTTATTCCCCATGGAAGAGTCAGATGAGCTCAACTTAGTTGGATCATATAGTAATTAATAAGATGCAGCCATAATTTGGGTGGAAAAATATTTCAAAGAGCTGATTCACAGTTCTACTCACACTTCTATTTCATCCACATCAAGTGGGGATGAAAATTGGGAGGAGGAATTTTCCTTGTTGGTGCCACATGAGGAGCAGGAGGATCCCATAGGTGTTCATGATGACATGATGAATGAAAAATCACCCTCCCAATAGTAACATAGCCACATATTTCTGCCACTTGATGCCATTCATCCACATATGGTTTGGGTGGAAGATTACATGTCACACATGGAGTCTTCTTGCAGAAAAATTTCTTCTCAAGATTAGTGGAAAGAAGGTAAGAAAGAAAACTGCCAAGAGAATTTTTTGAGAAATATATCTTGCACAAGGTGGCCTCTGTGGAGGAAACCAACACATTTGGATGGATGCTTGCACCCTTTGACTAGTGGCAGAGAGTTGAGCCATTGGGATTGTGTACATGAGAAAGAAATAAGATTCCCATATGGACCTGACAGTTGGAGTATTTGTTCATCCATGGTAGGAATGGGTGGTACTTTTTGGAGTTATGCACCTTGGAGGGTGTACCTTCTTCTTGAATCAATGGAGATACATTAGAAATATCAAAAAAATTGTATGAGAAGTGGCATGAGCATGCATGGCTTTTATATGATGCCCTCAGTATGCATGGAGGGGCATGGGATAACCGCCTGTGTCTTCATAGCAGTAGTGATGTGAGTTCCAGTGCTAGCTTGCACATGGATTTTCATACTTTAGAGAGGCTCAAGATGTTGCAGTCCAACATTTAGAAGTTCCATGCTTGGTGTGAGAGTCTCAAATAGATTTAGTTTGTCATGGGGAGTGATCAATTGTTAGTGTGGTGGTATGATTTTCATATCCTCATTTTCATCTTCTATGATGATAAAATTTTGTTGTTGTTACTAATGTTTGGAAGGGGTAGATAATACCATGGGACCCTCACATTCTTTGGAATCACATATTTCCAAAAGGAGAAGCAAAATTTGTATCCTTGCAGAGGAGGAAGTGGGATCAAGGAATTCTACTCACTTACCTTAACTGGGTTGACAATTTTGTTGAAAGAAGTGGTCATTAAAGAAATGACTATGATTAGAGTGGTGTAGTAGAAACATGGTAGAAAAATTTTGTAGCACTCTAGAGTGCTTCTGCTTGACGACAAGTAGACTTGGGAAGGGAGAATTTTCATGTCCCTCCCTTGAAGCGAAATAAAAAGTGTTGACCTTGCCAAACACCTAGGGGGTCAAAAGGGCAATTAATTAATTTACCTAGGGTATTTTGGTTTCTAAAAACCACGGAGGCATGTATTAGAATAATTTCCAATTTTAATTATTTGATGTAATTATTTAATTAATGTGCAAATAAATATGTGGAAATAAGTTTCCATGTCAGGAGGGCGCATTGGGGCAAGCCAACTTTCATAGGTTGATAATTATAAACTATCAAAAGCAAGCAGTCAGAAAAGAGGGAAAGTACCAAAAGCCAAGAAAAGAAGTCAAAAGTAAAAGCATGAAACTTTGGGAATAAGGAGGGCACAATTTCCATTTAGAGGATCAATCACAAAAGTAGAAAGTGCAGAAAATATTTCATAAGAAAAAGCAAGCAACTCTGGGCTTGAGGAGGGTGCAGTTTCCATTTAGAGGGCCAGCTACAAAAGCAGAAAGTGCAGAAAAGTTGTCATAAGAAAAAGAAGGAAACTTTAGGCATAAGAAGGGCACAATTTCTAATTTGGATGAAAGGTTATTGACAGGGAAACATCTCTCATGAGTCATACATGATATTTTCCTCAAGGAGGGTGAATTCATGATTAGGGTTAGGGTTTAGCAGGTGGCAACTTGCTCAACAAGTCAGCCAAGTCACTCAAAGTTTATTTAAGGGTGCTTACAATCCATTTCTCAATTTGGTTGATGATTATTTTGGTTTTGATGAAGCTAAGGATTCCTTATTGATTTATGAGCCTCAGTACTCTTGGGTGATGTGCCCCAAGTTTTCCATTCCCGTTTTCCTCTCTCCCCTTTCTATATTATTGTGGGTGACTTTGATCTAAGGAGGAGCTCATCAAGTTAAATTCAACTTCTGTATCTGACATCTGCTCCTTCTGATATGTATATTACAGTAAGGGTTCTTCCCCATAGAGATTTCATATTAAAATGCTCATGAGAAGAGATTTATGTGCCCATCTAGTGGGTTTTTGACAGTTTAATGTAATAAGAATGAACTAATGTCCATGGGAAGAAGTATTCAATAATATGATATGTGAAAAAATATGTATTAATCTCTTTAATATATTATTAGAAGGTCTGAATTAAATCTTATTCGAAATACATCAAATTATGCACACCCCTACTAGTTGACTAGGAAAATTCTACTAGTTTACAGTTTTCTTTATTCTAGAAGTTTTATGCATTCAAATGTCATTCCTAAAGTTTATGTAGGAATTTAAATCACCCAAATACCTATAATATCTCTCATATAGTCATTTCATTGAGTTCGTACCACGTTTGGACATCCATCTTTGCACAGGGCCTCCCTGGTCCAAAACTGCTAGTCTTTCCCAAATCATTCCAAACAACCCCAAATCATTCTATATATATTACTAATTTATGAAACCTCATTTGATGATTATTACTTGTCTGATAACACCTATGAACCTTGTAGAAACCCCTGGTTTATTGTATGTGAAATTTCTTCTTAGTTGCATGGTTGGGAAACTCGGAAGCATGGGAGTAGGATTCAACAGAGCTGATTCCAAACCCTAAATGGTCCATAATTTACATGTTCTAGGTGTAATATCTATGATATGATGTACAGATCAGAATATTATCTTTCTGTAATTTTTTTAATTAAAATTTCTGAAATTAAATTAGTTCACAGAAAACCTTCTTGGATTGGGTAAATTAGGGAATTCTTTTGGGAATTTTTGCAGGAAAAAGGAGTGAATAGTGGGAAGAAAACAAAGAAATTCAGACATGGAATTCCCTCTCCCCTATAAAATTTATATATGTTTCCATTTAGGGTTTAGAATCCGCTGCGCGAAAACCTACTACTACGCTTCTGAGCAGCCAAACCATGAAACTAAGGAGGGTAGTTCGGTCTGTTTCAACCAGGGGCTTCTAGAAAATTATAGAGGGGTGTTCCAGCATTAATATAACATAATTAAAGGTTATGGATATTTTTCTAAAGTTTTGGACAGTTCTGAAAATATTGGGATGGATTTGGGTTTTTTTGGCAGTTTTGGCCAAGGGAAACCCTGCGCAGAGGAGGATCCCAAAAGATGGTATGACCCCCAAAAAAATGGTTCTGGATCTAGTTATGGGAAGGTGGAAATATTAGTGACCCAAAGTAACTTACGAGGCTCATTTTGATTTTACAGAACTTGTTTTACATCGGTTTTAGCAAAACTAGTTATTGAAAGCTAGTAATCTAGCTAGGGTCTAAAAGGAGAAGCTAAATCAACTAAAATTATTTTATGCAAAGAATAAGAAATATAAAATAGGTAAATATAATATTTATTAACATGTAAAAACTCTTTAATCACTTCCCTAGCATGGCATATTTCTTATAGCACTCATTTTTATTCATTTACCCCCCATACATTGATAAAAAAGGCCTTCTTGGAAAAACGGAGACAAGATTCTCTATGGGAAGATATATATCGACCTGATAAATGTAATTTGAATAATTTTGTGACATTACAGAACATAAATTACATCATGGACTTACCATTACAAGGATGCTCCAAAATAAGGGGCAGGGAGCCCGAATAATGACCAGCAAGGGGTTGTGAGCACAGGTGAAGCATGGGATTCACTGGAACTCAACCTGAACTTGATGGTGGCTGAAAATAACTCTGATAATCCTTCAATGTCTGAAAGCTAGAGATACACAACTGAAATGAAAGAGAAGTGGATGGAAGGAGAGGGGAATGGAAGGCTGGGGCTCATCTCCCTGTAGTCTGAGGCACAACACTCACGAGTAATGATCACATAAGCATTAAGCTATCAAATCATCAACCAAAATGAATAATGGAGTTGGAATACTTATTTTATAGAATTAATGTTGACTTGTTGAGCAAGTTACTTGGCTTGGTGACCTATGAGAATAGGCCACCCATGAGTGGACATACTTTCCTTTCTTTTTTTTGCTTTGCCTTTCCTTAATTTTCCTCCTTTTCTAACTTTCCCGCTTTTTGGATTTATGTTTATTTTTGTGAAATATTCCTCTTTTATCATTTTTTGCAACATTTTTTGGACTCTAGTGCTTACTTGACTTGGCAAGTTTATTTCCACATCATTTAATTGCATAATTAATTAAAGGATGAAATTAAATTAAATACATGCGTCAAAATAACTATTAGCAGTATTTTTTCTAGGAAGAATAATGAATGTCGATTTGAGCCCCTGGGAATTTCATCATGGTCAACACTTTTAATGTCCCAAAATATGGGGACATGACAGTCCTCCCCTCCCAAATCTACTTGTCCTCAAGCAGAAGCACTCTAGAGTGCTACAAATTTGTTCATCATGTAGGAGAATTGGAGCATGAATTCATTGTGCAAAAAGGTTGACTTGCTCCATCAAGCTAGCTTGTAAAGTTTCTCTGAAACAAGCAATGTCAGGGTCCCATTGCTTGCATTGCACCCCCTTCAGTGAGAATTCCTTCCCACACAACTTATCAGGAAAATTTATGCCTGGATCCCATTTCCTCAACTGTAAGTATCCAAACATTAGAATCCATCATATTGGAAAATCATCCTTTCGAATGCAAACCTGAAGATTTGAGGGCCCCTCAATCAAGATATGAAAATATCCAATGTAGGTATGAATCAAAGAAATACTATACATCCCCAAATATTCCTCCAAAAAGTGAGGCCACTATTCCACCAGTCTTTCCATTCCGAATGAAAATTTCTCATGTGACCAATGCACACAAGGAACAAGTGTGTTATCCATGAAACTCAAGTGACAAGGGTGAGGATCCCATGTCCTAAAATGATGCTCCAAAAGAGAGTAAGTTGTATCAAAATCATTCATGTTCATGTTTCCCTCAAATAAGGAGGTATCATGGTCTCTATGGAACTCAACAGGTGCTCCTCTCTTCATCCAATGGCTCAACTCTCTGCCATTGATCCAAGGGTGCAAAAATACATCAATTGACCCACACATTGAAGGTAAGTGTAGATCTGATGCCTTCATGTCAAAAGTGGCTGCACGCACATGCCTTATCTGCTGCTTGTAAATCATATAAAAAACAACAATATTAAAAACAATTTTCTTGCAACAAGACATAAAACTTTTACCTTCCAGATTTTCCTCTTTAGTGATTCCTCTATCCAACCATCCAGTGGATGAATCAGAGATATTGCTTTCAGATTTATATGATCTATAATCATCCATCTCTTATGCAATAGAATTTATCTTCCATGGGGACAAATCATGATCACCTTGTTGTACATGTGACACAAACTAGAAAAAATTCTTCACCCATTGTTCATTCCCCATTGGTGTTGTTCAATCTAGGACACGTGGGAAAGAACTGTGAACCTTCTTTGCATGTCTACAACCTTCAGTAATCAGAATTATGGTTGAAAATTTTTCATCATTTGCTGGCCCAAATTGGGTTCTCTCATCCCACTCTTCCATGGGAGAGTGATTGTCTTCAAGGATCAACTCAAGTTTCCTTGGAAAGAAATCAAGTGTTTGGTTCTCATCAAATTGTTATGCACCCTCTTCAAGAACATACCAAATAGAATGCTCCTCATGGTCCACACACTCATGAGGTTCCTCCATGGAATTTTTTATGCCATTTACCCAAAAGGGATGACTCTCAAGAAATATTGAGGGTTCAATCAATTCTTGCTACTTGTTGTCCGCCGATTGCACACCAACAACAGAAATCTTTCGAAAGCTGTCTCCTCACTTGAAAAAGTGGGAGAGGTGTGACCTTGGGGGAAATCATAGAGCTAGGTACTGTCACCTACTCCTAGCTCCTCCGTTTAGGCTAACTCCTAACGAAGCCAAGGGGGGTAGTCCCTAACAAAGAGTTTTCTATGGCTCAATGTTTAAGCTAAGTTTTAAGATGTTTTGGATGCGGATGTGTGTTGTTTAGGAGTTACTTGTGATTAGAAATGATTAAGTTTATGAATGTGACACGTAAATCAGAGCAATCCATGTTGCTAGCAAGACACTGAAAGATAATCAAATATTCCAGACTTGTAACTTAAGCACTCGAATATAATCAGCAAAAATAGACCATAGACAGTTGACCAGGATAGAAAGTCAAATAAATATGTGAAATAAAGTTTAGGAATTAAGCTAGTGAATATTAGGTTTTGCAAGTGCTCTTGGTAGATTTTAAGAATTTTAAAAAATGCTCTTGATTAGGGTGTCAACGAAGGTTTGTCAAAGCCGGGAGACTCTTCTAAGTTTCCTTCGTTTAAGACATGTTGGGCATGCCCAGTATCCCAGGCTAATATTGTCAAGTGACTAGCTAGTCGGGAATATAAGATAGTGGGAGGTTCCAGCATCTCTAATAGGAAGTACTTTGGAAGGATCCCTACAATGCTGGTGTGTTGGTTAAGGGTGTTTAACGGTTATTAAATTACTCTTGTAGGGTTTAAAGATCCAATGTCGTTTCTGGGTGTTTCGATCTAGGATCGGTCAGAGCATACTCCGACAAGGAGGGAAGGGAGTTAATTAATTAAAGGGGTATGTGTGTTGAATATTTTATTAAAACAATTAATTAGACTCTCCAATAGAGAGCGCTCTTGACCCCGTCTTATGACAGTGGTTCAAGAGACTTAGCTAATCTATATGTAGCTAATGCAGGGATTGTGCAAACCTAGGATGCTCTTCGATAGAGAGTGCTCTTGACTTGTTTTTTTGCAAATTCAAGAGTCTTAAATAATTAATTGATTAAACAAGCACAACAATTAAGATGAAAGTGGTTGATTAAACTCTCCGACAGAGAGCACTCTTGATCCACCTTACGATGAGATTCAAGAGATTTTGGTTCTTTTTATGATTTGACCATTATATAACAAGATACCAAAATGCAATAATAAATCTAGCAATTAGTGTTTATGCTAAGGAACAACTAGCAATTAGCAAAAAATGGAAACTAAGACTAAGCAAAGAACTAAACTAATTGCTTAAAGGAAACTACACTAAAAAATCATGAAAAATGACACAACACCCTTCCCCCAAATAGGGGAAGTATAAAAGAAAGGAGACCTGCTCCCAGTAGCCCTTTTTATTAGTTTTTTACAATGATGATGTGTTCTTTGCTTTTTGGAAGAACAGGTAAAGAAGGGGATTAAGAGAAGAGGGAGAGAGTCATTTTGTTCTTTTGCACTCCTTGCTTGCTTGTGGCCTTTGGGCTCTCCTTCACCTGCTTGAAACTAAGAGCTCTAGACATATTCTTGTTATAGGATTAGTTGATAAAAAATAACTTGAAAATAAATCTACAAACTAGATAAAATCAACTACCCAAACTTACCAAAAACAAGGGAGAGAAGAGGAAAGAGAAAGGAAAGGCAAGAGAGGGGGAAAGTGAGTGAAAAGAGGACAAAAGGAAAGTCAAAGAAGGATGGAAACTAAGGGAGAAAGAGGGATGCAAATAAAATAAATAGGGCTGAAAATGAGGGTGAAAAAGGATGAAAGTACATCCCAAAAGATGGCCCAAAAAGAGGATGGAAAGGGGCTGCAAAAAGTGGAAAAAGGAGGCAAAATAGGGCTGTCCAAAAGGGTAAAAGGTGGGGAAAAGTGGACAGCGAACAAAGGTAAGGAATTGCTGCAAAAAGTAAACAGGGAAGCCAACTGGGGCAAAGGCTAAGTGAATGAATGTTCACTTTAGCCAAAACGTGCCCTAATCCCAAGGAAATAAAGATTTTATAAAAATTTGAGAGATGAATAATATGAAAGAAACACTCAAACCTGTCGTATTTTGATGGCATTTGGATTCTTTTGGATCTTGAAAATTTGGAAGTTTCCTTGGCTTCAAGAGGAGAGGATGCACCTGAGCTCAAACTCCTACTCACTTCAATGAGATGACCTGCACAATTTCAGCTCAATATAACTTGCAAACAATGGATTAGATCATGTATGCTTGGTAAATAAAAATATAAAGAGCATGTCATACAACTGAATAATAAATGCTACTTTAATTCATAGAAACAAAACCATAAAAGATCAAATTGTAACATCAAATGACCAATCTTACGTGCTTATAGAAGCCTTCTAAAGCATGAGCTATTATCCAATCCTAAGCAGTAAAAGACAAAAAATGAAACATTTCACCTCATTCGCCAATTGTTTATCCACATTCACACACCATGTATGCCTCCAAAGCCTTAAAATTTATTATACGGTTGCAAAAGCAACAAGCATTATAGTAATTCACCAGAGGTTCTTTGCATAAAGATCCATCCTGATAGAGCTGAAAGAGCCTCTATTTATACAATGAGAGAGTGCTAAAACCCTAAAACCAAACCTCATAACCTAAACAGCCTGGCCATCTAACCAAGAAGCCAGACATAAATCGAAGAACCAAGAGTTAGGGGAAGCCTCCACCCAGGTAAGTGCCCCCACTCCAACCCTTATCACTAAAATCAACCATCAGATGAAGCCACATGTGTGGAAGGTGCAACTAGGAGAGAAAGGGGCATGAGCTATTGAAGGAGGCACTGTAATGTTGGTAAACCTACCTTTTAGGTCTGGAAGCAACCTATGCTAGGTTTGGGAAGCCTAATGATGGTGTAAGCTTCAGTATTCACCTCGATCAAATCACCAGACCAATGAGTGCTCTCCATCTCATTCTTCAGCTGGAGATGACATGTCTGCTAACTGATAATAAATTAATTGCTCTCTTAATGATGACTGAAGCTGAGTTATGATAACACCAATCATCATAAGTCCTCCATGAGATGTCATTTAGCCTTTTATTTTACTGAATTTGGATTAATTTGGATATTTTTAATTTTCTCCAAAATAATCATTTTTTAATAAAAATTCATTTTTTTACTCAAAACTGACTTTTTTGAGAAAAAAGGCATTATGTGTCTGATTGTTGATCTGAAAGTTGGTTCTGACTGGCTGACTGATCAAGAATGGTTTTTAGCTTAAGGTTAGAGCCTTCAATCACTGAATTTAGAGTCCGGATGACCGACTTACCACGAACGAGTTTTTTCCATTTAATTTATGGAAAAATTAACCCAAAAAACTTAGGAAAAGTAATTAAAAATTAAAAAATTAAAAAATAATTTTTCCCCATTCGAAAAAGATTTTTTTCAAATTTTTTTATGTGTCCAGATGACTTAGGACATGACCATGATCTACCTAAATAATTTCTAGTAGGTTTATAACACTTAGTTGGGCTCTAATAACCCCCTAAGGCCCAGAATTCAACATCGAGCATTCCAGCTTTGGAGGATGTGGGAGAAAAACTCGTCAATTATACTCGGCTGAAGGCAAAGCATAATTGTCAGGGGAAAAAAACTCCCTGGAATACCTTATTTGAGATTCTAAGTCTTAGGAGACCGAACCACTCAAAAAATACCCTACTAGCACATTTATTACAAACCCCGCAGGGCCATGGTCAAAATTATTAAAATAAAAAAATGGCTAGCCAATATTGGCTAGACATGCAGACGGATCAACTGATACACTGGAATTAGACTTTGAACAAGTCTGTCAACTGGTGGCTCCTCAGGTAACCCAACTATGGTACAAAAAAGTTGGTAACATCTGGCTCCAATTGTGGGACAGGTACTTGCTTGATCTATTGATAAAAAAGAGCTCCTGAGAATCCATGAATCTCTGGTACCTGCATGTAAACATAAGTGTCTCAGTTCCATGTATACGATAAAAATATGCCATGATGAAATACCATAAAATATTTTTTTCTTTTTTTGAAATAAAGTACATGGAAATAATTTTTTTCTTTTTCAGCATATATAAATGGAATATCATACAGATACTAATATACAAAAGGAAAAAGCTTTTATACAACATTCTACAAAGTTATGATATACAACATATGGTACAGAAATAAAGTACATAAAATACAACAAGAATGGGTTTAGAAAATCCCTCGGATGACCCCTTGGTCATCTTGGAGGTTGTTTCGATAGAAGGGCTTCAAGTGTTGGCCATTCATGGGCAGGTTTAAAATTTATCCATCCATAGTGTTAAGGAAAAAAGAATTGGTGCCAGCAGTGTCACGGATGATAAACGGGCCTTTCCAAAGGCTTTCAAATTTTCCATGCTTTCCAGGCTTCTCCCTTCTCTTATCCCACAAGAGAACAGTATCTCCGATTTGGAAAGCTCTCGGCCTAATTGACTTATCAAAAGTGCCCTTCATACTTTCTTGATGTCTGAGTGACTGATCAAGGGAAGCTCTTCAAGATTCATCCAATTCTATAATTTGATTAATTCTCTGCTCCATTGTTGCCTGTTCTGTTCCATACTCACTTAACATCCTGAAGATCCGAATCTGCATGCTATCGGGAGGGTGGCTGTGAATCCATACACCAACTCAAAAGGTGACTTACCAGTTGATTTCTTCTTAGGGATTTTGTCTGCCCACACAACATACTTAATTTTACTATCCCATGATCTCTTATTATCCCCCACAGTCTTCTTGAGGATTGAAATTAAATTTTTATTGGTGGATTCAGCAAGTCCATTGCACTATTAGTAATAATCAGATGAGTGGGATAGGATAATGCCATACCTAAAACATACGTCATTTACTACTTCTGAACTAAAGGATTTGGCATTATCGGTTGTTATCTTAAGGGGATTTCTGAATCTGGTGATGATTCTTTCCTCGATGAAGTCAATAACAACCTTCTCGGTGGCGGTTTTAGTGGGTATAGCCTCTACCCACTTGATGAAGTAATCGGTTGCTGTGAGAATCCAGCAAAAACCATTGCTAGTGTTATCCTTGAATTTTCTAATAAAATCAAGCCTACATTGCTGAAAAGGGGCAAGGACAACAATCAGAGTAAGGGAAGAGCCACCAACTTCTACTTCCCAGTGAACAGCTGGCACTCTTGGAAACACTTGACATGCTTGTGAGCATCCGAAAAAATGGTTGGCCAGTAATATCCAGCTCTCATAATTTTGTGGGCAGTTGTATTTGCTACATAAAGGCCTTTACAAAATCCTGAGTGAAACTCTGCTAAAATTTTCTTAGAATCCTGCTTGTTGATGCACTTAAGTATAATACCATCTGGGTTCCTCCAACCCAGACCCTCTTGGGTGAGGCAATACCTAGTGGTATTAAGTCTCAAATCCCTATGCTTGTGTCCTTTGAGGTGATCAGGGTAAGTGAGATGGAGAAGAAAGAAAATGATGTTTGAATACCAATGGTTGTCAAGGTTTTGAAGGGCAGGAGTCATGGTAGGTTAAGAGATGTCATTTTATGCAATCATCTCAATGGCTTCTTTGTTCTTATGAGTAAGCATTCTTGCCAGGCCTTGTCCCTTGATCAACTTAGTGGGCTTTATTTCCAGGTCATACTCCTGGATCTTGGACACCCATGTTCCCCTTATTCCTAAACAATCCTTTTGAGAAAGGATATCCTTAACCGCAGTGTGGGGAACATATCCGGTAACCTTGGAATACCTGATATAAGTCCTGAAGTGTTTTAATGATTTGACTAAGGCATAAGCTTTCTTATCCATGATGGTATACTTTAGCTCGGAATTCTACAAGGCTCTACTCATGAATTCTATCGGTTGCTCAAACCCTTCAGTGTTCTTTTGGAGCAACACACCTGCAATAGTGTCTTCAGAAGCAAATGAAAAGATCATAAAATCCTTCGTGTAATTAGGGCTGACTAAGACCGGAGACCTGCTAATGGCATTCTTTATCGACTCAAAAGGATTTCCTTCCTTCAGTGGTCCACACAAACTTGGCATTTTTCTTGAGTAGGGCCTGCATAGGTTTCATTAATTCAGCCAAGTTTGGAATGAATCTTCTGATGAAATTGATATGACCATTGAAGGACTGAAGGGCTTTAACATTCTTAGGGAGAGGAATCTTTTTTATGGCCTCTACTCTTTCAGGATCAATTTTGACACCGTCTTTATTGATGATATGTCCTAAGAGTTTTCCCTCTTCTATGCCCAACATCGACTTAGCCCGATTCAAAGAAATGCCATACTTCCTACACCGCTCGAAAATCTGCCTGAGATGACCAACATGGCTGGATCTTTCCTTCGAAAAAACAGTGATATCATCTTGGTAGATCTCAATGATTTTGCCAATCAACTCCTTGAAAGCATAATCCATGGCCCTTTGGAAAGTAGCTCCTACGTTTAAAAGGCCAAAGGGAATTCTCAGATATTCAAAGGTGTCCCAAGGAGTTGTGAAGGTGGTATTATGCCTATCCTCCTCTTGAATGGCTACCTGGTTATAGCCTGAAAAACCATCCAGCATCAACATCATGCTTGATCCAATGACCCGTTGGAGGAGGGTCTCCATGTTGGGGAGAGGGTAATCGCCCTTCTGACATGCTATGTTTAGATTCCTGAAATCTATACATATTTTTATGCTCCCGTTATTCTTTCTAACTACGACTAAGTTAGAGCACCACGTTGAATGCCTCGTAGGAGCTATTATTCCTGCCACTAGCATTTTTTCTAACTCCTTTTTAATGATCGGTGCTAACTTAGGATTTATTTGCCTAAGTTTTTGTCTGAAAGGCTTGCCTTTTTGACATTCCGGCTTTAGGGGAATAGTATGTTGAAATACATCTTCCCGATAAGCTTTGAGCTCGTCATAAGTAAAGGAAAATACATCCCTATACTCCTTAACCAAGTTTATAAGGCTATTCCTTTATTTTTCAGAAGTACCTTTTCCAATTTTTATAATTTTAGGTTCTGTTTTTGTTCCAATGTTGACTTCAATGTAATCTCCTGGTTTCATCTGCTCAACATTGCTTTTTCTTCTATCCTGTCTGTTAAAGATGTTTTCTAATGCAACTAGATGACATGGGACATGATTGTTAAACTGGTCACCTTCTCCATAATACTCTTTGTTTTCTTCTTGATCATTAGCTTTAAAGTTAAGGAATTCATCGACATTATGAATGAATCTCAAAATCTGTTCATCGTCTTTGAAGACCTGCCAATGTTCAACATTGTCAGGAACAAAAGGTCTGAAGTTAATCTCTAAAGGACAATTCCCCTCTAACATCTCATCCGATGGCTGAAGAGTTGACGCTGAAATTGCAAGTCTATCGGAGGCACTATTCTGACCTCTAGGGACTGCTTCTATGTTAAGGGCATTAAAGAATTCCATTGTATCCCAGATTGCATTTCTATATATTTTTAAGTCTTTGACACTTACATGCAAACTGACCCTTAACTTGTTGGATGATTAAATCAGAGTCCCCTTTAATATCAAGCAACTTAATCCCCATGTCCTTGACAATCTCAATGCCCAATAGAAGTGCCTCATACTCCGCCACATTGTTAGTTGCTTCGAACTCCAATCTGAAGGAAAAATTGAAAACCTTACCCTCTGGTGAAACAATGACAACACCAACCCCCTTGCCCATTTTAGAGTAAGCACCATCAAAATTCATTCTCCACAACTCACTAAGTTTTTCAGTCTTCATCTCTTCTTGGATGGGTTCCAATAAGGTGGAGTTGATTTGATAGGAGCCATTCTCATCAGTGTGGTAATCATACTCATTTAATGGTCTTTCAGGGTTTTCAACATGGTGCCTTTTTTCCTTTTCAGAATACAACTTAACAAGTGAAAACTCTGACGCTGGAACGGTAGCATAGGTCCAATCCATCTGGATTGATCCTCCCAAAGTGGCACCCCAATTCCTAGAAAGTAACATACCCCATTTGTCTGGAACATCAATAACCAGGATGTCCATTGTGATTTGGATATCCGGATACTTGGCCAATCTGTCTAGCTTGTTTTCAATCATCCCTTCGACCTTGACTGGTCTAGAGTCCATGGAACATACATTCTGGTATGGTCTCATGGTTCTTAGGTCAAGATGTTGCATGACTTTTTTGGTCATGATGCTGGAACTAGATCCTGAGTCTAACATACAATTGTGTAGAAGAAGATCACCCATCATCAATGATACGTAGAAAGGGGGATGATCTTCTTTTCTTGGGTCCCTAGTATGTAGAACTATAGGTGGATCAGCAAAGATATTATTCGAAGTCCGCTCCACGGTATCGAAAAAAGTGACTTTTTTAGGGGTAATAGGCTTGAAAGGACTTGAAGAAATTTCTTCAGCTTGAGGATCAACATTACTCTGTGGCTCTAGGATTTTCAAAAGTCTCTCTCTTTGGCCAGGGATTTTGCATAATTCAAGGACCGGAACAGGGACTTTTGTATTCACTAACCAATTACCTAAGTCAAAACTTAAATCAACATTTTCTTTTGTTTCAACTTCTTTGGGAGGATTAGGAGCTGTTACCTTAGGAATATTCTGTGAAGAAGACCCCTTTCTTTGATAAGTTATCCCTTTGAAGTTCTGGGTATTGTTGATCTGCTCGGCTGAAGGCATCTCTCCATAGTACTGAGTCAGGTTGTCAACTTTCTTTTCATAACAATTGGCATGTGGCCAATTTCCTATGGGGATGTTGGGGATGTCATCTATGTTATTGATAAAGTCAGGCTTGCTTGTCGACATATTCGGACCGCAACCTTCAAGATGACCATGCTCCTAAACATAGCAAGCATAGTGGCAGCAAGATTCCTCATGGAAATCTCTACATGCTCTGCAAAATGGTTTATACTACTCAACCATGTTAGCGGCCTCTAGCTGATGGGGAGGCCTCTACTCATGGTTGGGAGGCTTTCTTTTCCAAGTTGGCTTGGTAGGAAAGGTTCTAGGAGTGGACTGAGTTTGAGTTCTTTCCATTATGATCACCCTATTTTGAATTTCTTTTAACTGTGCTAAGTGTTTCTGCTCTGCCTCCTCCATATTTTTCTTCATCTCAATCATTTGTTTTTCATAGGCATCCTTCATAGATGATAAATGATCCTTGTCTTTTGGTTCAGTGATTTTCAACGGAGTTGAAGACCTTGAATAACTGTGGAGGTTAGATTCAACAGATGACTACATGTTTAGATCAATCTTGATTGCCATCTACTGAGCCTGGAGCAAGTTAGCAGGCTCCTTGTCTCTGATCTGGTACTGCATTTTGCCACTAAGTGCCTCAATGTAATAGACCAGGATGGTTGGTTTAGTTGTGGCATACTCAGTAGGAATAGCTTTTGATAATTCTGTGAACCTAGTATTGAACTCGTCCATTGTTTTAGCGTCCTTCTTCTTTATGTTGGTCAAGGACGCAAGTTGATGTCGAGGTTCTTTCTTTTCACCGAACTTGTTGGTGAAAGAATTTTTGAAAGCTGCTATACTATCAAAGGCATTGTCTGGTAAATTGCTATACTAGTCGCCGACCTTTCCATCCAGAGATAGAGAAAATAATTTCATATACACGTCATCATGTTGGCTGACCGAATCATTGACATAAGTGTTGATACACCTAGAAAAGTTCCTGAGGTACATGGCGGAGGTAATGGCATCAATGCCTGTATACATTGGGAGCTTCTCGACAGCTTTGTCTGGAAGACAGTGGGGTTGAACTGCTATCTGAGAAAAGTCAAGCCGAGTAAAATACTCGCCCATTATGTCAGAAACAGTGGTATTAGTGTTTTCAAGAAATAAAATGTGGATGTCTGAAACAGACTCAGATCCAAGTTCTGCAAGGATCTTGTGAGAAGATAGTTTGTTTAATCTCCTCCTAAAGGCCTTTTCGGGGTCAGGGATGAAATCGACCAAACCTACAGAGTTTCTTCTAGTAGAATACCTTGAGGTGTTAACTGACAGTGGAGTCGCCAGGTGGACTTAAGTATAATTTCAGAGAGTGATTGGACTAAAAATCTACCAAAAAGGGAAAAAAGGTAAAAACTAAAAGAAACAAAGGTCGTCCAGGAACAAAAATATTTGTCCCCAGCAGCGGCGCTAAAAGATGTTGTCCACCGATTACACACCAACAGCAAAAATCTTTCGAAAGCTGTCTCCTCACTTGAAAAAGTGGGAGAGGTGTGACCTTGGGGGCAAGCACAGAGCTAGGTACTATCACCTACTCCTAGCTCCTTCGTTTAGGCTAACATCTAACAAAGCCAAGGGGGGTAGTCCCTGACAAAGAGTTTTCTATGGCTCAATGTTTAAGTTAAGTTTTAAGATGTTTTGGATGCGGATGGGTGTTGTTTAGGAGTTACTTGTGATTATAAATCATTAAGTTTATGAATGTGACACGTAAATCAGAGCAATCCACTTTGCTAGCAAGAGACTGAAAGATAAGCAAATATTCCAGACTTGTAACTTAAGCATTCAGATATAATCAACAAAAATAGACCATAGACAGTTGATCAGGATAGAATATTACTCAATTATAACGAAGGACCCATGCCTTATGGAGTCAAATAAATGTGTGAAATAAAGTCTAGGAATTAAGCTAGTGAATATTAGGTTTTGCAAGTGCTCTTGGTAGATTTTAAGAATTTTAAAAAATGCTCTTGATTAGAGTGTCAATGAAGGTTTGTCAAAGCTGAGAGACTCTTCTAAGTTTCCTTCGTTTAAGACATGTCGGGCCCGCCCAGTATCCCAAGCTGATATTATCAAGTGACCAGCTAGCCAGGAATCTAAGACATCAGGAGGTTCCAGCGCCTCTAATAGGAAGTACTTTGGAAGGATTCCTACAACGCCGGTGCATTGGTCAAGGGTGTTTGAGGGTTATTAAATTACTCTTGTAGGGTTTAAAGATCCAATGTCATTTCTGGGTATTCCGATCTAGGATCGATCAGAGCATACTCCGGAAAGGAGGGAAGGGAGTTAATTAATTAAAGGGGTATGTGTGTTGAAGATTTTATTAAAAAAAATAATTAGACTCTCCGATAGAGAGTGCTCTTGACCTCGTTTTATGACAGTGGTTCAGGAGACTTAGCTAATCTATATGCAGCTAATGTAGGGATTGTGCAAACCTAGGATGCTCTCTGATAGAGAGTGCTCTTGACTTGTGTTTTTGAAAGTTCAAGAGTCTTAAATAATTAATTGATTAAACAAGCACAACAATTAAGATGAAAGTGGTTGATTAAACTCTCCGATAGAGAGCACTCTTGATCCACCTTACGATGAGATTCAAGAGATTTTGGTTCTTTTTATGATTTGACAATTATATAACAAGATACCAAAATGCAATAATAAATATAGCAATTATTATTTATGCTAAGGAACAACTAGAAATTAGCAAAAAATGGAAACTAATACTAAGCAAAGAACTAAACTAATTGCTTAAAGGAAACTATACTAAAAAATCATGAAAAATGACACGACACCCTTCCCCCAAATAGGGGAAGTATAAAAGAAAGGAGACCTGCTCCCAGTATCCCTTTTTATTAGTTTTTTACAATGATGATGTGTTCTTTGCTTCTTGGAAGAACAGGTAAAGAAGGGGATTGAGAGAAGAGGGAGAGAGTCTTTTTGTTCTTTTGCACTCCTTGCTTGCTTGTGGCCTTTGGGCTCTCCTTCACCTGCCTGAAACTAATAGATCTAGACATACACTTGTTATAGGATTAGTTGATAAAAAATAAGTTGAAAATAAATCTACAAACTAGATAAAAACAACTACCCAAACTTACCGAAAGAAGGGAGAGAAGAGGAAAGAGAAAGGAAAGGCAAGAGATGGGGAAAGGGAGTGAAAAGAGGACAAAAGGCAAGTCAAAGAAGGCTGGAAACTAAGGGAGAAAGAGGGCTGCAAATCAGAGAATAAGGCTGCAAATGAGGGTGAAAAAGGTTGAAAGTACAGCCCAAAAGATGGCCCAAAAAGAGGATGGAAAGGGGGCTGCAAAAAGTGGAAAAAGGAGGCAAAAAAGGGTTGTCCAAAAGGATAAAAAGTGGGGACAATGAACAAAGGGAAGGAATGGCTTCAAAAAGAAGGCCTAAAAGGCTGAAAAAAATAAATAGGGCAGCCAACCGGGGCAAAGGCTAAGTGAATGAATGTTCACTTTAGCCAAAACGTGCCCTTATCCCAAGGAAATAATGTTTTTTATAAAAATTTGAGAGATGAATAATATGAAAGAAACACTCAAACCTGTGGTACTTTGATGACGTTTGGATTCTTTTGGATCTTGAAAATTTGGAAGTTTCCTTGGCTTCAAGAGGAGAGGATGCACCTGAGCTCAAACTCATACTCGCTTCAATGAGATGACTTGCACAATTTCAACTCAATACTTGCAAACAATGGATTAGATCATGTATGTTTGGTAAATAAAAATATAAAGAGCATGTCATACAACTGAATAGTCGATGCTACTTTAATTCATAGAAACAAAACCATAAAAGATCAAATTGTAACATCAAATGATCAATCTTACGTGCTTATAGAAGCCTTCTAAACCATGAGCTATTATCCAATCCTAAGCAATAAAGGACAAAAATTGAAACATTTCAACTCATTCGCCAATTGTTCATCTACATTCACACACCATGTATGCCTCCAAAGCCTTAAAATTTATTATACGGTTGCAAAAGCAACAAGCATTACAGTAATTCACCAGAGGTTCTTTGCATAAAGATCCATCCTAATAGAGCTGAAAGAGCCTTTATTTATACAATGAGAGAGTGCTAAAACCCTAAAACCAAACCTCATAACCTAACCAGCCTGGCCACCTAACAGAGAAGCTAGACCTAAATCGGAGAACCGAGAGTGAGGGAAGGCATCCACCTAGGAAAGGCACTCCCACTCCAACCCTTAACACTGAAATCAACCATCAGATGAAGCCACACATGTGGAAGGTGCAACCAGGAGAGAGAGGGGTGTGAGCTATTGAAGGAGGCACTGTAATGTTCGTAAACCCACCTTTTAGGTCTGGAAGCAGCCTCTGCTAAGTTTGGGAAGCCTAGTAATGGTGTAAGCTTTATTCTTGACCTTGATCAAGTCACCGGACCAATGAGTGCTCTCCATCTCATTCTTTAGCTAGAGATGACATGTCTGCTAATTGATAATAAATTAAATACTCTCTTAATGATGACTGAAGTTGAGCTATGATAACTCCAATCATCATAAGTGCTCCATGAGATGTCATTTAGCCTATTATTTTACTGAATTTGGATTAATTTGGAGAGTTTTAATTTTCTCCAAAATAATCATTTTTTAATAAAAATTCATTTTTTTACTCAAAATTGACTTTTTTGAGAAAAAAGGCATTATGTGTCCGATTGTTGATTTGAAAGTTGGTTCTGACCGGCTGGCTGATCAAGAATGATTTTTGGCTTAAGGTTAGAGCCTTCAATCATTGAATTTGGAGTCCAGATGACTGACTTACCACGAACGGGTTTTTTCCATTTAATTTATGGAAAAATTAACCCAAAAAACTTAGGGAAAGTAATTAAAAATTAAAAAATTAAAAAATAATTTTTTCGCCGTTCGAAAAATAATTTTTTTTCGGAAATTTTTTATGTGTGCAGATGAATTAGGACATGACCATGATCTACCTAAATAATTTCTAGTAGGTTTATAACACCCAGTTGCGCTCTAATAACCCCCCAAGGCCCAACATTCAACATCGGGCATTCCAGCTTTGGAGGAAGCGGGAGAAAACCTCATCAATTATACTCGGTTGAAGGCAAAGAATAATTGTCAGGGGCAAAAAACTCCTTGGAATACCTTATTTGAGATTCTACATCTCAGGAGACCGAACCACTCAAAAAAACCCTACTAGCACATTTATTACAAACCCAGTGGGGCCATGGTCAAAATTATTAAAATAAAAAAGTGGCTAGCCAATATTGGCCGGACATGTAGACGGATCAACTGATACATTGGAATCAGACTTTGAACAAGTCTGTCAACCGGTGGCTCCTCCGGTAACTCAACTATGGTACAAAAAAGTTGGTAACACTACTCTTGTTGGAATTGTTCTATATTCATTTGTGATTCTAAGAGGGCACTTTGAGTGTATCTCAAAGAATATTGGGTGGCCAACAACTCACTTTTGAGCTTGTTGTTCTCTTATTCATATATGAAAATAATTTCTTCATCATGCAGTGATGCTTCCCGCAATAACCCAACAAGCTCAAACATGCCATTTTTATCTAAAAGCAATTGTGAGAAATTGCCTTTAATTGTGGACATTACTTTCTGGATATTCTCCATGGCTTCAAAGGAATATTGGTCTTCCATTAAAGAAGCTTCCCAACACATATTGGACACTGAAGCATGAGTGTCATGGAGAATTTTTAGGGCCTCTTGGATCTTCTGTTCATCCATTTTCAATGACCCTGCAAGAAGATGAGGTTCCTGTAGATGTTCCTCCTCTTCATTTTCAATCACCAAATCAATTTCATGCAGTGCAGTTGAGTTTTTGAAATATGATACATATGTTGTTGATGCAATATATTCATCTTTTAAGTCCTCAAAAATATAATTTGGGATGCAACTTAAGTGCTCATTCATCCTTGGTGCACCAGAAAGATATTCTCTTAAAGTTTCATCCTTCATACTGCATTCATTTTTTACACCAGAATTGTGAACCTCATCACTAGGGGGCTCAACCATTCTGAAATTTTCACTGGAAGTGGCTGCCATATCAGATTTACACAATGACACATACAAATCAGAATTTACTAACTTGCCATGTGTCATGTTCTCCTCCTTATGTGGTGGAATTATGATGGCTTATTCACCTAGCCATTTTTCTGCTTCACACCCTGAGATGTGCTCAATTTCTGCTTCCTTGTGAGGCTCAAGGGGTGACTGTAAATATGAATTGTGTTTCTATTTTGGATCAGATCCAAAAGATGTCTCACCATCATAAATTTGTGCCATCTCTTCTGCACTTATCTTGAAATCAACCACAAAGAAATTTGGAGTCATTTCACCTTCCACGTTACCAACAACTAGATGTTGGACTATTGGATCTTTAGTTATGCATGGATATTCTTCATCTCCTTCTGATGAAGGATTTGGTGACTCATAATCCTCATGGATGCTGCAAATAGGCTGATATCTCTTTGTGGAAAACCCAAATAATTTCTCAAAGGAACCATGTGCATATGGCTCTAATGAATCTTCACTTTCGGTCCTCTTTTCTTCCCCTTTACTTTGAGAAGTGGAACAAATTAGTTCCTTTATTGATGGATTCTTGGTATTCAAAGAACCTACATGTGTTAATGTCTTTGAAAAAATAGACTCTCCAACTTTCTTTCCTTCATGCTGAGAGACACTACTACTCCCTTCTCTATGTTTGCTTGCCAACTTCTTGGCAAGGAATTCTCTAGTCTCTTGATCTGACTGGATGATGCTTTGAGATACATATTTAAGCCCTTTCAAAATTATTTAAATCAAAATTATTAAATATTCTCGATCATATATTTTTGAATTCTATTCTTCATACAACTCAAATTCTAAATATTCCATGACTGGAACTAATTCCACAACTGCAACTTGAAGATATTACTGAGGTACTTTTCCACTGAGAGTTACTTTCCACAGGATGAGCCAAGGAAAGTGCTCTGATACCACTGTAATATCCCTGATATGATGTACATATCATAATATTAGCTTGCCGCAATTTTTTTTATTAAAATTTTTGAAATTAAATTGGTTCATAGAAAACCTTCTCGGACTAGGCAAATTAGGGAATTCTTCTGGGAAGTTTTGCAGGAAAAAGGAGTGAATAGTGGGAATCAACCAAATACATTCAGATATGGAATTCCCTCTCCCCTATAACATTTATATATGGTGCCATTTAGGGTTCAGAATCCGTTCCACGGAAACCTACTACCACGCTTATGGGAAGCCAAATCGTGAAACTAAGGAGGGTAGTTTGGTCTGTTTCAACCAGGGGATTCTGGAAACTTATAGAGGGGTGTTCCAGAATTAATATAACATCATTAAAGTTTTTGGACATTTTTCTGAAGTTCTAGACATTTTTTACAAGGTTGGGATGAATTTGGGTTTTTTTGGCAGTTTTGGCCAAGGGAAACCCTGCATAGAGGAGGATCCCAAAAGGTGGTACAAACCCAAAAAAAAATGGTTTTGGAGCTGGTTATGGGAAGGTGGTAATTTTAGTGACCCACAAGAACTGACAGGACTCATTTTGAGTTTATAGAACTTGTTTTACATCGGTTTTAGCAAAACTAGTTATTAAAAGCTAGTAATCTAGCTAGGGTCTAAAAGGAGCAACTAAATTAACTCAAATTCATTTCTGTAAAAAATAAAAAATTGTAATAGAGTTAAATATCATATTTTTGAACATGTAAACACTCTTCAATCACTTCCCCAACATGGCATATTTCTTATAGCACTCATTTTTATTCATTTACCCCCCATACATTGATAAAAAAAGGCCTTCTTGGAAAAACATAGACAATATTATCTATGGGAAGAGATATATCAACCTGATAAATTTAATTTGAAGAATTTTATGACATTACAGAACAGAAATTACATCATGGACTAACCATTACAAGGATGCTCCAAAACAAGGGGAAGGAGGCCAGAATAATGACTAGCAAGGGGCTGTGAGCATAGGTGAAGCATGGGATCCACTGGAGCTCGACCTGAACTTGCTGGAGGCTGAAAATAACTATGATAATCCTTCAATGTCTGAAATATAGCACTCCACACCTGCAATGGAAGAGAAGGGGATGGAAGGAGAGTGTAAAGGAAGGCTGGGGCTCATCTCCCAGTAGTTTGAGGCACAACACTCAGGAGTAATGCTCACATAAGCATTAAGCAAGAAAATCATCAACCAAAATGAATAATGGAGTTGGAATACTTATTTTATGTAATTAATGTTGACCTGTTGAGCAAGTTACTTGGCTTGGTGACCTGTGAGAATAGGTCACCCATGAGTGGACATACTTTCCTTTCTTTTCTTTGCTTTGCCTTTCCTTATTTTTCCTCCTTTTTTGACTTTCCTTATTTTAAAAAATTTCCTGTTTTTCATACTTTCCGTGGATTTTCCTATTTTATCCTGCTTTTTGGATTTATGCTGCTTTTCCTGAAATATTCCTCTTTTCTCATTTTTGTCAACATTTTTGAACTCTAGTGCTTACTTGATTTTGCAAGTTTATTTCCACATCATTTAATTGCATGATTAATAAAATGATGAAATTAAATTAAATACATACCTCAAAATAACTATTAGCAATATTTTTCCTAGGAAGAACAATTAATGTCAATTTGAGCCCCTAGGAATTTCATCATGGTCAACACTTTTAATGTCCTAAAATATGGGGACATGACACTAGGGAAGGTACTTTATATGCCCTAAATTTTATTGGTATCTTCCTTAACACTCTACCACATTACCCCAACTTTATTAGTAATTCACATATTTTCCCTTGCATCTAAAGAGGCTAAATTTACTACACAACTCTGATTACACACCTCAATTAATAATCATAGAAGAATTAGTATTCTGATATTAATATTAGATCTAGAATATTAAAAAAATATGGTATGTAGGTTTAATTTCTTTCTCATTTACAAGTTACAAAATGATACTGCAGCTTATTACACAATACTACATCCTATTACCAATAATTCTGCAGCTCCTCAAAATAGTTTTGCAGCACTATCTAAGTACCTCCAGAGTGTATTGCATTCAATATACTTGTTTATTGTGATATTTTAAGAATACATTTACACTTTTTTCAACAACTACAATATCACTCCATCAAAAAAATCTTGCAGCAGAATAATCCATGTCACAACAATATACTTCACAATTTCACTGCAACAACATAGTTGGTGACACAGGAAGTCTCAAACATGAATACTATAGAAGATATGATAAAATGTAGAAATATAATCTCTGATATTATGAATGTAACATAGGCTTGATGCTAAGAGAAAAACACAGGATGTAGATCTAGCTACAAAGATAATCCTCATAAGCATGCACAAGGAAAATAGAGAGAAGAATAATGAGACTGAATACATTAGAAGTGGAGTATGATCCAATATATTTCCATCTATTATTGATCAAACGAATTGATGATTATTACAATAGTAAGTCATCCTTATAAAGAAAAATTGAGTTCCTAGAAGACAACTCATGCTAGATGACTTACTAAAATATGATAAACCCCCATAAGTGACTAAAGCACTTTCCAAATCAGTCAAGGAGTTCATGAATTGGATAAATCAAGAGTGATTTGTCATGAGTGATGGAAAAACATTCTAATCGAGGAATCTCGAGAGAAAATCATGGAGGATGGGTTGTCCACAAAATATAGCAGTTTCCTAGTTGACTAGTTTTACCTTATCCACTGAATTTGCAGGAACGCACAGTTACTAATATGGTAAGTCAATAAAGTACACAGGATCTATCCAAAATCAGGATAAAGGCACTCTTGGGGTATATATGGAAAGTGTTTACCAAGTGGTGCAAGTGGATGCTAGTTATCTAGGACAATGGATAGGAAATTAACAAGAAATTATTAATAATTGTTATCCTAAGTATGGAGTGGGTTTATAATATTCCAACCTCCTTTAAGTGTGACTTTATGATGGATTTATATGAAATAATCATAAATATAGAAGCATATAGGGCCCAACAAAAATACTATGGTCACCCTTTACAATTAAGTTTGTCCAGAAAAGTGAGGAAAGAGGCAAAACCACATGGGGAAAATCCTCCCTCAATAAATGACAAGGAACAAAAATGAAAAACATGTCTTCAACATATATTTATCTTCACTTGAATTATTTGGGAGAACTGATTCTAATAGAATAATTTGATGAAGAAGTTGTGAACTCCATGATCATGTGCTAGAGTGTAGTATCTGCAAGAAAGAAGAGGAGATACTTCTTGTAATTTGTCATCTGATGAAGGAGGATCATTATCTGAATGCTTATTTCCGCTATCATACTCTGATCTTCAAACACAATCTGAAAAAGAAAATATATATGTGCATACTCCTTCCCAAAGAGTACGAAAAACAATGCAATCAGTTTCTTTTATAGCTACAATTAAATGGTGATGTAGGGAGTGTATCTTCTTTTCAAACTGTTGTAGCACCTTCCCAATTCTGAAATTAGGCTTAAAGGACTCTAAAATATCAGAAATACTATCATATTTTGCAGCAAATACCAAAGGTTTAGTGTCTCTATGAGGGTATAGGGCCATAGTAGGAAAAGGTTGAGCAATTGGGAAAAACTTATGGATGAAAAAATATGAATGATGGATGGACTTGAGATCTGAACCATAAGTGTTTAGAACAGAAAAAAACATGTGTAACATAATTACAATGATAACTAATTTCATGGATAACAAACCAACAAAAAATAGACAAGACTTGAAACCATTAGATATAAGTAACACTGCATAGGAAACCAATAAGGAATCAACTAGTGAACTTGGGGTTTGTATAGTCCTAGGAGTATTCAGAGTATGGTAGATGGTATGGATGATGTCATAACATGCATATAATCCTGAAAAAAATTCTTCTAAATCAGATTCATAATCATTTTAATGGAGTGAGGAAGAGATGCTTAAATACAAGTCAGGACCTAGTGAAAAAACACAATTATTGGGAGATGGATCTAGTGGACTGATTGGTGGATTATTCAAGAAATACATTGATATTTATGATTCTTATATATCATAAAATTAATCTATATCAGATATATGAGGAAAGTATTTATCTATTTCACTCAATACATAGTTCAAATTACCTTGGGACTGTGCATTACGACAATGTTCTGAGGATTCAACAGGCTTCTCTAGCTCATCCAAAACTTCAATGTTACGCTTCTCAAGTAGCTAAGACATAATATACATATTATTCTTGAAACATTTATTCTCTGGATGAAATACCTTTTTGCATTAAGAACACTTGGTTTATCTCCCTTTCTTCTTGACTTTCTTCATTGAACATTCATCAGTAGGCTTTTATCTTTCATCTTCATTATCTGAATTTTGGATTCTCCTCTTTCACTATTTCCTTCTATTTTGACTTTGAATTATTAATTCCTTGAACTATAAGAGCATGATCCTTTCCCTTGGATATTCTAAGAGCACCCATATGTATCAGTTTATCTTTCTCCTTTGTTAGTGAATCAAAGAATGTACTTAAAGAGTTCATTTTCCAATTCGAAATAACAAGCCTAGTAGCATGAAAAGTTGACACAAAAACTAAGTATTCATGACCCAATTTTGAAATAATGGAAAGGATCAATTGATATTCCTTCTCATCAATTCGAAATTCCTTGATCAATAGAACAAGGGACTTGAATTTGCTGAAGAAACCCTCAATAGAATCAAAACTGCTTTGACTCAATGAGAATAATTGATTCTCCAAATGATGTGCTCTTATCTCATCTTGTACTCCAAAGAGAGACTCAAGTTTGGTACATACTTAGTTTGGAGTGGTCAAGACATCTATATGAAAGAGTAGATCAGGAGAAATTGAGAGACAAATCGATCCATAAGCTTAATCCAACATATTATGCCACTTAGCTTTCTAAAAAGTAACATTAGGCTCATTCTCTAAAGCCAAAGAAACTCTGTATAGTCCCTTACTGCGTAATAGAATTCCAATGTTGGATTTCCATTCATGATAGTTGAAGGGATTCAAGATCTTATTTGAATAGAAATCCATGCTAAGAATTTGATGTGCTCAATAAGATACTCTCTGCAACTTGCAAAAATAAAAACCAGAAGAAAATATTGTAAGCTCAATTCAAACTCTTCTTCATAGAGGGATGGGATATTCGATGAGCTCCGATATAGATAACTGATAGAAACTCAACTATTTATAACTTGACAATCTAAAAGATCTAATATTACATAGAACTTGAAGCTCTGATATCATGTAGAACTAAGAATCAATCTCATGAAAGAATAATCAACAAATACTCATGAAATGGTGTTAATCGAAACCGGAATTGGTTTCCTCTCTATATATTTAATAAACAATGAATGGTTACAATACCAATGTTAAGAAATTGCTTAACTCCATGAAGAATTCGAATAACTAAGGAGAAAATTCGAATTCAGTGAGTGAGTCTGGATTAACTAACTCTTAGCCATTCAATTACACTCAGTTAACCACATGACCAAAACCTTAATTGACTCACCAAACCCTAACTGAAGTCGAAGTGCAATAAATGACTGAATCTCAATTGAAGGAGATCAAACACATGTCATAGCAAGCTAACCATCAAGTGCTAGTGCTCCATGACTTCAATGAACCCCGATGAGGTTAACTGAAGCTGAACAGACCATCAGAAGTTGGTGGAGGCGCCTTGTTGACTCCAGATCATTAAATAATAATAAATAATAATTAAATAATATATTTAATGACTGGAGGCACCTTAACTGACTGGTTGGACTGATTGTAACCACCAGTTAGCAATTAGGTACATTAATGTCACTTAAATCACCCTCGGAGTGCTCCAGTTATCCTCCTTGACTGTAGGTAGGCGTGGGTGTGACTGGATGATGGCAATTAATGCTCCACTGATGTCAATTAATGTCAATTATACTTAGGATAGTGGTTTAACTAGGCCAATTTGACCAAAAAGAGTGTGTATGATGGTAAATGTCTCAAACACCCCCCCTTAAGCTATACTTAGGAAGAGTTAGAAAACATAGATGCATAAAAATGCTAGGAACCTGGAAACAAAGGCCATAGGTCACCCTGTACAATAAAGTAACTGCTTAATATAACCAAGGAAATGGGGAAAACCTCATGGGAAAAATAACCCCCCTCAAACTAAGCAGTAAATCAAGAATTGGTTCTTCTATGCAGCAGCATCCTGAGACTGTGCATGTGAACTTATGAATCCAAACTAAATGAATATGTCTAGAGGAATCTTCCACTTTGGAAGAAGAACAATGCACTCAACTGAATCAGAAATATAAACAGCAGCACAGTGAAAACTGGACCCATGTAGAGTAGCTGAAATCATCTGAAGAGAGAGCAAAGGTTCTTGAGGATTTGAACCATGTGTGGAACACTCAAGAAACTAATATGTTGCAGATTTTAACAGTAAACCATGAGTGGTAAAATCAGCCCCAAATCTTAGGAGCAAGTGTCCAAGCAGATGTAGAATGTCTTCCTCTTTATTTGTTCTATGAGGAGATGAGCATGTGACCAAAGGTAGAGAATCCTTGGGACTCTGGAGAGCGAATGCTTGAGCTCCATAATCTGATATAGCTTCTGAAATAGATAATGAATCACAAAATAAAATATCAGCAACCTCATAAGAGGAAACTAACACCAAATCCCCATCAACAAAATTGAAGAACTGCGGTACTTGATTTTTCACTCAGGAATTGGTGAGAGAAGCTACAAGCATGGATGAAAGCTCTTGGATTTTAAAATATGAACAAAATAATATCAGATCAGAGCATAAATAAGATCTAAATAAGTTCAGAATAGATCCAAAAATATGAAATCAAATCAAATCCCCAGCAGCAGTTTCGAAGGAGACTTGCAGTACTTGTTTCTTCACACCGTTGATGAGAACAGCTACAAGCAGTACTGAAGGTTTATGAACCTGAAATTTTGAACCAAGAAATATCATATCAGATCCAAATAAGATCAGATCCAATAAGGTTCATATCAGTCCCTTACTACGCAATAGAATTCCAATGTTGGATTTCCATTCATGATAGTTGAATGGATTCAAGATCTTAGTTGAATAGGAATCCATGCTAAGAATTTGATGTGCTCAAGAAGATACTCTCTGCAACTTGCAAAAATAAAAAATAGAAGAAAATATTGTAAGCTCAATTCAATCTCTTCTTCATAGAGGGATGGGATATTCGATGAGCTCCGATATAGATAACTGATAGAAACTCCACTATTTATAACTTGACAATCTAAAAGATCTAATATTACATAGAACTTGAAGCTCTGATATCATGTAGAACTTTGAAAAATTGAGCAACCTTGTGCTCTGATAGATTGAGAAACCTTGTTCTCTGATAACTTGAACTTGATAGGTTGAGCACCCTTGCGCTCTGATACGATGAGGTTGATAGGTTGAGAACCCTTGCATTATGATACCATGTATAAGAGATATGATAGAATGTAGAAATAAAAAATATGATATTATGAATGTAATAGAGGCTTGATGCTAAGAGAAAAACATAGGATGTAGATCTACCTATAAAGATAATTTTCACAAGCATGCACAAGGAAAATAGAGACAAGAATAATGAGACTAAATACATTACAAGTGGAGTATGATCCAATATCTTTACATGTATTATTGGGAAAATGAATTGATGATTATTTAAATAATAATACATCCTTATAAAGGAAAATTGAGTTGCTAGAAGACACGAAATCATGCTAGATCATAAAGAAGACTTACTAAAACATGATAAACCCACATATGTGACTAAAGCACTTTCCAAATCAATTAAGGAGCTCATGAATTGGATAAAGAATGAGTGAGTTGTCATGAGTGATGGAAAAACATGCTAATCATGGAATCTGGAGAGAAAAAAATGGAGGATAGGTTGTCCACAAAATGATAGCAGTTTCCTAGTTGACTAGCTTTACCTTATCCATTGAAAAGTAGGATAAAAGTAGTATAAAGACAAAATATGTAGGAAGGCGCAGTTACTAATATGGGAATTCAATAAAGTAGGTTGGATATGTTAGAAAACAGGACCGTAGAGCAATAACATATATATAGTTAAATCATAAAAAAGATGCAAAACACATTAAAACATTACAGAGAGACACATATATAACGTGGTTCACCCAAACAATGGGCTACGTCCACAAAGAAAGTGCTAGTCCTTTTATTACAGTCCAAAAAGATGAAGGGATACAACCTGCAGCAATACCGCTACAATTCTTCTTCACGTTCTCACAGTCTCTCTTATTTTACAATACAATACCATACACAATCGTTTTACAAGGCTTTCTTTTATAGGGGAAATACAATGGGAAAATTCTAGGGTTAACCCAATACCATGGGTCCGCAAAACTATTGGCCAAAACTAAGTCCCCCTGCACCCCCCAGCTGGGACGAGTGTACAGTAAACCTAGGGTACAAACACAACTACTCAATAATATCTCTGGATATCAGGCTCCATAACCAACAATCTCCCACTTGGAGAATGGTCACAACAACTCCATCGCTACTACACTTGCTGGACTATGCTTTGGACCTTGGAATTGACAAATTTCTTATTTTCACCTTCATGCTTGAAGGCCAACAGAAACTGAGCAGGAACTCAGTTTCTCTATGGTTACTCCCTTTGTCAACATGTCTGCAGGATTCTGGCTAGTATGAATCTTTTCCAGTTTTAACAGTTCTTCATCTAGAACAGATCTTATGAAGTGGTACTTGAGTTGTATATGTTTAGTCCTAGAATGAAAGGCTGATTTATTTGCAAGATGAATGGCACTCTGGATGTCACTATACAACCTACTATTCTCCTACTTCTTACCCAATTCTTCCATGAACCTCTGCAACCAAATCATCTCCTTACTAGCCTCTGTAGTAGCAACATACTCTGCTTCCATTGTTGAAAGTGTAACAACCTATTGCAGTTTTGAAATCCAACTTACTATTGTTCCACCCATAGTAAACACATACCCTATGGTGCTCCTCCTGCTGTCTTTATCACCAGTCATATCCGCATCAACATATCCCTGTAGAACAGTGTCTGAACCTCCAAAACATAATGCATGAGAAGTGGTACCTCAAATACCTAAGAATCCATTATACTGCTTTCCAATGCTCTTTACCTGGATTATTCATATACCTACTCACAACTCCCACTGCATGTACAATATCTGGTCTTGTGCACATCATGGTATACATCAAGCTTCCAACCGCTGATGAATAGGGAATCTTAGACATGTAATCTATCTCTTCATGTGTCTCTGGACACATATCCTTTCTTAGTTTGAAATGGCTGGACAAAGGTGTACTGACTGGTTTTGCATTCTGCATTCTAAACCTGTGCAACACCTTCTCTATGTACTCACCTTGAGACAATGTCAATTTGCAATTTTTCCTGTCTCTTGTTATTCTCATACCAAGAATTTGGTTTGCAGCACCCAAATCCTTCATTGCAAAGGAATTAGCTAGTTTTCTTTTGAGCACATTTATATCCTGCATGTTATACCCTGCAATAAGCATGTCATCCACATACAATAACAATATAATGTATCTTTCGTTATCTAGCCTCTTGAAATAAACAAAGTGGTCAGAATGACATATATCATAACCTTGTTCTAACATAAACTTATCAAATTTTAAATACCACTGTCTTGGAGCTTGCTTCAATCCATACAAGCTCTTCTTCAACCTACAAATAAATTCTCCTTCCCTTTGACCTCATACCTTTGTGGCTGCTGCATATAAATCTCTTCCTCCAAATCCCCATGGAGAAAGGCTAATTTTACATCTAACTGTTCAAGATGCAAATACTATACCGCCACTAGACTTAAAATAGTTCTAATTGAAGTCATTTTAACAACAGGAGAAAATATTTCATCAAAGTCTATACCTTTCTTTTGTGTAAACCCCTTTACAACAAGTCTAGCCTTATACTGCTTCTTGCCTCCATCTTCTTCCTTCAACCTATAAACCCATTTATTCTGCAATGCCCTTTTTTCTGCAGGAAACTTAACCGAATCCCAAGTTTGGTTTCTCACTAATGAGTCCATCTCCTCATCCATGCCTTGCTCCCACTTCTTTCTAGTTTCTTCCTGCATTGCTTCTTCAAAACATTCTGGTTCACTAGAATCAGTCATCAATAAATAATATAATGAAGGAGAGAATCATTTAGGGGGTCTACTTAACCTGGTATATTTTATGACAGTTGTAGGATTTTTAGGTACCTTTTGCTGCTCTTGATTTTCTGGTGCCTTTGGAACTTCATTTTCTTTGATTTCATCAAGCAATGTGTACTATGTGTTTTCCTTTTCCACTTTCTTTCCCTGCAACTGATATTTGTACATGACATTTTCATTGAATACTACATCTCTACTCCTAATGATTTTCCTTTTTTCATAATCCCACAAACGATAAACAAAATCATCAACCCTGTATCCAATAAAGGTACATTTCTTTGATTTAGCCTCAAGCTTTGTTCTATCATCTCGTAGAGCTCAGTGGTTAAGCCCTAGCCTATGGGAGGGAATATATCTTTAGTCTTAGTTGTTGACCAGAAGGGCGTGGGTTTGGTTTTGATAAGGCACCATTAAAAAATCCTACGTAACTGCTACTGTCTTTCCCTCGCAACGAAAGGACCATGGCATGCATAGAAAGTAGAAATGGGTGGCTTATCGATGTAGATTTCTTTGTCATCTTGAATGGGGCTGATATAATTGTTCAATATCATACAACAGTAGTAGATTGCTATTTTTTTTTTTACTATATGTGACATGTTTGCATCATGCTAGATATAGACAAGGTCATTAAATGCTGCACTCTGGTTGTAACAGTTCAGATTAGTTAGGCCATTTTAGGCTATTCATGCATACATTTATCTCTCTAACAAATTGTTGTCATAATACACATTCAAGAAGTAAAACGCTGCACACTATCATATAAATGTCTGCACCTTGAATTTCTCAATGTTACAATGTTATATATGGCAGGAAGAATTCGAATCCACCATGTCCAAGAGGCAGAAGAAGAAGGCCCCTGTGGTCGAAGAAGGGCCAGAAGTAGAGGTTGTCACGAAGACCGAATACATATATGAAGACACTCAATGTGTTTCTGGTGTTGAACCTGAGTACAAATGGGGTGAAATATATAGATTGATTTCCCGCAGGGAGGTTCCCGACATGGACCTCGAAGAAGAATCCATCTATGCTAACATAGAGAAATCTTCTCTCATGAAAGTTGCCACCAGACCAGAGCTGTTCCCATGCTCTGAAGTAATTGGCTGGATTCTGCCCCGGGCAGATGTAACCACAATGATTCTGGGAAATGTTGAAGGATAGGGCTATGCTGCATTTAGCCCTGGATATGTGGCATTGGCTTATCACCTGACAGAAGCCCAAGTATTCTTATCTGAAGACTGGCTGAATAGCATTAGAATGGACCTGGTAGAGACTCTTAAGAGAATGCTATTGCAGGGAAAACATTACCGGTACAGAACGACAAGTGAGTATGATACAGTGAGCTTGAGGGATCCCTACATATTTATAGCTCTGATGCTTAATAGGGTCTTTGGGAGAGCTCATGGAAGATTCTTCAAGCTAGAGTGGATACCCATCATTTTCCATGTGGCCACCTAAGTGACAATCTTCAATTGGGCCATCTTGGTATCCAGCAGTATTTCTTCTTGCTTGACCTCAGCCTTGGAAGGAGAGTCCTGGAAAAGATCTGAATTTTATATGAGCTCAATACTCATAGACTGTATACTATGCAACCATCCTTTCCCTGGTCTTAGGTGCATCTAGGACAGGGAAAGAGTGCCTGTCTATGCTGCTTATAGACCATTGTGGGAACACCAGTACCACAGCCATTACGGGGAAGTATGTGAGCACTTCATTGTGCCGCTATACACACTTATTTTCTGGAAAGAGTGTGATTGTATGTCGGAGGAGGCCATGCAAGTGATACAAGAGTACGCAGACTACTATTTGAATGAACATGGCATGTACTTCAGAATGTCTGGAGGATCGAGGGCGCCTTCCCTACTGCAAAAATATGCAACTGACTACATTGTCCATAAGGAGGCGGTCAGACAAGTGTTCCTAGATGGAATAGGCAATTTCCTGTTCAAACACAAGAAGACTGCTTATCCTCCCTTACCTTTCCGACTAGGAAGCTACAGGTTCACTAAGGTGAAACAAGCTGGTGAATTTGTAGAGGAGCTAGAGAGATTCCACTTTGGAGAGATGCCCTATCACAGAAATGACTCCCATGGTAAAGTTGCGGAGCATTGTAAGGAAAACAAGGTGCATTTCAAGTATACTCACCATTTTGATAGGGAAGAATATGTCTTCCGGAATGCCCCAAACATGACTGCCCTGAAGAGAAGATTCACAAAGGAAATCACCACCAAAGGAGGAAAAGGGGACGAACAGGCTAAGGCTGAGGAAGAAGCCAAAAGGAGGGATGAAGAAGCCCAGAGGTTGGCAAAAGAAGCTATAGAAAGGCTACATATAGAAGAAGAAAAAAGAACTGCTCAGGAAGCAGCTGAGAAAGCAGAGGAAGCAGCTAGAAAAGAAGCAGAGGAAGCAAAGAGAAAGATCGATGAGGAGCTTCAAAAGCAAGAAGATGAAAGGATAAAGTTGACACAGCAGTCAGCTTCTGAAATAGCAGCAGGGCAAACCTAGGAGGTGGAGAACCCCGAGGTTCAGACCCCTCAAGTACCTGCTATCAGCATACCCATGGTCCCCACACTCAAGCTGGTCCCTTTTGTGCAGGAAAAGGGAAAGGAAATCCCTGATTTCAACACTGTATATTATGATAGGGAAACAAAGAGAATAATAAAGAGGACAGAGAGGAAAGTTGAGGCGGAATGTCTACTTGGTAAAATGATAATGGATATGGCTGTTATGTTAGGAACAGACCAAGATCGGAGATTTACCCTAAGAGCTGGGTCTGCATTCATCCAAGCTTCAGAGGATAATGTAAGCAAAATCATGATTGACTTGGAGCAATCAAAGAAATCTTCTGTTCAATTGAAAGATACATTGAGGCATGGGAGGGAAGAAAGCAACAGGCTCAAGAGGAAATATGAATACATGCAACAGGAAATGAAGTCCTCAAGAGCTGAAGTACAGGCCCTCCAAGTAGAAATGCAAGTCAAGGAAATAGCACAGGAGGCCCTAGAGAAAGTACAGAAGGAATGCCAAGATCTAAAGAGTAAGAAGGAACAGCTACTGGCAAAGGTGGAAGAGCTAGAAGAGCAGCAGAAGATCCTCTTGTAGGCCAATGATCTGCACACCCAAGAACTGAGAAAGGAACATCAGGAGCAGATTTCTTCTTTGACCACTGCTTTGGAAGGGGCAAAAGAACAGCAGGTTAACCTCCAGCCTTTCAAGGAGCATGTATTGACCAAGAAAACCAAGATGCTGCAGCTGCAGACTGCTGTTGAAAAAGAAAGATGTAGAGTGCTGCAGATCGACGGCCGATTGGAGGAGATCCTGGAAAATGCATCCTACTTTGTGGATAGATCCCAGGACATCCTAGAGGTCCTTACTGCACGAATGGCAAGGTTGGAGAACAACGAAGAAATCCCAGCAGAGCTACCGTCAAAAGACCAACAGGCCCTCAAACAGGACTACAACCTAGTGGAGTTTGCTATTAACACCGCTGAAGACTTCAAGAAGGCAGTAAAAAAGACAAAGGGATTATGCACCGAGTTTTACAGAAGACTTCTCATTACATACAACCGATGCTAGATAGAAGCTGCAGAGAGGCTTGAAGCTTTCCCAGATCACGATGCCTTTGTGGAGCTATTGCATAAGAGATTCTAGGAGGAAGAAGCTAAGGTACAGGATATCAAAGCCTTGTATGGTCTGATTTTGAGAAGTGAAGTAGATCATCCAGCTATTAGTGTACAACTTCTGGAAGATGAGCTCCGATTGAGTACATCCAGGGTCGAGGCTATCAAGAATCAAGCTGAGAAGTTTGAGATAAATATTCAGTTTTTGGAGCCTTGTGCTTTTGAAGGCATCGCTAAGGAAGCTGCAGCATGGAAGAAGTTGCTAGACATTCAAGTGGGCCCCTCCTCATGAAGGATCGATCATTATTGTAATTTGTAACTATTTGTAAAACATTTAAGAAAAGTAGAATGTTGGGAGATGAGAGGTTGGGAAGCCCAAAGTTCACTTTGGGCAGCCCAACAGTCTGACTCTTTTGTATAAATGTAAAAGACTTAGAAGGGAACGGGAATTTTTCCCAGTAATACTGGTGAAGACATATTGTAAGAAGAACTATTTCCTTTTGCAATAGAAAATTACATTTTGCCTATTGGAGAAAGCTTAGTGGAATATTCAAATGTTGTGCTATGGATTTGTTGAAGAGGAACTATTTCGTTTTCAGCTTTATGTCCATCAACTGTGAGACCGTTCTAACTCATTGAACCTATGTTCTTGCATGAATGTTTTCCGGTTTATTTTATGAAGATTTCCACTATGAGTAATGGATGCTGTTCATAAACAATTGGCTATCTGATTGTTGAAATATCTTTAATCTTTCATGTGTTGTAGATAAGAATATCAGCTACCTGTAATTTCTGTTTATAATGCATGAATAATCCACATTACTCATAAATAAATCATATTCTAGCTCCCCGGGGATAGGTGGATAGATAGGTAGTTAGATGGATAGTTAGTTTATTTCATTCTTGCATATGTAATGTAGATGCTTGTGAGCCTAAGACGAGAGGTAAGAACCTGCGCATCACATTGTGACTGCTCCTTGCATCTCGATCACCCTGCATTGTTAATTAGGCCTTTGCATTTCATACATTAAGTCAAAAATACAAAAAACTCGGTGGACCGGGCCGCAACCGGTAAAACCTTTGTTTTGTTACTTTGACCTACGGTTGCCGGACTGCAAAAACCGGACGGATTCCCTACACCAAACAATCAACGGGCTGGTTGGGAATGTTGACTGGGGAGAATCCCTTACTGTTGTCGCCTGCGAATTTCCAGGCCTCAACAGTTCTGGCACTAGAAGGAGGGCCTCCAGTGAATGGTTGGCCGTGGAAACTTAGTTTTCCCAAGATTACCTTACTAGCAGATATTTGAAGCTTTCAGCCTGACCTAGGTACTTACTATTTTCGGTTATACCTTTGAAGTAAGAAAGCTTGTTCTCATCCTGTGTTGTTCTTTGCTCAGACTCTTGTTCTTGTAGCTGAGCCTATGGCTGGAATCAATGTAAATCAGCCCAACCCATTACCAGCATGGAGAGCAAGGTCCCCTTTGAACCTCACACCGCCTTTGAATAACCTACCTCAAGCCTTTGACAAGCTGTTGCCTAAGTTTGACCCCGAAGAAAGGATTGCTATAGACGACCACTTGCAAAGCTTTTATCTAGCATTAGAAGGGCTAAGGGCTGGGGAGTATGAAGATGTGGTTTGTAGACTGTTCCCTCACACCCTGAAAGGAGTAGCATCATCCTGGTATTTCAGTCTCCTTACAAATTCGATTCCTGATTGGGACACCTTCGAGAAGGTTTTCAGAAGTAAATACACCACCCAAAAAACACATGCCTCATTAATGAAAGGTCTTGGTTTGTTAAGAAAAGAGAAGAATGAGAAGGTACATATTTTCACTCAACGATTATAAATATACCTAAAGAACTTCTCTGAAGCTAACAGACCCTCAGACAAGGTCTTAATTGAGTATTATACCTCAGCCCTAGGGCCTGAGCTGGCCATGTTTGCCAAGATGAAAGCCAAACCTACATTGGCAAAGACTTATGAAGAGGCCGAAAGAGTAGAGGCTGAGAGGGAAAGTGTAGAATATTATCTTGATCTACTTGGAGAGAAAACTACAGATAGAAGAGCTTTGGTGTTGTCCAAACCCAAAAAGGAGCACTCATATGATTTTGAGGGAATGATGAAAATGATGCAGAAGCTTTCCATCCGAATAATAGATTTGGAAAAAGAAAGGGACATTTAGAAAACTTATAAGCCCTACTATCCGAAAAGAGAGGATAATAACCAATGGAAAATCCCTCCCCCAAATTTAGCCTCAATAAATATAACATAAATAGGGGGGGATAATTTCTGTACTTTTCACCAGCAACCTCACTCTGAGAAGAAGTGCCCTCAATGGTTGAATTCAATGTCTTTGGTAATGAATAAGTTGCTGAAGTCCAAATTGGCTGAAGACAGTGGTGAAGAAGGAGGAAAAGAACAGACCATAGAGGAGCAAAATGATGATACCATGTTCTCATGGAAGGGTGTTTTGCTTTTCAACACAGAAGAAGATGCTCTCAAATCTCAGTATACACCTACATCCACAAAAGATAAGAACCTAGCAATTAAGGATAATGCAATACTTCCAAAGGTTAAAAATTTGCAAGAGAATGTCAAGAGGCAGGTAGATGTGAATGCTAAAGACGACACACCTGAAGCAACCACTTGCAAATAGGAAACAGAGCCACTCGTTGAACCTGCCAATCCTGTGGAAGATGATGAGGATGGAAAAGTTGACAAACTTAAAGAGGAGATGCCTACAAAAAATCAACCTGTGGAAGAAAAGATCGAATTAACTAGGCCAAGGAAAACTAGCACTCCACCTTTCCTTGTGACTCCTGAAATTTTAAATCATAAGGTGCATTATTGTTTGGTGGACTCTGGATCATCGATGAATGTTATGCCTCTGGCAGTTTTTAAAAAACTTAATGGGCAGCTAAAACCTACTATTTCGGATGTCACGCAACTAGACAAGACTAGTGTCAAAGTAGTGGGGGAGATGGAGAATGTTCTGATTCGATTGTCTGCAAATAAAAGGACATGTCATTACATTGACATTGTAGTAGCAGACATACTTGATGGCTATGGAATGATCTTGAACTGAGATTGGACAACAAGACTGAATGGGTACTTTGCTTCAGATTGGTCTCACTTGTGGTTACCTCAGAAGGGCAGCCCAAACCTAATTAAGATATTAAGAGAACCCTACATGAAGCACAATGTCACTAAGCTAGGAGAGGGAAATGAATCTACTGAGTCTAACCTGGGAAATTATCTGACTGAGTGTAAGCTAAGACATCATACCTCAAGCAAGGCCAGTTCTACGATTGACACTCAGCTTGAGCTCCTTCAACTTCTTCAGGCTGTAAGAGATGATTATAGGATTGTAGACACATGTTCAGTTTCAAAAATAGCACAGTTAGACCATGGTTAGGTATCCCATGTCTGTGATCTATCCCACCCTTTAAATCTCTAGATTTAAAAAATTATTTTCAGGAGTGGGCAAATTTTTTCTTTCTTTTTGCTTTGTACATAAATAAATTGTCTTGTGTTCTTTAATGCTTTAATGCTTTTTCTTTTAATTGTTTGATTTGATGCTGTTTTCTTTATTACTTTGCTAGCATTTCTTTGGTTTTGAATAAAGAGGCAAACTTTTGGTTGCAATGGAAACATCATGGTTCTTTATTAACTGAAATCTTGAGCAAAAGACTGTGCTTTAAAGTATAGAATGTCTTCTAGTAGCAGTGTTCCTAACTGGCAATGCATTCATTGAATTCTTACTTAACCCCTGTAAATAGCTCAGAAGTAAAAGAAGTCTGGAATACTATTTCAAGGCTCCATCCATTTCACATCTTAAATATCCAAGGGGGTGACAGCAAAAGACCCACGGAAAGGAAGCAGAGTAAGACAGTATATCATATATAAATGATCTCATGACATATATTCAGAAAAGCAGAAAGCTATCAAGAGTCAAAACTCATTAAAGAAAAACAATATATATCAAAGCAAAATATCAAAGCATGAAGTACTAAATGGCCACAAGATCCTCTCCGTCCGTGAACTGAAATATGAAGTACATTGTTCACACAAAAGGACACTATGGGATAGAGGATCCTGAATTAAAATTCAGTGAGAAAGGCCTGCGGGAGGACTCATATCAAAAGAACTAAAGTTAAAAAGGCACACAAGTGCAGTTGGCATGGGAATGAGGAACAAAAGGATAATACTGTTTACTCTCTGTTACAATCATGTGGTGTCCAAGCTGTAAACTACCTGAGGACAGGCAAAATAAACCTCACTTATTTGGCCTCAAAAGAGTTATTCAGACTTGCAATATTTCTGATGTTACCATTTCCCAAAGAATAGACTACTTCTCAATGGTTTAAATGCTTAAGTTGGCCAACCTGAGGATAAAGACATCTAGAAGATTTCAACTTTTATTCAGACGGTCTTGCACTGGGAAGGAGTTAATTTAGAAATCTGGGGTTCACCAGCTAGTCACCAATTGTTGCAGCTGCAACAATTTCCCAAAATTCTAAAAATTTTAGGACCCTCCTTTGCTTGAATCAGTTGGATTTTCTTCTTGAAATTGGTCTAAGAACTTTCAGAAAGACTTTGCTTATGCTTGGATTGAGCTACCCATTGTTTCACTTTTTGATCAAGTTCTATCACTGCCCTTAAGCACATTTGAAAACATGCTGGAATCGGAAGATGATTTGTTTTGATTTTCCACCGTTGCGGGTGGATCTTAGCTTTGGTCTTCCATAGTTGCGGATGGTTTTTTGTTTTGCGGAAAGAAAAACCTTCCGACTTCCGACCCGTTGGGTTTTACACGTCAGACACTTTTATGTTTGGCATCGAAAGCTTTTATGATCTTTTCTTCCACCGTTGCGGATGGGTTTTCGATTTTTGACTTTCGGTTCTCTCCCAATTTGGGTGATTTTTTTCGACTGCTTTTGAGTTTTGAGTCGAAACCTTTTATCATGTTAGTTTTCCCTGTTGTGGAAAGATTTAAACTTTTTTCTCCCGATCTAAAACCTTCCGACGTCCGATCTCTTAACTGCTACCTGATGTGTATAACCAGAACGGAAGAATTGGCGCTTTAATCGTCCGCCGTAGCGGAAGAACATTTGCTTTCATCCTTCGATTCGAAAACCTTTCAACGTCCGATATTATGTTTTTTTTTGCCATGCGTGTCTTCGTGGCTGGGTCTACGTTTTGGCCATCCCCCATTATGGAAGGGAGATTACTTCCAACCTTCGATGCAAAAGCTCGCCGATGTCCGATATTTTCTCCTCGCACGTGCGATCAAATATATATACGGGGACGATGTATTGTTATTCTATTGATATTTTTTCGCTGAGCACTGTCGCCATCGAGCTGTCATTTTCTTGAGGTAGCTAAGGTCCCCGCTGTCAATGTACCTACATCCAGGTGGCAGCTGAGGAAGCCTGACCATCATCAATCCGCCATACTCGTCGTATAGCTAGGTAGGCTCCTCGTCGTTTTTCCCGTTCCATTTGAACTGTTAGTGGTTTTCTACGGTGGTTTTAGGTCCCCAGCTGTTTTCCTCGCCCTGCTAGGTTATACGCTTATATAAGTGGAGATTTTATCTTATTTGACTGTGGGAGGGCAGTTTAACCATCAGGGCAGCTTTGATTTTTTTCCACCGCCGTTCATTTTGCCACCCTGCGCATAGGGATTGAAGGGTTTCTGCACAGACGGTCGTTACACCGTCTGCGCCAAACCGCCCTGCATAGTTATAATAGGTAGGAGGTAGGTCTACCATGGACTGCTTTAGGGGTTTTGGGGCTGTTTATCCTGTGGTACGCTACCCGTTGTTGAATCCCTAGCCGTTTCCACCTATGCGGTTTTGCGCGTCCTCAGCGAGCTTAGTGTCGAATCCGTGGCTTGCCGGAGGGGATATGTCTTTTCTATTGGTGTAGGTGTGGTGCCATTGAGAAAACCTCATAGTTACTACTGTTGTTTCCCACATCGCTTAAACCCCAGCCGTTTTGTACCTATATACTTCAAGCTACCCCGTAGAGCTCAGCGGTCAAGCCCCAGCCTGTGGGAGGGAATATATCTTTATTCTTAGTTGTTGACCAGAAGGGCGTGGGTTTGGTTTTGATAAGGCACCGTTAAAAAATCCTGCGTAACTGCTATTGTCTTTCCCTCGTAGCGAAAGGACCATGGCATGCATAGAAAGTAGAAATGGGTGGCTTATCGATGTAGATTTCTTTGTCATCTTGAATGGGGCTGATATAATTGTTCAATATCATACAGCAGTAGTAGATTGCTATTTTTTTTTTTTACTATATGTGACATGTTTGCATCATGCTAGATATAGACAAGGTCATTAAATGTTGCACTCTGGTTGTAACAGTTCAGATTAGTTAGACCATTTTAGGCTATTCATGCATACATTTATCTCTCTAACAAATTGATGTCACAATACACATTGAAGAAGTAAAACGCTGCACACTGTCATATAAATGTCTGCACCTTGAATTTCTCAATGTTACAATGTTATATATGGCAGGAAGAATTCGAATCCACCATGTCCAAGAGGCAAAAGAAGAAGGCCCCTGTGGTCGAAGAAGGGCCGGAAGTAGAGGTTGTCACGAAGACCGAATACATATATGAAGACACTCAATTTGTTTCTGGTGTTGAACCCGAGTACAAATGGGGTGAAATATATAGATTGATTTCCCACAGGGAGGTTCCCGACATGGGCCTCGAAGAAGAATCCATCTATGCTAACATAGAGAAATCTTCTCTCATGAAAGTTGCCACCAGACCAGAGCTGTTCCCATGCTCTGAAGTAATTGGCTGGATTTTTCCCCATGCAGATGCAACCACAATGATTCTGGGAAATGTTGAAGGACAGGGATATGCTGCATTTATCCTTGGATATGTGGCGTTGGCTTATCACCTGCGAGAAGCCCAAGTATTCTTATCTGAAGACTAGCTGAATAGCATTAGAATGGACCTGGTAGAGACTCTTAAGAGAATGCTATTGCAGGGAAAACATTACCGGTACAGACCGACAAGTGAGTATGATACAACAAGCTTGAGGGCTCCCTACAAATTTATAGCTCTGATGCTTAATAGGGTCTTTGGGAGAGGTCATGGCAGATTCTTCAAGCTAGAGTGGATACCCATCATTTTCCATGTGGCCACCCAAGGGACAATCTTCAATTGGGCTAGCTTGGTATCCAGCAGTCTTTCTTCTTGCTTGACCTCAGCCTTGGAAGGAGAGTCCCAAAAAAGATTTGAATTTTATATGAGCTCAATACTCATAGACTGTATACTATGCAACCAGCCTTTCCCTGGTCTCGGGTGCATCTAGGACAGGGAAAGAGTGCCTGTCTATGCTGCTTATAGACCATTGTTGGCACACCAGTACCACAGCCATTACAGGGAGGTATGTGAGCACTTCATTATGCCGCTATACACACTCATTTTTTGGAAAGAGTGTGATTTTATGTTGGAGGAGGCCATGCAAGTGATACAAGAGTACGCAGACTACTATTTGACCGAACATGGCATGTACTTCAGAATGTTTGGAGGATCGAGGGCGCCTTCCCTACTGCCAAAATATGCAACTGACTACATTGTCCATAAGGAGGTGGTTAGACAAGTGTTCCTAAATGGAATAGGTAGTTTCCTGTTCGAACACAAGAAGACTGCTTATCCTCCCTTACCTTTCCAACTAGGAAGCTACAGGTTCACTAAGGTGAAACAAGCTGGTGAATTCGTAGAGGAGCTAGAGAGATTCCACTTTGGCGAGATGCCCTATCACAGAAATGACTCCCATGGTAAAGTTACGGAGCATTGTAAAGAAAACAAGGTGCATTTCGGGTATACTCACCATTTTGATAGGGAAGAATCTGTCTTTCAGAATGCCCCGAACATGACTGCCCTGAAGAGAAGATTCACAAAGAAAATCACCACCAAAGGAGGAAAAGGGGACGAACAGGCTAAGGTTAAGGAAGAATCCAAAAGGAGGGATGAAGAAGCCCAGAGGTTGGTGAAAGAAGCTGTAGAAAGGCTACATACAGAAGAAGAAAAAAGAACTGCTCAGGAAGCAGCTGAGAAAGAAGAGGAAGCAACTAGAAAAGAAGCATAGGAAGCAAAGAGAAAGCTCGATGAGGAGCTTCAAAAGCAAGAAGCTAAAAGGATAAAGTTGACACAGTAGTCAGCTTCTAAAACAGCAGCAGGGAAAACCCAGGAGGTGGAGAACCCTGAGGTTCAGACCTCTCAAGTACCTGCTACCAGCATACCCATGGTCCCCACACTCAAGTTGGTCCCTTTTGTGTAGGAAAAGGGAAAGGAAATCCCTTATTTCAACACTGTATATTATGATAGGGAAACAAAGAGAATAATAAAGAGGACATAGAGGAAAGTTGAGGCGGAAGGTCTACCTGGTAAAATGATAACGGATACAGCTGTTATGTTAGGAACAGACCATGATCCGAGATTTACCCTAAGAGCCGAGTCTGCATTCATCCAAGCTTCAAAGGATAATGTAAGCAAAATCATGATTGACTTGGAGCAATCAAAGAAATATTCTGCTCAATTGAAAGATACATTGAGGCACGAGAGGGAAGAAAGCAACAGGCTCAAGAGGAAATATGAATACATGCAACAGGAAATGAAGTCCTCAAGAGCTAAAGTACAGGCCCTCCAAGTAGAAATGCAAGTCAAGGAAATAGCACAGGAGGCCCTAGAGAAATTACAGAAGGAATGCCAAGATCTAAAGAGTGAGAAGGAACAGCTACTGGCAAAGGTGGAAGAGCTAAAAGAGCAGCAGAAGATCCTCTTGCAGGCCAATGATCTGCACACCCAAGAACTGAGAAAGGAACATCAAGAGCAGATTTCTTCTTTGACCACTGCTTTGGAAGGGGCAAAAGAACAGCAGGTTAACCTCTAGCCTTTCAAGGAGCATGTATTGACCAAGAAAACCAAGATGCTGTAGCTGCAGACTGCTGTTGAAAAAGAAAGATGTAGAGTGCTGCAGATTGATAGCCGATTGGAGGAGATCCTGGAAACTGCATCCTACTTTGTGTACAAATCCCAGGACGTCCTAGAGGTCCTGACTGCACGAATGGCAAGGTTGGAGAACAACGAAGAAATCCCAGCAGAGCTACCATCAAAAGACCAACAGGACGTCAAACGGGACTACAACCTAGTGGAGTTTGCTATTAACACCGCTGAAGACTTCAAGAAGGCAGTAAAAAAGACAAAGGGATTATGCAATGATTTTTGCAGAAGTATTCTCATTACATACAACTGATGCCAGATAGAAACTGCAGAGAGGCTTGAAGCTTTCCCAGATCACGATGCCTTTGTGGAGCTATTACAGAAGAGATTCCAGGAGGAAGAAGCTAAGGTATAGGATATCAAAGCCTTGGATGATCTGATTTTGAGAAGCGAAGTAGATCATCTAGCTGTCAGTGTATAGCTTCTGGAAGATCAGCTCCGATTGAGTACATCCAGGGTCGAGGCTATCAAGAATCAAGCTGAGAAGTTTGAGATAAATATTCAGTTTTTGGAGCCTTGTGCTTTTGAAGGCATCGCTAAGGAATCTGCAACGTGGAAGAAGTTGCTAGACAGTCAAGTGGGCCCCTCCTCATAAAGGATTAGTTATTGTTGTAATTTGTAACTATTTTGTAAAACATTTAATAAAAGTAGAACGTTGGGAGACGAGAGGTTGGGAAGCCCAAAGGTCACTTTGGGCAGCCCAACAGTCTAACCCTTTTGCATAAATGTAAAAGACTTAGAAGGGAACGAGAATTTTTCCCAGTAAGACTGGTGAAGACATATTGTAAGAAGAACTATTTCCTTTTGCAATAGAAAATTACAGTTTGCCTATTGGAGAAAGCTTAGTGGAATATTCAAATGTTGTGCTATGGATTTGTTTAAGAGGAACTATTTCATTTTCAGCTTTATGTCCATCAACTGTGAGACTGTTCTAACTCATTGAACCTATGTTCTTGCATGAATGTTTTCTGGTTTATTTTATGAAGATTTCCACTATGAGTAATGGATGCTGTTCATAAACAATTGGCTATCTGTTTGTCGAAATATCTTTAATCTTTCATGTGTTGTAGATAAGAATATCAGCTACCTATAATTTCTGTTTATAATGCATGAATAATCCACATTACTCATAAATAAATCATATTCTGGCTCCCCGGGGATAGGTGGATAGATAGGTAGTTAGATGGATAGTTATTTTATTTCATTCTTGCATATGCGATGTAGATGCTTGTGAGCCTAAGACGAGAGGTAAGAACCTGCGCATCACATTGTGATTGCTCCCTGCATCTCGATCACCCTGCATTGTTAATTAGGCCTTTGCATTTCATACATTAAGTCCAAAATACAAAAAACTCGGTGGACCGGGCCGCAACTGGTAAAACCTTTGTTTTGTTACTTTGACCTACGATAGCCAGACCGCAAAAACCGGATGGATTCCCTAAACCAAACAATCAAAGGGCTAGTTGGGAACGTTGATTGGGGAGAATCCCTTACTGTTGTCGCCTGCGAATTTCTAGGCCTCAACACCTTCATGGTATGGATTATCTATGATGAGTCCTCACAGACATTGTAGTATAACACTCACTTAGGAGTGGTCCTAACCTCAGTGGTATGGATGTTCTATGATGAGGATTTACATTTTGAATGCAGTTGATATCTTCTCTGCAGACAATACTCTTACATGGTAGAGTATACCTACATGTAAGTGTAGATACCATAGTATAACAATCACTTGGGAGTGGTCCTAACCTCAATGGCATGGATGGTCTATGATGAGTCCTCACAGATGATAGGGTCTGCACTAGGTGCGGTCGAGATCTACATTTAGTTATAGGTGATTCATTTGATCGATATCATGGATCATGCCTATGGAGTATTGCATCATCCTTAGACTTATGTCCTAAAGTTATTGGTATTAATGATCCCACAAATACATCATGTGTACTGTAGGTAGCGTGGTGGAAAAGGATCAAGTAGATCGAAGTACAACGGTGAAGGGCCAAGTAGATAGAAGTGATGTTGCAAAGGATCGAAAGGATCAAAGTGTTGTTGCAAAAGGATTGAAAGGATGGAAATGCTCATACAAAGGATCGAGAATATCACCAGGCTACTATAGAAGGATCAAAGTGATGTTGTAAAGGATCAAAAGGATCGAAGTGCTGCTCCAATAGGATCAAAAGGATTGAAGTGCTTCTACAAAGGATCGAGAAGATCAGAAGGCTGCTACAGAAGATCGAAGTGCTACTACAAAGGATCAATATGATCAAGGTGCTACTACAAAGGATCAAGAAGATTGAAGTACTCCTGCAAAGGATTAGAAGATCGAAGTGCTGCTACGAAGGATCCAAAGGTCGAAGCGTTGATGCAAAAGGATCAAGGGATCATGTGATGCAGAAGATGAAAAGTAACTATTCTAGTTATTGGTTGTGAAAACTTCCTATGACGTATAGATGTATTACCTCGATGTATTGCTGAATATATTGTCTCTCTATGCTCCTATTGTGTATGATGTTGTCATTAGAATAACCTTCTCGTTAAGGGGGAGTGTTGAATATTGTAACTTCAAATGATATTCTAAATGTATTTTACTGATGTAACTCAAGGGAGATGTTATTATTCCCCCGACAGAGTGTTACTATTGTATTTGGTCATCATAAAGTCATGAGGTAAATATTCCATTGTAAGTCAGGTCAATAGTACCCTAATGAATAATATAATATATTGTTTTGAGTCTTCCTAGGTGAAGTCGACCTAGACAGTTTAGTAGGGCTGACTTGATTAGGGTAAAAGTCAATTGGCTCAATGTCTATAAATAGAAGAGCTTTGTTTCTTATTTGGACACACAGACTCTCACCTATGTAGCGCATATGAGAGAGAGAGAGAGAACAAAAAGGATGAGGATAAATGTTTTGGGGTTATATCTTATACATATTATACAAAGGAAGTTTTTCTAGATTTTCTTCCCCTTGAGGGTTTCTTGGGATAAATATTGTGTTTATCTTGTGATTGTGTTTCTATTAGTGATTCTGTATATTCTACTGCTATAATTTTGAATTAAACACTAATGATATCTAGTCTAGCATATGAAATATTAAAAGTCCTTAAGCAAGCATCTATATTGACTTCATTGGAGAATATCCTATGCCTTGTATAGGTGGTGACTATTTTTTCATGGTAAACTACTTCAACAATATCTATGTGCTCATTGCATGCAAGGAGACAATATTTGAACAAGTGGTAGCTGAGTCAATTTTTAGTCATGTTTGGGTACATTTTAGATTACCCAATTCTATCATATTCGGTCAAGATAGTAGGTTATTAGATAGGATTTGGACATCACATTGGGAGAGGAAATATACCAAGCTAAGGTATTCCACTTATTTTCATCCTTGTACCAACAAATAAATAAAGGTTTTCAACTAGAAATCGGTGCAATGCTTGAGGATATACTAGAAAGAATACAAAGATATGGGATGACTAATTGGTGTACATTCAAATTTCATACAATCAAGGAATTTATTCCTCTACCAACAAGTCTCCTTTTAATACTTGTTTTGTTTTTTTACCTCCTTCACCACTTGACATTTTGTATGGACAGTGGAAGGACAAGCAATAACTACTAGGATATGAGAAGAAGGAAAGCATATCTATGGACAAGATCAAGTAGATACATTTGAAGGCATATGAGGAGATTCATAGAATCCAATAGTAGTATAATTAAAATCATGAATAACACTAGGAAGATCATACATTTCATGTTAGATATAAGTTGTGGCTTGACCTATGTAAGGAGTAGCTACAATGTGTAGAAAATAAGCTCAAGTCCCTTAGATATGGACCATTTGAAATTGTTTAACATGTGAATGAGAATTCCTTCAAATTGATACTTCCTCTATGTTGGAAACATAATCCTTTGGGGTTATGAATATTTTTGTATTTACTATTCACATGAATACCAAGAGTCGCAAAGAATAGGAACAACCATCAGGAGTCCAATAGACACCCTGGAATTTGAAAACCAAGGGTCATCTCATGTATATATATGTACACACATTAATGAGAAAATCAATGCACTCTTATCTATCTCTTATGTATTTATTTGGTTTTGTGTTAGCCAATGTCCATGTTTTCCCTATTACACATCCTAATAGTGGTAATATAGAATGCCTATTGCTCTTAGGCCTGTGAGAAACTCTGGTATTTTTCCATATCACTTTAATCGGTGTCTGTGGCACTATATAATATGTGGATATTTCCTCTCTAAGAATGATATATATCTATGTTGGGTGACTACATGGAGCTGGAGATATTCATTTAAATGTGTTCTTCTATTTGTTGTGTTGGAGTATTGCGGACTTGTGTGAGTTATGTTGGTGGACTCCCTCTCTACGTTAATTTTTCCCTTTGTGGTGAATTTATGTGCCTTTTTTTGCATCATTCAATGTTCTTGTGTGGATCTCGATATTAACAAGCTGAAACTCTATCTCATTCATCTCATTGTTGATATCTCTCAACTCTTGGTTATTTTTGAATAAGTTCTTTGAACGCATGATTTCCAGTTTATTTTCACCCACAACATCCTTATCTACAAATGTTCTAAGGCTTCCAATAATATGTTACTAATTATTGTACATGTACTTCTGTATCTATGCATTTTTTTTGTGATTCCATTTCACACATTCCTTTTCTCTCCACTAACCAAACCACTCACATGAACCCCTCCTCGAAGTTCAGTGATACTATCCAATGTGTGGTATATCCCATCCACTATACCTATGTTCTATCTGAGTTTATGACTTGAGTTAACACCTCCCATCCAAAATCATTGTATGTATTTGCGTTCAATTTCACATTTATGCTTCATTTGGAGAAGATTTGGCATTTCATTTGTAGCTCCATTTGGAATTTGTTTCTATCTATTCAACACAAGGTATTCCATAGGGTAGGTGGTTATGGAATGAGAAGGTTAAAGACTTAATATTTCTAGACATCACTTCATTAAGTCTTAGTCTAGAAATTATGGGTGGTAGTTCTATTACCATATAATACCACCATTCCCACCAAGCATGGAGTAGAATTCTTAGCTTATTTAAATAACCATATTAGGGTTTCAATTATATGAAGGAACATGCATTAACGAAGGATAATAACATGTTGGATGAATTTAAGCTCATAAGAATCCCATCAAATCCTAGAGGCATCTTGCATATTGTCTTCTTTGACATAGATGCAACCGAATTCCTCAATGCTTCTGTCATAGACAAAATTTTCGTAGTGATGAAAAAGATCACTAGAACTAATGAAAAGTGATGACTGAGCAGGAAGGAAATCAATAAAATGGTACCTAGTTCCAAGAAGAAAAAGTATGAGAGTGATAAGTTTAAAATAACCATGATTTCCTATATTGCATACACCTAGAGAAAGCCAATATCATCTCATATATTGATACCCTTTCAACATTAGATTATTGATGTGTTTGAAGTTGTGTTAGATTGGTGAATGAATGTGTTGGATTGTTGAATGAATGCAATGAATTCCATAATTGAGTAGAGATACTCCATTTTCTGAGTTGAGTTTCTACTTATATCACTTGTTTGTTGCGACATATTGGTATTGGTATTGGTATCACTTGTTGGTATCTTTACGTTTCACTTGTCGGTATCTTCCAAAGTTATCGGTGTGGTGATCATTGCGTTTTATCTAAAGTATTTTCAAATACTGAAGTAGTTAGGATGAGCGTAAACCTTATGGTTCATCATTAAAGAAACTAGATCATTTGCTTAACAAAGCTGGAGAGAATTGGGAATTGAATCAACTCACAATGATGAAATATTTTGCTTCACAATTTCCTATTAGTGGTTATTTAATGGATAAAAGAGATTGTACAATAATGTTGAACATGTGTCGTCATTGATGTCAAAGGAAATAATGTTGAACCTAAGTGTTATCATTGATTTCAAAATACATGTGTTGTCATTGATGAGTTGATGTCAAAATAAAATGGAGGGTTCCTCATACAAATCCACCTTGGTGGAATATATAAGTTCATAAAGTGAAAAGATACCAATATGACATGGTTCATAAGTGTGTATTTAACAACCTTGAAAAAAGAATATGAAAAATGGTATATATGCGAGAATACCACTTTGGCATGAGACTTATGAACAAGAATATGAGATATGAACTTGTGAGTAAAAGTCCCACAAATAAGATGGCATATGTGCACCAAACACCACAGAGATGAATTATGATAAGTGGAACACCAATGCAAATCATAACTTGATCAAGATGCAAACAAGTGGGAGTGTTATTCAAGTAAAAGGAACTTCAACAAGTGGACACATATCTTGAGTTAGGAAGAGTATAAATAAGTAAGATATGGGTGTGTTGAAGTAAAATTGAATAATGAATACTTAAAGCTAATATGTTTTTGGTCAAGATTCATTTTCTTGGGGTATAAATGGCTCATTCATCACATAAATAATATTTATGCAACTTGTACTAATTGCGTAGATTAACAAAATATGAACAACAAGAACAACACTAGATAGAAGGATGCCCAGTATTTGGGATGTGTGAAGGTGCTACTCAGTAGATGATTAAAACCTCTACATCACAAAAGTGACTGAGTAATATAAGATTGGAGAATAACCACAGACATAGCTGCATATTGTAGTTAAGGAAACTCACTAGTTTGACACAAAAAAATGCAAGACATAGATCAGAATAGATACAACACTTGTAGTTTTCAGATAAGGTAATTTTCATATTCCATTTCTTTGATGCACACTTACTTCTATACAAGGGAGGAAGGAAGGGGAAAGAAAAAGGGAATTAGAGCTTACTTCTAGTAGGTGCTGGTAAACTTCTCAAGGAGGAAAAACACGGCAAGGAAGAGGGAGTTGCAGCTTCCTTCAAGTCGTAACTGGTAAAAATCAAGGAGTGGGTGTTTCCTTCCATTAGTGGTTGGTAAAACAAATTAGGGGGTTGGAGCATCCTTCCAATTAGAGTTGATAAATATAATTTTGGAGTGCGGGCTTCCATTTAGTAATAGTTGAAGAAACAATTGGAGATTACAATATTCCATGGGTTGTTTCCTGAGTGATATTAGTTTCAGTTTGCATAGTAAGACATACATCTGTTCAAGTTGGTTCCTGGAGTTCATGAATTGGATCTCACGTTGCTGGTTGGTGCCTATAACTAGTAGATTATTGATTATGGATCAGATTGACATCTTAAATGAGTTGGTGCTCATGTTTAGATATTTTACTCTCCCACTGATGTAATAAATCATTTTATCTATAGATATACATATAATTATTCTTCAATATTTATGCGCAGTTGTGTTTGTTTCAGCTGAAAAGATTTAAGTGGTGAAAATTGTTTAATTTTGAAATAATTTAATATCTATGCTTTATACTGATTCACCCCCCATTCAGTATAAGATAAGTCCAACAATTGGTATCAAAGGGAGTTACTTCAGTGACATAATAACATCTAGAATATAGATCCAATGCAGACATGGAAAGACAAGAAGGATTGTCTACCAACATAGCACCTAGGTTTGATGGCTCCAACTATACATTTTGGAAGATACAAATCGAGGTCTATTTGCAATATATCAGTATGGATATTTGGAAATCATTAGAGAATGAATATGAATTTCCAAAAGCAACTTCAATTGAATCATGGGGAACTAATGAAAATGAGCACACAACTTTTAAAACTACAATAGTCGACCTAAAAAATAGAAGAAATTATGAGTGGAATGCAAAAGAAAATAATGAAATACTCGTTGGGCTCGATGATGCTGAATTCACTAAATTTAAGTAGGGACTACAACTATGGAAATATAGGACAAACTAAAGAGAATTTATGAAGGGATTGAAATGGCCAAGAAGGCCAAGTCACAAACCTTCTCTGCACGGTTTGAAACATTAAAGATGAAAGAAGATGAAGACATTGCAACATATTTTATCAGAGTAGATGAGATAGTGAGTTCCATAAAGATATTTGGAACAATGATTGAAGAAGATTCAATTGCACAAAAAATCTTGAAAAACCTACCTTCATGGTTCAACTAAAAGGTTCCAGTCTTAGAATTAGATCTAACTTGGACAAATTGATAAAATATGAGCTGCATGAAATTCTCACTGCCTATGAGATGATGACTGAACCAAAAAATGTCTCCAGAAATGAAGCAACAATTAAAGCCACAAGTAAGCCCAAAAAAATCAATCATGAGTGTAAGAACCCATTTGACATGTCTAATGAAGAAGAAGCTAATTTTGTGAGAAAGTTAAAAAGAATACAAGGAAAGTACAAGGGGAAGTTTCCCTTAAATTGCTTCAAAAGTGTAGGGTTCTGCACTTTGCTTAAAAGTGTATGTATGAAGAAAACAAGGAAAGTGAGAGTGAAGAAGAACCAAAATACCAAGAACGAAGGAATAAGCATAAAAACAAATAGACTTGGGGATAGGAAGAAATTTCCAAGGCAGGGGAAGATATTGTACACTAAGGAGGATAATGGTTTATTAGAGGAAGATGGATAAAAAATATAGTCCAATATATGTATTGTTTATGGCACTAATTCAGGACAAAAATTTAGGAGGAGGGAGATCATCAATCAAATGAGTTCAAGGAAGCACATAGAAACCATCTAAGAAATGGACCTATAATTGGATTTATATGTCCCCTACACAATATGAGGATGAAGAAAATTCAATATGCACAAAAGAATATTCCAAACAAGAAAAGAATACTAAAAGTAAATGTCCCTACAATAGAATCAGTTTACCATCTTCAAAAAATGAGGTAAAAGAGAATTCAGACAACATAGATCTCGAAGTCTGAATATGATGAAATAATTGAATTTGATTGGGAAGGATAAATAGTTCGTGCATTGGAAGAATTGAACAAAATAAAGGAAAAAAAATAAAGTGTTAAAGGAGTAATTGGAAAAAGAAAAAGAGCTAGTAAAAAATACCAAGGTCATGTAAGAAATGTTGGAAAAAGAAATGAATGACAGAGAAAAGGAACTTGGAAAGTACTTGGACTACACAAAATACAATATCAAGGAACTTGAACTATTGGGAGACTAACTTGTGCAAAAACAGTTACAAACTTAGAAAACTTAGACAGGTTGCACAAATCAAGGGAGCACAAAAATGTATATGGAAGTAGATACTTAATTGAAATTCAATAGTAGCTTGACAATATTAGATGAGATTGTAAGTTGTCAGAGATCTCAAAAAGACAAGACAGGGATTGGATATAAAGGAGCAAGTGATCATGTCTACAACAAAGGAGGACGTGTTTCAAAACAATAGGATGCATCTCAAAGAAGATATGGCATGCCTATAAGACATAAAGGACCCAAGTATGCTAAATTTTTCAGGTACAAAAATACTTTAGTTCAGTGAATTGTCGGAGATGTAACTATGATGGCCATATAGAAAAATGTTGTCACATTGTTAGATGTTATGTGTGCGATGAATTTGGACACAAGGATTCATACTATTAAATGAAGAAAAATACTCAAAAATACCTATTTGGAATAATTTTGCCGTAAAGGTCAATTGTGCAAAAGAAGGCATGTGTAAAGGAAATGTCCTGAGCTTTCATAGAACAAGTAAGCAACTTCAGCACAGTTCAAGTAGTAAGAAATTACTTCCCTTCTTGTTGACCAAGAAAAGTTTAAGTAAGATCCTTGAATTCAATCAGGTATATATTAGGAATTCAACAACTGGTTTAGTAGACTATTATAGTTAGAGTTCACTTGAAATGTGTTACGTTATAATGAGATGTGCATCTATTATTTTATGCAGAATTGTGGGATTGTCATTATAAAATAGTAAATAGATACATGCAGAAGTAAGTATTGCTCGATAACACATGGATTGCACACAATTAATTCTATGTGTTATATTTAGAAGATGTCATTATAATATACAAAATTGGAACATCAAAGCTCATATTACATAAGGTCATAAATGGCATACAAAACATAACAAAAGATGAAAAACATTTTCTAGATCTATAACCTACAAAGTAGGTCGGATAGAAAGACACCCTACAAACAGGGGTTTTAAAGGTGTGTAACTTGAAATTTACATAATTTTATATTGGAATATCTATTTTGGGTGATTCTAAAGGTATGATAAAGAGAAAAAAGAGGATAATTTATATATATATATATTTTTATCTCAGATGGAAAATGGGTCTACAAAAATTTATTCACCTATTAAAACTCCACAATTCTCAACAATGACTCGTGAAGAAAGTGAAGAAATATATAATCAAATATGAAATATGGAGAACAAGTTTAATGAATTGATTGATAGGTAAGTGAAATATATTGAATTATTAAACACATATAATCTACTATGGAACATAATCTGCAAAAATTAAATAAAATATGGAAATAATGGAAGTTAAAATGGAACAAAATATTGATTAGAATATGGCCATGCTCATAAAAATCCTAGAGGACAGATTCCCTAAAAGCGATAATGTGGCCAAAGAACTTATGAAAATAAATATATGATTAATGTGGAATAAACTTCCACTAGCACACACAATCCATGATGATTTAACCCTAATTGGAGATGGGTTCCTAAGGGTATTCACTTCCCCAAGGTTAAATTAAGAAAGTTTTATGGACCATATGTGCTTACATGGGTGAACCATATAGATAAATAATTTGAAATGCACAATATTAAGTATGATAAGAAAAAGGATTTCCTTAGATACATTTTATTTTGAGACAAAACTGTTAAAATACTACATACTTAGGATAAAATAATTAATCATTTATGGTTAATTTCCTATGTTCTAGACTAGGTAGTTGGCCTCCTTCTTGCACCACTTCGCCAATACTTTCCATATTTACCCTAGAAGCGCCTTGATACTGATTTTGGTTATGTTCTTCCAACTTTATTGATTTCCCAGATTAGTAACTGCACCTTCCTCCCAATTCTTCCTCTGGACTACTTTATTCTTGCTTTTTCAGTGGATAAGGTAAAGCTAGTCAACTAGGAAATTGCTATCTTTGCTGGCCAACTCATCCTCCATGATTTTCTCTCTAGATTCCATTATTATCAACATTTTTCATCACTCATCATTGCTCACTCATGCTTTATCCAATTCATGAGCTCCTTGATTGATTTGAAAAGTTCTTTAGTCACCTATGGGCGTTTATCATATTTAGTAAGCCTGCTTTATGAGCTAGCATGAGATTTCTCCTAAGAAAATTGATTTTACCTCCAAAGGATGTATTATTTATGCTCACTATGTTTATCAATAATAAAAGCAATATATATGGAAGATTCCCCAATCATTCTTCACTTCTCTTGTGTGCAGTCTCATTATTCCTCTCTCAATTTTTCTTATGCATGCTTCTGAGAAATATCTTGTAGCTATATCCTTATGATCTGGATTTATGTGTGAATGAAATGAAAGAACAGATACATAATTATAATCATGGACATTTTGCAAAGATAACAGAGATACAGTAAACACATATTCTCTTAAATGGCAGAAATAGAACAGACTATAATACAATTGCTAGAATGGTGGTAGCTATCTTTGAGAAGAGATGTGGCTGCTACGCTCATATGTGCCAAGCTAAATAAAAAATGAGGGAAAATGGCCTATTTATAATAAGAATGAGGGTGAGAACCCAAAAATTCCAAAACATAACCCGAGAAGATGAACTGTCACAAAGTTTGTGGCCCTAAGGTGGTAAGTTGAACAATCAACTTCCTGGGGTCATAACTTTTGCATACGATGTCTGATTTGGGTGTTCGATAACTCGTTGGAAAGGTCTATATAAGATTTATAAATTTCAACTAGACAAATGCATTCCAATGGTAACTATATTTCCCCCGAATCACCAAAACAATTGTTTAGGGACTCAAAACAGCCCTGGAAGTTTGGGACCCGGAAAACTGTAGAAAAATAACTAGAAAACTGCCACAATGGAAAATTGTTTTGAGCCAGTGGAATAGGTGGGTGGCCACCGATATCCATCTAGATCAACCTTATCTCCTTAGGAGGCATTGGTCTCCATTGCATCGAATCCTGTATCATATGTCAAACTGTGTGTTGAGTTGATCTCATGGTACGACATTTGCTGAAGTGAAGAGGTTGCTTTTCTTTGGCATCCCGAGAGGGCTGTAATTATTATGTGGATGATTTGCTTTTGGAGGAACACATTGAATGCATGGAATTGCATTGTAGAGGTACTCAGATAGATGAGGAAATGATGGCTCTATTTTCTTCTTGTTTCTGATGAGAAAAGACATCATGTGCAGAGGGTGATGTGGAGGTCTCTGTGATCTCATGTTCTCCATCAGACACAATTGTGAAGAGGAATAGTTTCCTGGTGTGGGATCTTATCTTCCTACCCTACGAGACTGTGGTAGGTACAACTATCTCTGGGATCCAATAGATTTGTCCTCCCAAAGTGACAATGACACTCTGAGGCCGTGACTCATATACAACATGGCGCCTCCACATATATGACTATCCTAAAAGAACATCACAGACTTCAAGTGGGGCCACATCACACAATACCTCATCTTTTAAAGGCTTGATGTCATATGGTAGGAGGCATTGTTGAGTAATGTGAATACCTCGTCCTTGGCTTAGCCAACCGATGTTGTAGGGTTGTGGGTGTGGTGTTTTCAGAAGCTCCAATCTCTTGATGACTTTTGTTGAGATCAAATTATTTTGGCTGCCATTGTCAAAAATAAAATGTAGTGGGATTCCATTCATCCAAATCTATGAGTGGAAGAGGCGCTCCTTTGCCACTGACTCTTCAGGCTCCTCTAGTTGAATCTGTGTAGTAGCAGCAGTGGCAGTGGGGTCTGCATCAATGATATGCCTCCCATTGTCTGCGGCTATGGCATTGGGTTCAGAATCAGAATTGGGATCTAATTCTGAATATTTGACCTCGGCCACTAATGATTGTTTTGAGCGACAATCATCAGTGTTGTGCCAAGGGATTTTATGAAATTCACACCACTTCCCGGTGTCCTTATTTGTATTTCCACCCACCTTCTTTTCTTGTGGTGAGGACCAATTGTCCTTTCCTTTTCCTGTGTTCTGCAGGCCAAGGTTTCCCTTTCCTTACTTCTGCGGTGGATTTAGAGGTCCAGAGTCTCGCTTGTTCTTTTTTCAAAATTTATCCTCGATTTTGACAGCATACTTATTACCGATAGGCAGATCCAAGTGAAGAGATGTCAAGGAAGTCCATGTGAGTTCGGATGTATCAATGTATACCACTACAATCAGTATCAAGTGCCTCTCGGAGTCTTTAATACCCAGCTTTGTGTGCAAGGTATGAAATTTTTTGGTGTACTTCGACTTCGTTTGGTCCCTTTCTTGACGCAGAATGGTCCATTTTGTGTACTGGTCATCATAGTTTCCCATAGGGTAATATTGTTCCCTGATGGCATCTATGAAAGAGGCCCAAATGGGATTTGTTTCAAACATTCTAGACTCATCTGTTGAGTTTTTCTCACAATAAGTACCCCACCAATTTTGGACATGGGGGTCTGCCTTAAGGAGCGCAAAGGTGATATTTTCCCTGTCGAAAAAAATTGTGGACAGAGAAATACCCTTCTAGAACATTCAACCAATTATATATGGCATCTGCATCGATATAGACTTCAAATTAAGGAATATCAAAGTTAACTTGTACCTTAAAGGGAGTTGCATCCCCGAACCGGTTGCTCATTGAAGATGCATTTGTTGCTGGCCACATTCGTAGAAGGATTTGGGAGAAACTATCCATCATCTCGTTCCTCTGTTTCCCAAGGGATTCCTCAAGCAGTGAATTGATAGGATATCCTGCTCCATCATCTCTCTTTTATTCTGCCATGGGAGGTCATTTGGGACAACAAGAATGATCAAGTGAAACTAGTTCGAGACCAAACTCTCTATACTTGGACCTCGTCGAGGACATGCACCCAAAAACAATCAAAGAGTAGATTGCTATGATAGCACTGATCCAGATTTATGTGTGAAAAAAATGAAAGAACATATACATAATTATAATCACAGACATTTTTCAAAGATAACAGGGATGCAGTAAACACATATTCTAATAAATCGCAGAAATAGAACAGACTATAATATAATTGCTAGAATGGTGGTAGCTATCTCTGCGAAGAGATGTGGCTTCTACGCTCATCCATCCCAAGATGAATACAAAATGAGGCCAAAGGGGCCTATTTATAATAATAATGAGGCTGAGAACCCAAAAATTCCAAAACATAACCCGAGAAGATGAATCGTCATAACGTTTGTGGCCCCAAGGTGGTAAGTTGAACAGTTAAATTCCTGGGGTCATGACGTTTGCATACAATCTCTGATTTGGGTGTTTGATAGCTCATTGGAAAGGTCTATCTAATATTTACAACTTTTACTGACCAAATACATGTTAAATATTACCTTTTGGCCCTCGAATCTCCAAAAAACGTTGTTTAGGGCCTCAAAACAACCCTGGAAGTTTGGAACCCGATAAACTGTAGAAAATAACTAGAAAACTGCCACAATGGACAATTGTTTTGAGTTAGTGGAATAGGTGGGTGGCCACTGATCTCCATTTGGATCAATATTCCCTCTTTAGGAAGCAATGGTCTCCATTGCGTTGAATCCCGTATCATATCTCAAACTGTGTGTTGAGTTGATCTCTTGGTACAACATTTGCTAAAGTGAAGAAGTTGCTTTTCTTTGGCATCCCGAGAGGGTTGTAATTGTCGTGTGGATGATTTTTTTCGGAGGAACACCTTGAATGCATGCCCTTGAATTGTAGAGGTACTTGGATAGATAAGTAAACGATGGCTCTATTTTCTTCTTATGTCTAATGAGCAGAGACACCTTACATAGAGGATGTGGAGGTCTCTATGATCTTATGTTCTCCTTCACACGTAATTGTGAATAGGAAAGCACAGTAGTCAGTGTGGGAGCTTATATTCCTACCCTGTGAGACTATGGCAGGTGAAACTACCTCTAGGATCCAATTGATTTGTCCTCCCAAAGTGACAATGACACTACGAGGCCGTGACTCATATACATCATGACGCTTCCACATATATGGTTGTCCTAAAAGAACATCACAGACTTCAAGTGGGGCCACATCACATAATACCTCGTCTTTGAAAGGCTTGATGCCATATGGTAGGAGGCATTGCTGAGTAATACAGGTACCTCATCCTTGGCTTAGAGAACTGATGTTGTAGGGTTGCGGGTGTGGTGTTTTCAAAAGCTCCAATATCTTGACAAATTCTACTGAGATCAGGTTCTTTTGGCTCCCATTGTCAACAATGAAATGTAGTGGGATTCCCTTCACCCACATCTGCATGTGGAAGAGGTGCTCCTATGACTTTGATTCTTCAGGCTCCTCTTGTTGAATCTGTACAGTAGCAATAGTGGTAGTGGGGTCTGCATCAATGATATGCCTCCCATTGTCTGTGGCTGTGGCATTAGATCTGGAATCAGAATTGAGATCTGATTCTGAAGATTTGATCTCGACCACCAATGACTGTTTTGAGCAACAATCATCAGTGTTGTGCCAAGGGATTTTATGAAATTTACACCACTTCCCGGTGTCCTTCTTTGTCTTTCCATACCCCTTCTTTGCTCGTGGTAGGGACTGGTTGTCCTTTTCTTTTCATGTTTTCTGCAGGGTAAGGTTTCCCTTTCCTTGCATCTATGGTGGATTCATAGGTCCAGAGTCTCACTTGTTCTTTTGTCGAAATTTATTATCGATTTTGACAGCATACCGATAGGCAGATCCAAGTGAAGAGATGTCGAGGAAGTCCATATCAGTTCGGATGTACTGATGTAGACCACTACAATATTTCAGTATCAGGTGACACTTAGAGTCTTTTATACCCAGCTTTGTGTGCAAGGTATGAAAAAATTTGGTTTACTTTGACACCATCTAGTCCCTTTCTTGACGTAGAATGGTCCAATTTATGTACTGGTCATCATAGTTTCCCATGGGGTAATATTGTTCCCCGACGGAATCTATGAAAGAGGCCCAAGTGGGATTTGTTTCAAACATTCTAGGCTTGTCTGTTGATTTTTGCTCACAATAAGTACCCCACCAATTTTGGACATGGGGGACTACCTTAAGGAGCGCAAAGGTGATCTTTTCCCTGTCGAAAAAATTATGGATAGAGAAATACCCTTCTATAACATTCAACCAATTATCTAGGGCATTTTCATCGATATGGACTTCAAATAAAGGAATATCAATGTTAACTTGTACCTTGAAGGGATTTGCATCCCTGAACCAAATGCTCGTTCAAGATGCACTTGCTGTTGTCGGCATTCGTAAAAGGATTTGGGTGAAACTATCCATCATCTCGTTCCTCTGTCACTCGAGGGCTTCCTCGAGCAGCAACTTGATATGATCTCCTACTCCATCGTCTCTCTTTTCTTCCACCATGGGAGGTCATTTGGGATGGTGAGAATGATCAAGTGAAACTAGTTCGAGACCAAAATTTCTATACTCGGATCTCGTCGGGGACATGTGCTGAAAAACAATCAAAGAGCAGATTGCTATGATACCAATGATCGGGATTTATGTGTGAACAAAATTAAAAAACATATACAAAATTATAATCACATACATTTTGCAAAGATAACAGAGATACAGTAAACACATATTCTATTAAATGGCAGAAATAGAACAGACTGTAATACAATTGCTAGAATGGTGGTAGCTATCTTTGAGAAGAGATGTGGCTACTACACTCATCCATGCCAAGATGAATACAAAATGAGGCCAAAGGGGCCTATTTATAATAATAATGAGGGTGAGAACCCCAAAATTCCAAAACATAACCTGAGAAGATGAACCGTCATAAAGTTTGCGGGTTGAACAGTCAACTTCCTAAGGTCATAACTTTTGCTTACGATCTCTGATTTGGGCGTTCGATAGCTCGTTGGAATGGTCTATCTAATATTTACAACTTTCAACCAACCAAATGCATTTCAATGGCAACCATTTTTCCCCCGAATCGCTAAAAACGTCATTTAGGTCCTCAAAACAACCCTGGAAGTTTGGGACCCGAAAAACTATAGAAAAATAACTAGGAAACTGCCATAGTGGAAAATTGTTTTGAGCCAATGGAATAGGTGGGTGGCCATCGATCTCCATCTGGATCACTTTATATTGTATTTCCACATGGTATAATAGCTTCAATTTTTACATGGTATCATATCTCTCAGGTTATCAAGATATTCAATCTACCATAGTTGAAGGAGTGCATCAAGCATCCATTCCTTCTCTGAAAGAAGAGCTTGATTAAGATTACAATTATTTTTTCTAGTTTATTTTGTACAGATTGCAAAGAGAATATGTTACACATATTTCTTGTCAACACTATGTTGCATGATAAAAACATCATTATTTTCCTTGAATTCCCAAAAGGTTGAAGTTGGAGATGAGCAAGGATGAATAATTTCATAGTTTTGGCTACCACCCCACTTTACATGTGGAAAAGTTGCAACACCCATCTCAACAACACCTTTTATCTATCTACAGAAAGTAGTGCCACCACCTGTTTCCCATGAAAAAAGTGTGGTTCCCCCTTGGTAATTCCTTTTCCCTTTGAGCAAAGCGTGGTTCTAGATTTATGAAGGGAAAAAAGGAAAGTTCGAGAGATTCCTCGAAGCTAGCCTTTGTGGAGCCTCATCCCTATGGTTCAGGACACTTGGAGCTTGAGATACATCATCTTAGGATCACCCCTCCACTTCTCCCATGATATCCTCAACTTACCCTATCCTCCCAATCCTCTAGATACTAGCCTACCCCTCATAGGAAAAGGGAGGAAGATTGTGTTATTGCATCCAAATTCTAGCCAAATTTAGTCAGACTATTGAATGGTTAGTAGGAAAGTTTAAGGATTTGAGGCAAGGATTTTTTTAGAAGAGTTCTCAACACTAAGGAGTTGGTTGTAAAATATCCCTCTTTGTACTTTAATAGATTATAGTTTCTTTCCCACATGCATTTGTATGTATGATTATCATGTTGCATTTGGTGTTTAATTCCTTAGCCTTTTACATAGAATTTCAAACTATCTTGTTACTCTTAGTTGGTTTATGTTTTGGTGTGTCTATCGCTGGTTATCTGCATAGATCAATCACTTCAAGGATAAAACCTTTTCATCTTGTGGAAGGTAAGAGGAGCAATTAATTCAAGAGGATTATTCTATTACAGGGGAAGTTTCTATATCTTGTAGTTGTTTTGTTCTAGTGTTGAGTGTTTCAGCCTAGCTAAACAACTTTTGTCCATACAGGTTAAGAATTTCTGGTAAAAAAAGTGGCGACCATACTTGTGAGATCTCTAATTCTTGGTTTTGTTACAAACTTGTCTTCAAATTTCCAATTTTAATACATAGATCATATTCGCTTGTCAATTAGTGAGATTTGGTTTGAAATTGTTAAATATTCCTTCATCTTCCTCTAATGCTTCAGATTCTTGATTTTATATGTTATTTGGATCCATTACATGAGATCTAACCCTTTTCACTTTTCTCCTCTATGTGATTTCAAAATATTTTTTGGCCACTGCACCTGGGTATTATAAAAGGAGCGGCCACTGCACCTTTCCTTGAGGCAGCTAGCGATGCCACCACATCTTTCCAATGTATAGGGAGCGGTGCCAATACTATGTTGCTATTTGAAAATCTTCATGCTCAGCCTATAATGCTCTATACTAACCTGTCAAAGCACAGTGCCAGGTAGGGTTTTCAATCCCTGTTTGATTTTTGAAATCTTGCATTTTAAATTTAGTTTCTGAGTATTTTTTGCTTTATTGTTGATAGTTGAAATCATTAGACAAGATATGGAAGAGTGCATAGGCTTGATTTTTTTATATTTTCAATATTTAGGTTTTATTTTTTCCTTTGTTCCTTCTTGTTCATTTGTATTTGGTTTGAAAGAGGAAGTCTTTGAAAATAAATTATCAATTTAGATATCTGAGAGTTGTTTTGATCAAGTGAAAGGAAAGTAGTTTTTCTTTTGTTTTCTTCATAGATTGGTAAAAGATTGTCTTTATACTTGTTATTGAAAAATTTGAGAGAAAATTGACCATATATATTAGCATAATAATGAACTCATGAGTACTTGATTGGTATCATAAACTTTCAGGTATTCATGGTCTGTTGCTTCTTGTATGTTTTCTTCTCAACAAAAAGAACAAAATAGTCTTGTTTTTTAATCTTTCTTTCATTTGAAGAATAGAAAAGTTTTGTGTGAAAAGTAGTGATAGTATATTTTATTTCAAAGGGATATCTTATTGTCTTTTCAAATTTTGTATTAGAATTCTTTGCATGCTTGCGTAGGAGTGAAGATATAGTTCAGCATTGTTTTACTTGGGATTTATTTGTATTTTGGAATAGAAAGAGTTGAACATCTATCCCTTCTTTAAGTAGGGCATATCCAAAAAGGGAAAGTGAAATATTTGCATGAGCATACTTGCATGGTTTTACATTTATGTTATCGACCTCATGCATTCACCTAACCATACAAGATAAAACTAAGCGCTAGTCTAGGTTAAAAACTTTAGCAATGTGTGATAGGTTAGAGACGTGTTTCGACATCGTAAAATGTAGGAGTTGTCATTCATTGCATGCACTAATTCTTTAGTATCATGTCATTCTTCCACATATTTTTGGTATATCGAACAAATTTTCAACTACCATTTGAGGTATATCGAAAGGTACTTCACGTACTCAGCAGTATATAGAAAGGATCCCTTCGAATGGTTGTGCATTAGACAACACTACTACAGAGTGGATATCCCATGTACCTTGTGTATATCGAGAGACACTTGTAGGGATCCTAAGAACAACTGAGAAAATACCTTTAGCCTTCCTATCACCACAATACATCGAGAAAATCACTCGGAGAGATTTCTATGCATGTGTCGTCTAGGTAGTCAGGTGTTCAGGAAAGGGTATGGTCCCAATCCTCCTTGTCGCATTTTATTGTTGGACCATGTGGTTTATCACAAGTTTTGGTGATTTGACAGTATTGCAAGGATCCATACTTTCAAACCACTCCTGTCATAGTTTTGATTGTTGCTTTAGCTTGAGTAGCATTTGATTTGCTTGATTAGCTAGAGGTTTATTTCTGAGATCAGCTTGACCTTCTCAAACTGGATAATTTCCCTTGGAGACGGTGTCATCGTATACAAGGATTATCACCTGAATTTCCTTTAAATCCTACAACTTGACCTCCTATGGGATGAGAAATGGACATAAATTATGAAATGAGTAGTGTATCCATGCCCAGATTGGAAGGAGTTCCAGTTACGGAAGAGGGTGTTGAATTCTTCCCTACCTCTAATGTTCCCATTACCGATTACTTAGTACCACCTATAGTGGAACAACCCTCCTCTTGAGATCCATATTTTGTCCTGCAAACTCCTACTGGATCTAGGCTCAATCAGTTCTAGCCTGATGATACGGTTTCTCCCATATTTGGGCCAAATGATCTATTTTGGGAAACTTCCTTAGGGAAATCTATCTCCCATTCTTGTTCTACTAGTGTCACAAATTCTTATTCCATGGAGATTACTCCAAACCCTATAAGATGTTTACCCTATCTTCTACCAAGTGATATTCTTGGTAAATATCTAAATATCCCTTCTAGTTTGGTTCTACCTAATGCTCCACCTGCTCCAACGGTTACTAGGATCATCACTCCTATCAGAGTGTCATAGTGTGTTCTGAATCCATATCCAATCCTCCATTGGAAAGTGCTCCTATGCCTTCCATTGGTTTGCTGAATATTGGAAGTCATTTTTTACCCTCTGCATCCTATACACCTAGGAGACCTTATGTTCCTATTCTACATAATATTTTACAACCCACACCTCGAGCTGTATTATCTGTCCTACTAGTTACGGTCCTGTTGGTCCTACTTCACAGCCACCCGTATCTACTTGGATCCCTCCTCAACATCCCAATATTGATAATCAATACGTAAGTGGGGAACAATATAATAATCCATTATATGTCCCTTATCCCAGAGGAGTTACCAATCAATGTAAACAACCTATTTACAGGCCCCAATCTGGACTCAACCAGGCACAACCACCATTCGTGGTTCAAAACACTCCCAAATACCAACAGTTTCCACGGTAATATGGCCAACTTAAGCCAACATATGATCCTACGAAGGTATCCTTACCTTATTAGTACTATAATTACCCGCAACCTAACCAAAAACTCTTGGTTTTGGCTACTTTGGATTTTCCAGACTTATCCAAATTGATTAATGATCCCATCCAACACAACCCTTTTTGGCCAACAATTCTGTTCAAGTTACCATCAGAGATCCCAAATTTTGATGGAAAGCAAGGTGAAGACCTAAAAAAACATGTCACGAGATTCCATCTGTGATGTTCTTCAAACTCCTTGATGGATGATTTTATTCATTTAAGGCTCTCCCAGAGAACTTTGACTGGTACAACTACTCAGTGGTATATTGAACTTCCACAGCATTCATTTGTGGATTTTAATTCATTAGAAACTATATTCCTTATCCATTTCTATCTACCAATCCATTATGAGACTGGTACGTATATTTTGACCTCTCTTCGACAGAATACTTCCACTCACATCTCTGACCACAATCATGAGTGGAGGAGACGTCGAAGGTTAATAAAAGCTCCTATTATGGATCAATTGTTAGCTGACTAGTTTACTAAATATTTGTTGCCTCCTATTTCCTGAGATGTGGTTGTGGGTGGTGTTGTCATAGAGGAATGAGGTATGAATCAAGATCAATATTTGGAATTAATTTATTCTCATTCCGAGACTTTATATGATTTTATCCCTAATTCTCCTCATCCCAGCACCAATCCTACCAAGCCACCTGTTGAAACTCTTGTAGATGGTGTTTTCGGTTCAATCCAACCTCCATCCACAGTGAAACCTGTCAATAAGCATAGTTCTTCTCCTGCTACTTCTTCCACTCCTACTTTTTCACTGAGGTAAATTCTATATAATCTTCGCAAACACCCAGTAATAAGAAAAAAGGTAAAGTTAAAACTAAAATTTTTGGAAACCAGTAGGAGAATCCTAAGACCACGACTCCAGAGAACGAGTCTAAACAAAAACAAAAATCTAAGTAACCATTCATGTTGTGTGGAGATGATCACTTCATGAAGGAATTTCCTAGGCATAAAGAGATCAACAAATTTATGAAGAATAACCCTACACCAACAATTCTAACTGACCCTTTTCCATCTTAATAACAATTAATTAATCATACCTCTTTGCATGGATCCTCTTCCTCCACAGAGGAAATCATAATTATGTCCGCCAAAACTGTTGCATTGACCACACAAAATCAAGCATATGATAAACCCCCCAAGAAGAAAGATGAGAGCAGTTCTCCCGAGAATACTCCTTCTACTAATCCTTCTTCTCGACCTCCTTCTAATTCCCCCTTTACTATTTATAAACTTATTTTTGACATGATTTTACACCCTCCTAAAAGTACAATCTGGAAGTTAGTATTCAATACTAGCGCTTGAGCTTCCCAATTCTACAACATTGTTGAATATTTATCCCAAGCACCTTGTTCCATGTCTACACTGGAAGTACCCAAAGTTGCCTAACACAGCGTAAAAATTTCTTGTCAGCCTTAGGGGACTTAGATACATAGAATTCTACTACAATCACTTTTAATGTGGAGAACTATAAGTTGAGCTTATCCCACCAACTTGTGTTTCAAATCGTGACTATGGTGTTAGGTAGGAAATTTCATTGGACTGTATTGGATGAAGGAGCTTCCACCTCGGTTTTATCTATGTCTTATTTGAGAGCCATCGGTTCTCCTGAACTCAATAGGTCACCAACCACTTTGAAAGCCTTTCATGGGTGAGGTGTTCAACCTCACGACTTGGTACCAGAATTATCTATCAAGCTGGGGGGAAAGACTACTTCTATCCAAGTAGAAGTGGTCGACACTCCATTCGATTACAACTTGTTATTAGGGATAAAAAAAAATTACGCTATGAAGACAATTTCTTCATCAGTATTTCGCACTCTCGAGTTCCCTCACCGAGGAAACATTGTAACCATTGATCATCTTGATTATTGTTCACCTGATATCACTACCACCATGACGGACAATGTTCATATGTTGGGGAAATCCCCTCATCCTTATCAATCCATAGGGGTTGGACTGTTGAAATATTCATCCCTCATGGGAGTCTTTCCATCTACTATTTCCCCTCCTAGTACATAAGTTTCTACGATTAATATGATATCATCCACTACCGGGAGAATTTATAGAGACAAAGAGATGGTTGAAATAACTTCTATGGGTCCTCATGAATCCTTATACCACGCCATTAAATCTACTTCTGATGCTTACATCGATGATCAACATCTAGTGGCATCAAATTCCTACCATCTGTGTTATTATCTAGATTCCCCTCTCCCGACTCTAGATTATCTCTTACAGAATTTTCCATCCAACGAGTCTATTATGGAGATCATGAGTCTAGATGAATCCTTATGGCAAGATCATCATCATAGATCATCTTTCCTTCCTAACGCCAGTCCGATGGATTCTAATTTTTTGTCTCTTATTAGTTCTGATATCGTCGAACATCCTCAAACACCTGTACTATTGCATGATGTTGATTCTGAAGGGAATTTATGTAATATTACTCAAACCATCCCCCTTGACATATCAGTGAATCCTTGAGTTGTTGAACATGTTCATGTAGGAAAGAACTATTAGCTTGATAAGGTTACCTATTCCTTTTCAAGGAATTTTGAGACATTTTTTCCTGGAGTTACGAGGAAATGCTTAGGATTGATTTGTCGATTATCGCACATGAGATTAAAACTTACCCGACAGTAAAACTGGTTAGGAAGAAAATCCGTCAAGTCCACATGAGGAAACCTACAGTGATAAAAGATAAGGTTGAAAAAATTTTGAAATATGGTTTCATTTATCTAGTGCCACTAACAAAATGGGTCTCTAATATTGTTCTTGTTTCCAAGAAGTAGGGAACTATTAGGGTTTGTATTGATTTTAGGGATTTAAACAAAGCTTGTCCAAAAGACAACTTTCCCACTCCCTACATTGATCATATCATTGATAACTATGCTGGAAGTGCCATATTCTCCTTTATGGATGGATTCTCAGGCTATAATCAGATCGAGATCTTACCCGCTGATCAGCATAAAATGACATTTATTTTCCCATGGGGAACCTTTGCTTCTAAAAAATGACCTTTTGGATTGAATAATGTTGGAGAAATGTTCAAACAAGCCATGTCCTATGCTTTTCACGATATCAAGCACATTGTGGAACCCTACCTGGATGACCTACCTACGCATTCACAATGGAGAGAGGATCATTAAGGGAATATTGGGAACATTTTTCTTAGATGTTTTCACTATCATATTCATCTCAACCCACATAAATGTGTCTTTTGTGTAGAGACCAAACGTTTACTTGGTTTCATTTTTTCCAAATATGGAATTTAGATGAATCCTTTGAAAATTGTTGCCATTCTGGCCTTACCACATCCCCCACAACCGACATCACTTAACTCCAAAGTTTGCAAGGGAAGAATAATTTTCTTTGCAGTTTCGTATGCAATTTTGTGGAAAAAACACATGGTTATATGCATATGTTGAAAAATAACACTCCCTTTGTTTGGGATGATCAAGATCAATGGGATTTTGATAATTTAAAACATTCCATCACACACTCACATGTGTTACAGCCCCCTAATTACTCAAAATATTGTATGCTTTATATTGATGCCTACACTACTACCATCGGTATCGTTCTAGTGCAAGAGGATTTCAATGGACATGTGATTTATTATCTTAGTAAGAGTTTGTTGGACTTTGAAACTTAGTACTCACATGTGGAGAAGTTATCTTAGGTTATGGTCATTGATATACAACTCTTTCATCACTACATCTTACTTCACACCACTACCGTTCTCGCAGTTCAAAACCCCATGTACTACATCCTGACTCATCATGTACTGGGGGGGAAATATTCTAGTTAGATTGTCATCCTGCAAGAATTTGACCTTGAGTTCGCTAAGACTACCTCCAAGAAGTCTTTAGTTTTTTCAGATTTGATGTGTGATCTTTCCTGTGCTATCACGGAAAATGAGCCCAATGACTCATTGTGTGAGGAGTTCTTGTTCGTAATTAGCATGACAAACCCGTGGTATGGATATTTGATCATATATCTCCAAACCCAATGATTTCATTTGGACCTATCTCATGATGATCGTCGTTGTATTCTCCATCATGATAAATAGTATATGGTTCTCAATGATACCTTATATCGACATGGTATCGATTCCATTCTTCGACGATGTTTAACACATGGGAGGATGAACAAATCTTGAATGATTTCCACTCTATATCATGCGGCGATCATCTGTCTAGGATGGCTACATCCCAGAAAATCCTTCACGTTGGTTATTTTTAGTCATCGATCTTTAAGGATTTCCATGAAGTGGTTAAAAATTCCCACCCTGCCAACTCTTTTATCCAAATAAGTGCACCCACCCTGCTTCGTTACACCCCATCATTGTTGTTGGCCCTTTCTCCAAATGGGGGATGGACTTTATGCACTGTAAGCCTACCTCAGTCGGGGGCATGGTTACATCATTATAGTTGTCAACTATTTTACAAAATGGGATGAGGCAATGCCTACATATGCGGAGGATGGTAAGACTGCCACCCTCTTCCTTTTTAATCATGCCATTTCTAGGTTTGGAGTTCCTCAAGCCATAGTGACTGATCACGAAACCCATTTCCATAATTAGATAATGACCGAGCTAAGTGCCAAGTTGGATTTTCTCCATGAAAACTCAACCCCACACTATCCTCAAGTTAATGTCTAGGTCAAGTCCATTAACAAAGTTCTTAAAACCATTCTTCACAAGATGGTTTGGGAACACAAATAAAACTGGCACTTAACTTTGTTCTTGACACTTTGGGCTTATAGAAATTCTATAAAAACAACAACATGTTTTACACCTTTCCAATTGATCTATGGAATGGAAGTCATTTTACCTATTGAATGTGAAATTCCTTCACTAAAACTAGTTGTTAAGATTCTACCCAATGCCTCGACCGAGGGGGAACACTTCCTTTATCTAACCAACCTTGATGGAACATGATGAGATGTCATGTTGGCTAACGAGTCGCACAAAACAAAAAGTCAAGGCCCAATACGATAAATTTGTTCAACCCCATGTCTTCAATGAAGGATACCTTGTTCTGGCATATGATCATAAACATGATAAATTGGGGAAGGGGAAGCTTGAATCAATGTGGTACGATCCCCATATGATTAGAAAATTCTTAGAGAAATGGGCCTATGAACTAGTAGATTATGATGGAATACCCTTTGAGCAACCTCGCAATGGGTTGTACTTGAAAAGGTACTATTCCTAGAACATCTTGCATTAATACCTTGTATATATGTGTATATTTGAATTTTGGTGTGGTTTTATTATTTTAGTGTGGTTTTGGGCCTTGTTCATCACTGCTTATTCCATTTTATGTTTTAAACCCTACAGATGACTCTTTACTATGGTTTTGTTGATGGAGCTGGCTGCCATACCCTGAATCTTGCTTCAACATCCTGGGTACTGTATTCCCAAGCCAATGAATTAGTTAGTTGAGGGGGAGTCTTCCTAGATCCCACTTCCAACAATATCATTGAGTATCATGTAGTGATATGGTTTTTTATTGAGGCTTTGTCTCATTATATCAATCACTTGGTCATCTTTTTGGACTCCCAGCTTGTGGTTTCTCAGTTGAACCATCTGTACGCCATATGAAACCCAGTACTTCTTCATCTTTTTAGAAGGGTACATATACTTGAGAGATCATTGATTCTATTACTTATCAACACATTCCAAGATATTTTAATTCAATTTCCAATCCACTTGCTAATTACATGTTGGATTGGCATATTGCCCATTCTTGATACATCGATATGTAAAATAACATAAGATGTTGTAAATAAAAAGTAAGAAAGATAAAATCCATGTAAATCATATTCCATTAACAAAACCATGTAGGAAAAAAAAAAAGAGTCTGTATATATATAAAAGTGTTCAATACAAAAATGTGGTCTCGAGACCTAGACTGAAGCATACTATCTTTCAGTGCTACAAGATAACAAAAATACTGAAGCTGGTAGCTTTTAGTGTACATATCCATTGATATCTAGTGATGTTCATGATAACACATAATGGCCCTTACTACTCTACGAAGCAAGTTAGTAAAACGACTCGACACATCAGTCGTGTGTCACTCATACCTCCTAGGGAGGTCGTCCACTGAAATGTCAAGTATATATAAGGTGAGACTATTGAGGCTCTGCTCAAGCTCAGTCACCTCATCATCATCTTGGTGTACATATCGAGCACAGGTTTCCTGTCAATCGGGTAGGAACCTCCTAGTCTCGCTATACCAACATTTGCACAATAAGGAACATGTCTTATTACCACGCATAAAAATTGTAAAAATCACAAAAACATAAAAGCATGGATATTTTAGTGTCTTACATACCGATATCTCTCCATTTCTCATCCTCAGGTAGGGCTATGTCTGGGTCACCTAAAAAATCCCTACTTGCATAGGCATAATCATCGATCACGAGAAGCTGGTCACCCAACCAGCGGAAGAAGGACGCCCCATACTTAAACCTGGGTCCCTTTCCACCAGCGCAGGCCATAACCTCTACCCACCTGAGCATGTTTTGATTTTGTGCTCTAAGCTTAGTGAAGGCCACCTGTGGCCTCAACAGTGGAACTCTCTCCAAGAAAAATGACACTAAAATAGTGTCATATCCAAACTGTTTTAACTCACCACTGTGAAACTTGGTAGGTTTTTCTTTGAAGGTCACTAATAAGGCTTCAGCCAAGTTGAATATAGTTGGATCCATTGCCTCTAAGGCATATAACATGTGATCCGTAGATGCTTAATGAGATCCTTGGCTCTCATAAATCCTATGCATGGTTAAAATGATTTTTCTCGAGGGTAATTCCATCACGTCCTTGATGGGGATCATTTTCCCACTCATCTGAGTACCTAGGAAACAATACTAATCAATGAGGCCCTGTGTAGTAACATCCCCACCATGAGGACCAGTCATAGAAATGGGTGCTCCTCACCTAGAAAGACCCGTTAGGAAGTAGATATCTTTCACTTCCACAGCTAGTATGTGCACACCCACTTCAAAATGTTGTTGCTTAGGATTCCACATCCTGAGTATATACTCCAACAACCTGATTTGTGCCCTCATGTTGGGAACTTTAAAGAACTTTAGAATCCCTCATTCCTGGAGAGAAGTTACGGTACCATGATCGTTCGCTCCACGAATTTCATTTAATTTGTGTTCTCATTCTTTCCACACAACCATTTTCAATGATTCAACCTGCCAAACAATCAAAATGAGAGATTAAAAACCATTTTCAATCATTTGTAACTCCTTAAAATGTTTGATTTGGATTAATCTTGAAGTGTTTTAGGGTATATTATGCCACCGTGATATCTCCTTGTGGACAGAGCAGTGGCACTGCTCTTTCCTTCAAGGAGATGTGCGGTGTTTCTCGACATCGCAGTTCCTGAAAGGGAAAAGCATAGTGCCCATAACTCGCATTTTCCTCTTGGAAACTGGCCCCAAAACACCAAAAAAATGCATGAAATTGATATAGGAAACCATGAAAATTTAGGGGAAGAGTTTAGGATTTACCTAGTGCAGATGATTTGACAAATTGTTGACTATAGCCTATATAATCCACGCTCCAAGATTGCTCTCAAAAGGGCTTTTTTTCTCTCCAAATGGGTAAAAAAGACAATGGTAACTATTTTTGACTTTTTTACTAGTTTTATTTACCATTTTTATTTTATTTTAATAAATCTATTAATTTTTACCCTTAATATAGTCTTATAAAGTCTATTTTTTTTAAAATAAAGGTCTAATGGTATTTTTGAGGGTTACAGGTCATGGAGTGTTGATATTTTCAGATATGGAGGATTTTTCTTTTTGTCTTTTTATTTCTCTGTTAAAATGAAAAAGAGTGCAAGTTTAAAACTTTGGGTGTACTCATTAAACCCTAGAAGTAAGTTTTTGAGTCACATTTTACTACTTTATCAGACTCGTTAAACCTATTCACGAAAAGGAAACCCTAATAGAGTCATCTTTAAGCTCTATTATGACTCTTAAAATGTGAAAAGATCGCCTAGTGAACTTGTCATATTTAAACGTATTCACGAAAAAGAAACTCTAATAGAGTCATATTTAAGCTCTATTATGACTCTTAAAATGTGAAAAGATCACCTAGTGAACTTGTCATATTTACACTCGTAAAAGGACCTGAAGTGTCATCTTTTCGAGAGTAGTTTACCCCTTTTTCAGTTTGGATTGACTAGTTACAAAAAAGGTATACTCTAGTCGTTGACTAGAATATTTCTCCAGGGTATAATTTTTTACTTTTTCAGGCCTCAGAGACTAAATATTACGAAAAAGGACCTTTCGAAGTCTTCTCCAGTTTCGTTCAGACTCTCTAAATTTGAACGACGTCGAGTTTTCATTCAGTGGACTCGTTAAAACAAACACTGAGGGACCCTTTCTAGGAACAAACCCCTCCTTTTCTTAGGTTCGGAAAACATATGAGAATGGACTTATCACATGATAAGCTGCAACGAGTGTTTGTTACCCTCTTTGAACTCGCTAAAATGAAAATAGGCTCTCATCAATCATGATGGAGAAATTTAGGGGAAGGAACTATGTTTCATTTTTACTGATGGCATTTTGTAGTCGCATTTGAACATGGCACATGTTTGCATTTCATTCAAACAATTGGATATTCAACTTGTCTATGAGTCAATCCACTCTCATGATTCATGTTACTCCTTTGATTCTTTTCAAATAATGCATCGTCCATCATCGTATTATGTCATGGTATCCACCTTGTCAAGTCAATTATACCAAATCTTCGGTCGTTTCGCCTAATGTTCAAAGGAAATTTGTGTTGAGAGTTACCCTTTGTAGTCAAAATTACTTTTATTTCAGTTACCTTTGATTCGGTCCTGTGGTTACTTCATACTCAAATTCCATAACTTTGTTCTGAGTTTCATGTCGTTGACGTGGGAATCATCATGTCCCTCCTTTGATGGGACCATTCTTGTCGACTTCAACACATCTTCCATGAATTGGTCTTAGAAACACATAAGTACCTTGAGATCTGTATATATCAATAACCTATTTCCTCCCTTTTGATAATAGGTTTACACAATTTACCTTTGATCAAAATATTCAGCTGAGTGTTCGACGCCAATCCATCTATTCACATTCAGAGGCATGTACTGGGGTACCTTGGGAATAAGTAACATTAATGGTGATCTCCCTCGTACTTGTTAAAGATTTTCATCATTTCCATATAATCGAGTGGTTTCTACCATCAACTTAAAGACATTTATTCGCATGGATAGAATCGTACTTTGTTGAGGATGAGATGAAGACCCTGGGTATCTGTTAAGCACTCATTTCTTTCCCCAGGTTGTGATGGAGTATTTGTATGAGTCATAGCATGGATCCACATTTGTATGTTTATGGTTGTGCTCATATTTGTGTCTATATGGCATAAATCTACATTGTATGTCTAGTAGCTATGTCCAAATTTGAGTCTTCTTCGCATGGATCTACACCGTATTCTAGTAGCCGTGACTATTTATATCTCGTATGGATATGTATCAAAGTGTAAATCTACTGTAGGATGAACCTGGTCGTTGAAGAGTTCTGATATTTGGACTATTGCCTTGAAGTGATAACTTGTTCCTTCAAAGCCTTTTCTTATCCTTTCACTCTAACCTCATGCTTTTGGGGGGAATTCTATTACACATATTTATCATCAACACCATGTTTCAAGATAAAAATCTTAGTATTTTCCTTGAAGTCCCCAAAGGTTGAAGTTGGATATGAGCAAGGATGAATAATTTCATAGTTTTGGCCACCACTGCACTTTACATATGGTCAAGATGCAGTACCCATCTCATCAACTCCTCTTTGCTAGCTATAAAAAACACTCCCACCTCCTGTTGCCCATTAACAAGGTGTGGTGCCACCTTGGTAACGCCTTTTATCTTTGATAAAAGCTCGGTGCTCGACTTATGCAGGGAAAAAAGGAAAGTTCGAGAGACTTCTTGAAGATATCCTTCATGGAGCCTCATCCCTGTGGTTCATAATACCTGGAGCTCGAGATCCGTCATCTTAGGATCACCCCTCCACCTCTCCCATGAGATCCTCAACTTATCCTATCCTCCAAAGACTTTATATACTAGACTACCCCTCATGGGAAAAGGAAGGAATATTGTGTCATTGCATCCAAATTCTAGCCAAATTCAATCATACTATTGAATGGTTAGTAGGAAATTTTAAGGATTTGAGGCATGGATCCTTTTAGAGGAGTTCTCAACACCAAGGAATTGGTTGTAAACTCTCCTTCTTTGTACTTTAATAAAAATATAGTTTCTTTCCCACATGATTTTGTATGTCTAATTATCATGTTGTGTTTGTTGTTTGATTCCTTAGTCTTTTACATAGAATTTTAAACTATCTTGTTACTCTTACTTGGTTTGTGTTTTGTTGTGTCTCTTGTGGGTTATCCACATAGATCAAGCACTTCAAGGATCAACACTTTGCATCCTTTGGAAGGTAAGAAGAGCATTTAATTCAAGAGGTTTATTCAATTCTAGGGAAATTTTATATATCTTGTAGTTGTTTTTTTCTAGTGTTGAGTGTTTCAGCCTAGGGAAACATCCTATGTCTACATTGGTTGAGAATCTTCGGTAACAACATCTCTAGGAGTGCAACAACAACTAAGCATGGAATCCTTTTCAACTATGATCCTAAATCCCTTCAACTATCATGAATGGAATTCCAATATTGGAATTCTATTACACAGTAAGGGGCTCTATAGAGTTTATATGGATTTAGAGAATGAGCCAAATGTCATTGTTGAGAAAGCTAAGTGGCATAATTGAATGGATTAAGCCTATGTATTTGTTTATCTCTCAATTTATCCTGATATTATTTTTCATATTGATTGTTTTAACACTCCAAACCAAGTGTGGAACAAACTTGAGTCTCTCTTTGGAGTACAAGATGAGATAAGAGCACATCAATTGGATAATGAATTAATATCATTGAGTCCAAGAAGTTTTGATTCCATTGAAGGGTTCTTCACCAAATTCAAGTCACTTACTATTATGCTCAAGAAATTTGGGATTGAAAAGAAGGAATATCAATTGATTATTTGCATCCTTACAAAATTGGGTCATGAATACTCTATTTTTGTGTCAACTTTCCATGCTACCAGGTTTATTATTTTGAATTGGAAAATGCGATCTTTGAGTACATTCTTTGATTGACTTGCAAAAGAGAAAGACAAATTGATTCAGATGGGAACTATTCAAATATACAAAGGAAAATATAATTCTCTTATAGTTCAAGGAATCAAGAATGAAAAATCAAAATAAAATTAAAAAGTGAAAGTGAAGAAGCCAAAGTCAAATGATGAAGATGAAGGTTCAAATCCTATTGATGAAGGTTCAAATTCCATGAAGAAATTCAAGAAGAAAGCGAGCTATTCTAGGTGTTCATATTGAAGAAATGGCTTTCATGATGAGAATAAATGTTTGAAGAAGAATATGTACATCATGTTCAAGTTTCTTGAGAAGCATAGCATTGATGTACCATATGAACTAGAGAAGCCTGTTGGATCCTGATAACACTATAACAATGCGCAATTCCAAGGTAATAAAAGCTATGACTTGAGTGCCATAGTTAAATAATTTTATGAATTATCTGATATAAATTATTTTTCTGATATATCATATTCATAAATCTCAGTGTCTTCCTTGGATAAATCACCTATTAGTCCACTAGATCCATCTCCCAATACTTGTGTTTTTTCACTAGATCTTGAGGTGTCTTTATCCAGATCTTTATCACTCCATTCAAATGCTTCAGTTTCTTATTTAGAAGCAATTTTTCATGATGATATGTATGTTATGACATCATACATACCATTTACCCATCCTTTGAATACTCATAAGACTATACAAACCCCAATTTCACTAGTTGATTCCTTATAATTGGATTCCTATGCAGTGTTACTTATTTATGTTGGTTTCAAGTCTTGTATATTTTTCAATGGTTGGTTATACATGAAATTAGTCATATTTGGAATTATTTTACACATGTTTGTATTTTTTATAAACTTATATGGTTTAGATCTCAAGTCCATATACCATTCAAATTTACTCATCCATCAGTTTTACCTAGTTGCACAAACTTTTCCTACTATGTCACTGTATATTCATGGAGACACTATACCTTTGGTATTATATTTTCCATATGATAATAATTCTGATATTTTTCAGTCTCTTCAGCCTCATTTCATAAGTGGGAAGGTGCTACATCAGTTTGAAAGGAAGATACATGGTCTATTTCACCATTTTGCATCTATACAAGGAACTGATTGTATTGAATTTTTTACTCATTGGGAAGGAGTATGCGCATATCTATTTTCCTTTATTGATTATTTTTTCATCTCATAATATATTTTAATAAATAAGAATTCATATAATTCTCCTTCATCATCATATGATAAGCTACAATGAGCCACTCCACTTGTTTTTTGCAGATATTGCATTGATGCTTGAGCGCGTGATCAAAGAGTTTACAACTTATTCATCAAGTTATTACACAATAAGTAGTTAATTCAGATCATACCTATGAATAAAAAGACATAATGAATACATGTTGTTCATATTGCGCCTTTTCCTTTCTTGAGGGAGGATTTTCCCCATGTCGTTTTGCCTCTTTCCTCAGTTTTCTGGATAAAATAATTGTAAAAGGGTGACCATAGCCTTGTTTATGGGCCCTATATACATCTATATTTATGATATTTTTTCATATACTCCATCATAAATTCATACTTAAATGGGTGTCTTATAATATTATAAACCCATAACATACTTAGGATAAAATAATTAATCATTTCTGGTTATTTTCCTATGTTCTAGACTAGGTAGTTGGCCTCCACTTGCACCACTTGGTCAATACTTGCCATATTAATTTAACCCAGGAGGGAATTTATACTGATTTTGGTTAGATTCTACCAACTTTATTGACTTCCTATAATATTAACTGCGCCTTCTTGCCAATTCTTCCTCTAAATTGTTTTATTCCTGCTTTTCATTAGATAAGGTAAAGCTAGTTAACTAGCGAACTGCTATATTTTGTGGCCAACTCATCCTACATGATTTTCTCTCTCGATTAAATGATTATAAATATTTTCCATCCCTCATCATCACTCACTCATGCTTTATCCAATTCGTTATCTCCTTGACTGATTTTGGAAAGTGCTTTAGTCACCTATGGTGGTTTATCATATTTAGTAAGCATGCTTTATGAAATAGCATGAGTTATCTCCTAATAAACTCATGTTTACCTCTTAAGTATGTATTCTTTATGTACACTATGTTAATCAATAATACAAGCAATATATATGGAATATTCTTCAATCATTCTTCACTTCTCCTGTGTTCAATCTCATTATTTCTCTCTCTATTTTTCTTGTGCATCCTTGTGAGAAATATCTTGTAGCTAGATCCTTATCTGGTATTTCCACATGGTATCAGAGCTTAAATTTATACAAAAACCCAATTAATGGTATCAATGTGTGATTAAAAAGAATCCTCCTCCTTATCATTATACTTGGGGTCTATTTACAAGAGAGCTAGAAGCTTAATATGGTAAATTTTGGGAATACGATAACATTAGTATGTTGACAAGAATCAAGAGCTTAAGTGATGTTGAATATTATAATTAATAATTTCAAGAATTGTCTACAAGAGTGAACAACACAAGTGACCATTATCTATTAGAAGTTTACATGGGTGGATTGAAAAAAGAAATTAAACATGAGATTTGAGTAAATCATCCTAAAAATGTTATTTAATCTATGCAATATTATGTCATATTCAATATAAGGATAGGGATACACAAAAGTCTACCATTACAACATATGCAAGAAGAAGAGATAGAAATTTTCCTAATAGGGAAACCCTATCTCAACCTACTAGAATATCACAAAATGAAAAGGATGAAATAAGAGAAAAAGGAATATGTTTTGGTTGCAATAGAAAATTGTCAAAAGGAAATAGATGTTTATAAACAAACTAATCACTTTGGAGAATCATGATTACGAGAAATATGGGTGAATAAAAAATTTTGAACCAATAAGAGAAGGGAAAATATGTATAAATTTTGTAGAGAATATATCTAGGTAGGTGTGCAATATGATTTAATGCAGTGGAAAGTGTGCCAGAACTTCAAACCCTTAACATTGTAGGATACATTAAGAATAAAAGGTTCATAGTGTCGATTGAATCATGTAGTGCACATAACTTCATTGATAAAAGATTATCATAGCACCTCAATTGTTTTGTTTATCTAGTGACAAATTTTTAAATATTGGTTTCTCATGGGGGAAGTATTAATTGTGGATGAAACCTCGGATGCGGGTGACACCTCGACAACCACATCTCAAGGCCCAACTGACGAGGCACATAATCATGCCCTATTGTCACCTCCCTGGTGTCATGCCATCGTCCTCCATGCATTGGCTTCCTTTCTCACCAATGTATACGCTACTTAACTCATCCATGGTACGTGTCTCCCCTGCAACTGTAGGGGAGTACGACTACATCAATTCACCACTGACCAGTTTTAATTCACATTTGGATGTGTGTTGTCGTGTTAAGTGAAAAAGCAGCCTTACATTCATTCTCCTGCTTGCACCTGCTCACCTCCCTCACCCTGCACCTCATTCTTTTGCAGCTTCTCTGGTGGTGTTTCCTGTGTTCTGTTTGGTTCTTGACTCTCTGCCCATAGTCTGCACCATGTCACACAATAAAAGGAAAACACCAAGACAAGGACATGCAGGTAGAGGCGCCCATGGCCTGTGTGCCATTAATTTCAATGCTCAGGCCAGCGCATAGGGCTACAACCTAGAAATTCCTGCCCCTCTTTGTCTTATATTCGGCCACTGGAAAGGTGAGATAACTGGATCTCTTTCAGCTTCCATTCAGACTACTGAGCATAGGAGGAACTACTGGCTAGTGAAGACTTTGCTGGTCCATATCCTCCTCTGCTCCACCACACTTCCACTTTCATCCCATGTCCTTGACGTCGTTCCCGCTGCCTTTGGGATTCCAACTCCTTCTGTTCCTCCATATCCCTTCATTTCTCAGGATCCCTCAACCATTCCAACAACCACCCCTCTTTCTGACCCTCCCGCTACACCCATGGATTTTGAACTCCCTCCACCTCCATCGCAACATAGAATGGCTAGAACTACAGCCGAAAAAACCAACACCACCTCAGCGGTCTTAAGGAAATTCGAGCCTCTCTCGGTCAAGCGTACCCCCTCTAGCAATGAGGACTCTTTGAGCAACAGTGATGATTCCAACAATGAATATGATCCCAGTAGTGAGGACGACGACCAAAGCAACATGGACGATCCAAGCATGCAGTGAAGAAACTACTTTGGGACTCCCATCATTGAGAATCCCTATACAAAGCTATAGTCTAGGTTTTATGTTTCAGGTTTTATCTTTTATGTTTCAAGGAATATGGTTACCCAAATTTATTATCATTATGTTGTCTAAGAAGTTTTTTTGTAAACACTATAAGCTACTATTTTCTCGGATCTGTTTTCCCTCACATAGGGAGGATATTTCATACAGTTATGGTCTGATTTTCCTTTTTGGGCAGTTTGGACCTTCCTTTCTATTTCTTCCTCTCTGTAGGACATATTCTCAGTTATGTACCATTGACTGTACCACTATTTTACTTCAATAGATTAGCTTCTGAATTCACCAAAAAAAAAAATTATGGATGAAAATTCCATAAAATTAATCCTAGTATGGGATATTATAATCTATCAAGACCCATGTATGTCATTCCCAGTGGAGGAGTATATGTTGTTTCTTATACAAACCATAATGAATTATTTTTGAGATTTAAATTGTAAAGAATCCAATATCAAATCAAAGGGTTGAAATCTCCACCCTTTCATATTATCAAATCTTGTAGAATGTAAAACATACTAACAAAGGGTTGTACTAGAGTTATTGATAGAATTTATTCTATGGAAGTTAAGAATCAAGATAAAAATATTCTAGATTAATTAAAAAGTACCTTGGAAAAGAACCATAGAGTCTTCCAAGATATTTCTAAAGGAATACCTCCATCCAGAGATCATGAACATCAAATTGAACTCATATCCAAAAGTAATCCTCCTAATATAACTCCTTATAGGCCTTTATAGATATCCACATCAACAAAAAGGGGATATTGGAAAATGGGAGATTGAGGATGTTGGTCACTCTATATGCTAGTTAATTACAACCAACATACATAATTCTCAATATAAATTTTCAACCCAGGGAAGTCTTTTTATTTCAAAGATAATTCACACTATCTATGCATAAACATCACTAAGTAGTTGATTAATGAATAAAAGATTTACTGTCCTACCTATTCTGCTCATTCAAACTCCACCCATGATTAACTAATCTAAATTACTTACCTACAAATCCAGAATTGCAATTACCTTCCTACAATATCAATCTAGTAATTAACGAATCTAGAAATAAATAACCAGACTTACTTTTGCAAGAAGTTAAATCCTATCATTATCAGACCATATGGGAATTCATCACAACTAGTTTAATTCAACTAATCTAAGAATTGGGAATAACAACAATTTTAACCAAACAAACTCTAAGCTACAATCTAACTAAATTAGAAGGCCTGAGAAAGACAAGTACTTAAAAGGAACTGGAGCTGAGCTTGACTATAACAACTATTGGGGCACATGCGTAATGGAAACTAATCTACATAGTCGACTGTCACACCACACTTACTGCAGCTTAAAAGAAATGAAACCATTGATCATCAAAGGAAATATAATAATTAACCATTATTTTTGCAACTACTGAAATAATGCACCTACTATAACTTCCACACCACACAAAAGAATGATCAAAACATCTAATTAACTCAGCAATATCTATGGGAAGGCGAGCCCAGCCTTCGAATAGAGACGTCAGAACTAACACATCTTAAAATGCAAAAGTCTGAAGAATCCTGCTCCTTATATTAAAATGGTGAATTACAAAGTACAAATCCTTGTCACAACTCACGCAGTTTAACTAATAAATCTCCAATCCTTGGCTCGGAATGACTTCCCACATTTATACATAAGCGACAATAACTTCACCCACTAATATCGGGCAGCCATGAAGATCTACGATCTTTAGGCTACCCTATTACAACGAGCTGTTACAACTGTGAGTAAAATTGAATGAACAGAGAAAATACAGGAAATATTTTTGATGAGTCATTATGAATACATGGAATCGATTGAATGGGAGATACTCTGTCTATTGCAGCTATGCCTCAAGAAGTGGCGCGTTGTTGCAGCTGGGTCTATTGCAGCCAAGTCTGTTGCAACCACCATGTGGAATGATGAGCTCTATTATGTTCAATGTGTGGATTTGGGACTAGTAAGTAATGGCTGCTACAAATATGTTCATCTTCATCTTCGGACCTCGTGGCTACTACACATGTTTCCTCTCAGCTTGAACTATCTTTATAAAATCATGAAATGTTAGCATAATCCAAGAGACAGAGTCCTGACCATAACAATACTAGGCATTGAATATATAAAGAAATAATTAATCATACATGTATGGATTTAATCTCAATGTGAAGGAAAACATCTTTATGGTGTGCAAAAGTGAATTAGGACAAGGCAAAAAGGGCATAATAGGTATGGTTAAAAAGGGCAATTTACAGGACCCAACAGAGGATGAATTCCCCATTCCAAATATTGATGGGCTATTAAATGAGCTTCATGGTGTGGCTTATTTTACAATGTTATATCTTAAATTACAATACCATCAAATCAAAGAATAATGCATTCCCAAAACATATTTTAAATCACATCGATGACACTATGAATTCTTGGTCATGCATTTTTTTTATTAATGAATGCTCCTTCTACTTTTCAAAAAATTATGAACAAAATTTTTCAATCTCATCTTATAAAGTTTGTGTTGGTTTTATTTGAGTATATACTTATTTATACAAAATCATTGGAATAGAACATTAATCATGTGGATCAATTCCTACAAATGATTTAGAACAATCAATTCTATGTAAAAAGGTCCAAATGTTATTTTGGGAAATAAGAAGTAGATTATTTGGGTTGTGTTGTTTTAGAATAAGGGGTCAAGGTGGATCGTCAAAAGATTCAATCCATCACAAAATTGCCTATTCCTTAGAACATCAATGGGAATGGAGGTTTTTTGGTATTACAAGATATTGTACAAAAGTTGTTAAGAATCATGCACTCATTGTAGGACCACTCACATCTCACTTGAAGAAAAAATCATTTTATTGAAGAAAAAAACTATCTTGGCATTCTCACTCTACAAGGACGCTATGTCCTCTACACTAGTAATAACCACACTTGATTTTAGTAAAAATACCATAGCCAAATGTGATGCATCATGACAAGGAATTGGAGCTATATTGATACAAGAAGTGAATCCATTTATTTTGAAAGTAAACAATTTAAGGGAAAAGACATGATGAAATTGACATATGAAAAATAAACGACAACAATTTTGCATGCATTGAAAAAATGGGAATAATTTTAAATTCAAGGTACACCATGAGAGATTATAGTAATTTTTCAAACAAAGAGTTTCCTTATAAGAGAAAGAAAATAGGTAGTGAATATGCAACGGTTTGATTTTGAAATAATCTACAAAATCAGGAAACAAAATCTAGTAGAAGATTCCCTTTCCAGAATAAAAGATTCCTCCAACTTATATTCCATGAGATATTCCATCTATATATGCATGAAATAAGCTCACCAATACTGGAAAGGTGATAATAGTAGTAGACAAAAAATACAATGTCTAAAAGAGGGGAAGAGATGTATGGAACATTTGGAGTGGAAGAGAAATATCCTTTCATACAAGGGTATAATATTTTTATGCTATCAATCAAAGTTGAAAGAATACATATTAAGGGAGTATCATAACACTCAAATTATGAGACATTTAGGGTTCCTAATTAAAACATATTAAAGGATAAAAATATATTTTTGGGGAAGGAATAAAGAAAGATATTCAAAACTTCGTAAGAGAATCTTAGGTGTGTCAAAGAAATGAATAAGAGACAATCAAGTCTCCTAGTTTACTTGAAACTTTATATGTACCTAATAAAAGATGGGAAAATATATCAATGGACTTAACCACAAGTTCACCAAATTTAGAAGGTAAGGATGCCATTTTTGTGGTCATGAATAGACTCACAAGATATGCACATTTTTTTGAATTCAAAGTACATATACTGCAAGACAACTGGAAAAAGTATTCATTGAGGAAATTCATAGAATCTATGGACTCCCTAAAGTGACAATAAGTGACAAAGATCCAAAATTCATTGGTAATTTTTCAAAAGAGTTATATAAGATAAGGGGAATAATATTAGCTATGATTTCAACATATCACCCAAAACATGTGGTTGAGTACAAATAGTTAAAAAATGTTTAGAGGGTCATATTCATTGCTACAGTTTAAACAAGCAATATTAATGGATCAAGTGGATTCCTCTAGCAAAATGGTGGTATAATGCCACTTATCATAGATCTACTACGATTTATCATTTTGAATCTATTTAGAGATAGTCATTTCCTAGTATGGAATCCTTTCTATAAGACTATTCCAAATTAAATGCAATAGACACACATATGGAAAATACTAAACAAACTTTGAATATTCTTAAACAAGACCTTCAAATGGCCCAAAATAGGATGAAGCGGCAAGCAGATCAATATTGAAGATAAATAAAGTTTAAGGAGGGTAATTATGTATTTTTTATATTACAAGCCTATAAGAGTTCTACTTTCAAACAAAAAAAGAATAAAAAAGTAGATCCAAAATTCTATGGACCATACAAGATCCTTGACAAGATTAGAGAAGTGGTTTATGAGTTAGATTTTCCTTCTTCTTGCAATCTTAAGGTTTCCATGTATCTTTCTTCAAAAATGTTCTTGGACAAAACATGCTAGTGGAAATGAAACTTCCAAAATTAGTTCAAGAAGGGAAGTTGAATCTTGAATAAAAAAAAGTTATAGATTAGTAGTCTCAATCTCTACAAAACCATATGGAGTACCTAATTAAGTGGAAGTATATACCTCCATAAGAATCTACATGGAAAAATGAGCAACTCATGAAGAAAACCCCAAGCTTTGAGGGAACATATTTTTTAAAGAGGGGGAAAATGTGAAGTCTCGAATCCTTATTCATTATTAGCGTATTAGTTATGATTAGGTCATCTTAGTGGTAGTTTACATCATGATCACTTTATCTCCTATTTATAGTAAAGGAGAAATTATTTGTATATAGATCTCATCATCTCTTGTGCATTAAATATATTGCAAAAGAAGGTTGACCCCTCGAAGACGATTGTTATTCATTGATTTTATCTCATTATCAAGTCTTGGATACATGCTTCTTACTATTTCCATGTTATTTAGGGAATTTGGTCCATAATGGGTGCCTCCGCCACCCACACACACATGCATGCATGAACGCACACACACATGCATGCATGCGCACGCACTGACACATGCACACACACACACGCATGCACACACACACGCACATGCATGCACATGCGTGTGCACGCATGCACACACACACACACATGTGCATGCGTGCACACACACACACAGAGACCTATGTGTGTGTGTGTGTGTAATGTAATTCCATAGACATGATTCCTTGGGAACATGAGAGATATCTAGGTGTGTTCATTTATAAATAGACATATTTTCGATTTGGTTTAGTTTCCTTTGATGGCCTCTATGTGTGTATATGAATATTTTCATCATATTTAGAAGAAGATGTTTAGCATAAATATGAGTAATAATTAAATCAAAATTCAAGCAATTACGAGTTACTATTATTTCCTGTCTTGCAATACTAATAATTTTTGTAGATAACTGAAAGATTCAAAATCGTCGATCTTTAAGGATCTATGTTGATGAAATATACAAGATATAATCCTACCATCTATGATTATTAGATTGAATTTGGATGTAATATTCTACATCATTAACCTCTTTTTATTTTCATCTAATGTGTTTCATGTCAAATCAAAATAACAAAAAATTATATCAATGCTTGATTGATTGGAATTTATATTTTATTGATTAAAAAAATAATTAATAATATAATAACTGAGGAATTTTTAAGGATCCATACTTATCTTATAATTATATAAACCTTGGAGAACATTACTAATTCTTACAATTCCAACTATAAATTGTTTGGTGATATATTTTTTACAATATCAAATTTCTAACAATTTTATAAAGTTTCCATAAAATTTTAGTGATGTTTTAATTTAATTAAATTTATCCTATAGAATTTGGGAGGATTATTTTTGGAAAAAAATGAGATAAATGCTTTTTGGATAGAAGGGGGGAATTTAGCTCCTTGAGTTTTCTCTAGTTATGATATGCTCTTGGTTCAAATTTTGTCCCCATCAAGCATGCCTCCATATTTTTAATGCATGCAGTACTACTACAACAAGATCTAAATCATGTGTGACATAATTTTTTTAATGTTCTATCAACTTTCAAGATTCATGGAACACCAAATTAATATTTTATGCAAGAATTCCTCTAATCTCTTTTATGAAAGAACCTATGGGAACAAAAATTCTTGATTTAAATCTCCAATTTTAAGAATCGGTGCATTTGTAAAAAAATTCTTCCATAGATAAAAATATATCTTCACACTAATATGTTCTTTCAAATATTTTTCCTTTATTTTAAAGAGAAGTAATTAAATACACTATCCGAAAAACTTGTTCTATGAATCTCTTATGATAACCAATGAGACCCATGAATGAACTCACATCTAGAACATTCTTGGGTATAGGCTATCCATTATAGCTTCAATTTAATCTGGGTCCACCTCTATCACTTCATTAGAGATAATATTCCCCAAATATTAGGTATTACTATGATAAAAAGATACATTTATACAATTCGGTGTAGAGTTGGTGTTTTCTCAACAATTAAAAAATTAACAATAAGTGTTATTTACACTCTTTTATAAATTGAAGTAAATCATAATTCCATGAAGAAAAGATGATAAACTTGTCCAAGTGATAAAAAAAACCATTAATAAGAAATATAAAGATATACAATGCATTTTTCAAGATAAATAGCACCAATACAAACTTATAACGTCCATATTTGAAGGTTGTTTCAAAAATCTATTCATCCTTTATCCTTCTAGGATGGTATCTCAATTCTTAAAAACATATGTAAGGATAAAGGATGAAATTGAATATATAAGGATAAAGACACAAAAATATCTTTAGCTTCAAAATGAAAATGAAAATCAATTCAATTTATCTTCTTATCATCAACACAGACCCTCATAGTCCCATCTATTTTCTTTACCAAAAAAAAATCCTCTCAAAGGAGAGAGAATTGCACATATATACCCCTTCTTAAGTAGTTATTCCAATTGTATATAGAGGTCCATTCACATTGAAGTGTTCATTTTGTATGGATCCTTGGATATTGCAGTATCTCCAAGAACAAGATCAAAAGAGAAATTAAAGTCCATTTTTCAAGTTAATTAGGGGAATTATTTTTTAAATACATATTCAAATTGTTGTAAAATGAAAAATCAACACGATTCGAATTGTTGTATTTTTCCAAATCCATTACACTATTTACATACAATTTAATTTTTTTTTCTAAATATTATGCAACTACAAGGTTTAAAGTTTCCTTATAGATATTGGCCTTGGAATACCCTTCATTCTCCTTTGGCTATCTTCCTCATCAAGAAAATTATATGGTTTCTTGAAGTAATCAATAATGGAATGGTGTAGCTCCCACCAATCAATTATAATAAGAACATCATAATAACCCAATGGTAATATATTCAAATATTAATGAGTATGGGGTCCATTAAACTCTAATGCATCTTCCTATTGATTGCATTATCTAACTAAAACAACCAAGACTTGGCATGATCAATATGCTTGAAAATAAATTTATTAAAAAGATGAGGTGTAACATGGATTTGAATTTCCCCACGATCAATTAAAATTGAAATGGATTTAATTGAAATCTTGCCTTCAAATTCAATCATATTCAACTAATTATCTTCATGGTGATAATCGAATGCTACACAGAGTTGATACATGTTTTTTCAATGTCATTCATTAAAATATCTTCTTGGATGTTGTGAAATTTATTCCTTTTATCTCTACAATGTAAGCAATATCTATGCATATGTTATTCTCCACAACCCAAACATTTAATTGGATGCCTTACTCATTTACCCAAGGATTTAACCATGTTCCTCCCACTTTGATTTCGATGGTTTTATTGGAAATGTTGATACTATTTCTAAATAAAAGAAGTTTGAAACACTTTTCCATTTATATTTGTTTTCTTTTTTATTTTCCTTCAAAGTCTTCTAAAATTATGATTTATATTTCCCTAATCATAAAAAAAATTGGATTTTCATATTGCTTCTTGAAGTTACTTCAGTTCATGAAATTGAATCTAGTCCCTATATGTTGAAGGTAATCTAATTTCTACATATAAAGCACTAGATATTCACCTTCTCATATATGATGTACTTAACATGCCCTAAAAAAATTAGAAGCATTTTCTCATACTCATTTAGAATGATCAAAGTTTTATTGGTGGTTTTAGCTTGCAAAATTCTCCTTGAACTTTATCTAATTTATGTATCCTGTGTTGGTGTCTAATTAAAGCATATGATTACTTTGTATGAATTTGATGGAGAGGGATGTTATTGCACATCTCAAGAGATTCTTATTGATTCTTGAGGTGTTATATGGGGATCCAATATTACTATACCTCCACTCTGGTAAATGTTACTAGAACTACACCCATTTCCCTTGATGCATTTATCTTTATTTTGCTTCAAAATTTTAACCAATCTATAATTTATTTGGTTTTTCCCCTTCCTGAGCTCTAATCATCCTTTTAGTGTATACTTGGAAAATTTGGACATCAACCCTTAATAAAATCATTGTTTCCACAAAGTATTGATTTTCCTCTTCTTTATATGAGCATTGAATTATAGCTCAGTGCTTCCCATGTTTTGATCTACTCACACATCCTCTTCATGCTAAAAATGGCCTTATGTATCTTCCATAATGAATCATTCCAAGAACGTTTACTTAAATTCTAACCTCTAAATATCTTTAAAATAGCAATGCATATTATACAACAAAAAAAAATTTACAATAAATATCTTAAATAAATTTGATTCCTAAAAAGATTCAAAATTCTCTTAATGCATTATGGATTTCCTTCATCTTGATAATTTATTTGTCAAATACTACCAAAAGGTCTCTTGTCATTTTATTAAATAGATAGAAATAATTTTAGAAACTAAACCTTTATATCTAATATCCTATAGAATATCTTTCCAATGGATATTCTTTTTCTCAATTATGAGTTCATATATAAAATTTGCATCCTCCAAAAGTTCACAACTAATCTATTTTTGCATTATTGTTAGTGAAATCAAGATTGGAGAACATCCTCGACCATTAAAAGAGGAAATCAAGTGAGAAATGAAAAACAAATTGTATCAAGAATTGACAATACTCCTACTTTGAGAGAACTCAACATCATGTATACCTATGATATGTTGTCCCAAAAATCTTCTAAATTACTATAAGAATCACAATTTGGTTCATTTTTCCACTTTTGCATTATTGGAAAATTTGTCAAAAATTGTCATCTTTCTAACTATAAAATATGGGAAATTCCCGCTAGGATAAATTTATCCATATTACTAACCAGATGAAATGTTGAGTCATTTTTTCTATATTTCTTGTCTTAAGATACTTTTTCATTTTTTCTATATTTATTGTCCTAAGATACTTTTCCTTTGTATATAATTTCCAAAACTGCAAAATATGTCCTGAACTAGTGGATTAGGCCCCATTTTTCTTGAGAATTCTTTAGAGTCCATCCAAATTATTTTTAAAGTTTCCTTGTTCCTTTCTATATTCCTTACTAACCAATTTTTGTCATAAGAGTGACCATTGGAAAAGAGTATAGTCTCATCCTCTAAAAACTGCATTTTTCCAATTTGGAGGAATATAGTGTTGAAATTCCAAATTTGAGCCCATGGACATTATTATGGATATTGTCTCTATGGACTCCCCCCTAAAAGTTCATTTCAAACTGACAATGTATGCCAAAGTTATATTTAAAATAAAATAAACTAACCAAGTATTTTTTTGTTGGTATCATGTTGCTTACCTCATAGTTGGCATGGTGTTTATTGAGAGTCTATGTTCCCTTGCATGGACCTTCCATGTCAACCTATCTTACTCATGTGGGTAAGTACTTTCATAGTGTTTATTAGTTTATGTTCTTCACACCCTCATTACCCATGAGCTTCCCTAATTCATGTGCATACACACACACATATACCACAAGTGCTAGCTCAATTGGTCAAATCATCCATCCAATATATGTTTTCATTGAGAGGAAATACTTCATAAGTTTAAATCTGATCCCTAGAGATAGTTGATTTTGAAGTTCTAGTGGGAATATTGAAGAGAGATCATGTTTCTTAAAAAAATAGATTTCAATATGGAGTAACAATTACTTCATAATTATAAAGTTGTAAATTTTAACCTTCAAGTCAAAGCACTGAGACCTCTTCTAGGAAATTAAATAGAAGTAAAAATGAAGAAGAGAAGAAAGAGTTAACCTACTTGACAATCTCTTTTAGTTTAAGATTGCAACTATGTTTAAACATAAACTTACTTTTTGATAATAATAATAACTTCTTATATATGTTCTACCAAGATGCTCGTTGAGAGTCTTGTTACTATCTTTTCTAAACTTTTTTTAGCAAGACAATGTATATTATGATTTCAATTCAGTAATATTAAATATAAATATTTTTTTCATTAAAAATATTATACATTGAATTGATTTATTATCACAATATTACAAGATTAAAACTAATAATGTTAAATAAATCGATTATTTTTAGTATTAAAAATGTTTTTAACCCCTAAAACAAATGGAAGGTATTATCACACTCAAAATATATAATAGTTTAAGTAGTTATTGTTATTCATTGTGAACATGCTCTTAATTTGTTAGAACTTTTTTCTTTTAATGAAAGATGGTTAGCATTGAAATTTTACATTATTAAATATTTTTTTCTATAATTAGGAGAATTGACGATTGAGGTTGAGTTGATAATCACATAATACAGGGTTGATTCTTGTCTGCTATTACTATACCATTAGATACTAACATTGCCCCACATGTAGTACACAAGAATAATCGAACTTTGAATCTATGATGTCACAAAAAATACCTTAACAATATACCTTATCACCAAAACTTCGAAAGCTACTAAATCTTGTTTATTTAAAATCTTCAATAATAATAATAATAACTCATATTTTTCTTTGGTAAAAGAACATTGATAAGAATTATCTAATCATGTAACGAATTTTTTTTTCCAATTATCAATAATGAAAGAAGTTAAAATTCTCATCGATATAAAACATCATATGAATTAACTTAAAATTGGATTAAACTCCAAAAACATTATTCCACTCTGTACAAAACTTTGAACGAATAAAACTTTAATCATGTCTTAAATTTGTCATACACCTATCAACTTTATAAAAAGCATCTTTTTTTTAAATGATTTCGAATAATTAAATATATATAATACATATATAATCCATTAAACCATGAACACATATTTTTTGTGTGGCATGAAAGCAATTCTTGAAAGCTCATGCTGGCCAATCTCGTGGAAGGGAACAAAACTAAATCCTAAAAGGTTTGGTGTTTCATATGTGGGCGATGTTTATAAGCAATCATTAAAGGTTAAAGGATCGCACTCAAAAACATTTTAACGTCTTCCAAACTATTCTTGGGGTGATTTGACAATTGTATATCTTTCAAAATCTCTAAAATTCCAAAGCAGATATTAAATAATTAAAAGAGCGATCAAACTCCACTATCATGAGGCCACGGCCCCTAATATTAAATTTAAAAGCGATATCACGTCATAGCATTCTTCATTGTTGTGTGTTTTACTTCATAAATACCCATCATACATCAAATCAGATTAAAACGTTATTAATATTAAAAATTAAATGTGAAATGACAAAACCTTTTTCAATATTGAATATGAAAAGAGAGTGAAAATGATAAAATCTATATAATTGAGTAGCATTAAAGATCATCAACATTGATTACGATCGGCATATAGGTTAATTAATAGGGTTACAGGGAAGTTCAGAATTCAAAATCTCCAGCTTACTCAGGTTCTTTATGAAGTTATCAGAATATAGGATATGTTTGAGAGAGTGGATTTCAAGCACATCTACCGAGAAAGAAACTCAAAAGCAGATGAATTAGCTAAAGCTGAAGCAACTGTTTTGGAATGGTATTGGCATATATTTGAGTTTCGAGCATCTGAAAGATTTGAGTCCTTTCAGCTTTTTTAGTTGATATGGTTGTTGATGATAGTCACTGTTTCTATTTGGGCAAGACTGTTTATCTTTTTTGAAGTGCATACTCATTTTCCCTGGACTTGTGTGCAGACTGATGATGATTGAGACTGTTTATCTTTTGTGATGTGCAAACTTATCTATAAATTTTGAGTTTGTATATGTGACTATATAGGCATATCCATTTTCTGTGATGCACAATTTTTGAATTTTGCACTGATTATGTAAGTTGGTTTTTGATTATACTATGAACATCTATGGTTATCCATTTAGCCATGATCCTTTGTAAAGAATTTTGGTTGTGATCTTTGATTATACTTTCTAAGCATGGACAATTATCACTTGTGATATTGAACCATCTGAAGAATGTAATAAAAAAAGGTTANTATATATATATGTATATATATATATAGAATTGTTAATTTATTTTCTTAAATTTAAAGAAATTAAAATTTTAACCACACAAACACAATTTTAAATCTAACTGTATAACTAACTTAAAATTTAATGCAAAATTATTTATATTATATAATTTTAATTGATTTTGATTATACATTAAATTTTTATAATTACTAATTTTAATTACACACAAATTCTATATATATATATATAATTAATTCTAATTTACTTAATAAAAATTTAAAATTTTCATTTCATAAATGTAGTATGTGATTGTAAGTTAGTCACTAAAGGGGCAAACTTTTACTCTTACTAGTGTCTCAAAGTCTTTGCGAATGTAAGTTAGTCCGTAAAGGGGTAAACTTTTACTTGTATTAGGTGTTTCTAGGTCTTACATTATTAACTTCTTTTTTTTAATCAAGGAGAATGAGCTTTTAGCTAATCAAATATAGAGTTGTGTCTTACTCGAAGACCATGAGATGGTTTCAACTAGATATTATTCGCAAGATAGTCAATATACCTTGTGTCCATCGTTGATAGGAAGTAATTCGAGAAATGATAAGATTCCAAAAGTTCTATGCTAACTAAATAAAAAAGATAAAATTGGCATTGATGTGTTGGTAGACCTTTAAGTTGAAGGATATTGTATCTCGCAAGTCACCCTTGACTTTGGGTCTCGAGCAAATATAACGACCAGATATACTTGAAAAAGACTGGGTCGACCGCAATTGTCCAAGTGGGAAAGTATCTTAAGCTCGTCAATCGAGGCTTAATTGAACAAATAAGATTATGGAAAAATGTTCACACAGAAATAATGGGCATTTCCACCCAAGTTGACTTCAAAGTAATTGATCCAAAAAAAGGTTCCCAATCCTTCCCTACTCTCATCAATTGACCATGGGGAAGAAAAAAAAAGCATCGATATTCTTAGAAATGATAGAATAAAGCTAAACAGAGAAGGAAAAAAGATCATTGCGGCCATCTACCTATCCAAGGAAACCCTTAGGATGAGTTGGATGACAATGATGTAGATATAAGGCAAATGTATGAAGTAATATAAAATAATGAAGACTCAGTCAAGCCTAACAAAAATGGGGAGCTCCATTTAGGATTACTTGTGTCAATAGGACAAACGTTAAGCTTAGAATTATATGATTAGTAGATTGAAAATTATGAATCACAAGTATGAGAATGTTGGATGATTGAAGCCATTCCTCGACACTCTATGCAAAAAACAAATTATATCTCTGTAATCTCGAAAGTATTCAAAAATAAAGTGAGGTAGTATCCAACTTTGGTACCAACTAGAAATGAATTGACCAATTTACCATTACTTCAATATAAAGAACATAAGTCACCATCTAGTCACATTAACGAAGTTGCTAAATATGTGGGAGAGCAAGGACGACTACAGAGTTTAGTCGAAACCTTCATGGGTCAAGTCGCTCATTTATGGGACACTCATCAGTCCCATCTTTAAACTTGGATGGCAACCTTGAATTACTTTTTCAATTGATTCGGAGGAAAGAAGTTGATAACATAGGAAATAATTCCTAAATTCACCCAAAGACAAGATCCAGTCGATCATATCAATACTTGTGAAAATGAATGGAAAAGACTTGGCTACTATGATGAATGGGTTTTGCCACATATGTTTCCAAACACATTGGACAACCTGCCTAGTAAACTATATAAAATCAAAGAAGCTTAAGGTGAAACATTTAATTGGAAGTCTCATAAATAAAATTTTATTAAAGATTTGTTTTCTACTCCTCTCGAAGAGTGTTTGAAATAATTTGTGTGGGAAATTCAAAATTTTATTAAACGAACAGAATGACCAATCCATGTAGTTGATACTACACCTAATCCTTGACTGATCTCAACTTGCAATAATATCACGACCGACCAAAAGAAGCAAGTTCACCTCTCGACTCACTTGGACTTAGAAAATGATAACACCCCATGGAAGTTTTTCAGATGGAAGAAATATCACCTTCACAAAGTCTATGTAGTTAAATATATCATGAAATTATCTACCAAAGATAAGGAAGAATATGGAGAGCTCAAAGGAAAACAATTTCCCCCATCCTTTACAAAATTTAAAGAAGGTCAATGACACATTGATGAATCAAAAGAACCTGAATGAATGAATGTAGAAGCTAAGATGAAAGAATTCGATATCTCCATCGATGGAATACCTAAGCTACCAAAAATAGGATATTAATGGTTGAAGCAGCAAACAACAAAGATAACGAATCTTCTTAAAGAATACCGAGACGTTTTTTCCAGAGTCTATAAATATTTAAAACACTTGGTATAAGAAATGGGAGAAATGAAGATTGATATTATGTTGGATGCAAAAACTATCAAGAAGCAATTGTACAAATCAACCCAAGATTATAACGATATAGTCAAGAAAGAAATAGAGAATATGCTAGCCATTGGAGCCATATATCTAGTCAACCAGTCATAATGGGATAGCTCAATGGTTTTCTATCCTAACAAGCATGGCCCAAAAAAACTTTGAATTTGTGTTGATTTCATAGGATTAAATAGATTAACTCTTACAAATCCAGTCCATATGCCCTTCATAGATGAAATCACCAACAAAGTTGAAGGCCACAGATGTTACTCCTTCATAGATGGATTTTTGGGATACAATCAAGTACCCATAGCAAAAGAAGATAACAATAAGACTACATTTTTGTGTGAATTTGGGTCATATATATACAAATTAACGTCATTTGGATTGAAAAATGCACATGTAGTATTTTTCAAAATCGTGATTAAATCTTTTCAATAGTTCCTAGATAAAACCATGGTTGTTGACTTTGACGACTAGACCACATATACCATGCTAATAGTTCATGTTCAATGGCTTAATATTAGAAATATGTAGGAATATTCAACTATAATTAAAGATCAAGAAATGTATCTTTTCCACACCCGTTATAATACTTTTGGTCCACATTGTCTATTAAGAAGGAGTCATGTCGACTTGAAAAGATAAAATTCATCTCGACTTAAAACCACCTGCGAACCCTAAGCAACTCATAATATCTTTGGGACATATAGGGTACTATAAAAAAATCACTCCACATTATTTAGATATGGCATCCCCCTCTGTAGGAGCTACTTAAAATAAATGTTGAGTTTACATGGACATAAGAATACGTAGAATCCATTGATCTTCTTGAGTTGGTCGAATACCCAATCCCTTGATTCCCAAATTTGTCTAATAAGTTTCATGTACACATCAATGCGTCGGGTACTGTAGTTAGTGCAATACTCACCCATCCAGGAGATTATGTGATTGACTATTTGAATCCATATTATAGTTGGAAGTTAAACAAAGCTTAATGGAATTATTCAACTATAGAGTGGGAAGGACTAGGTATCGTTGTTACTTATTGGCTAACCCTTTTGTCTTTTTCACAAATCATTAAGCGTTGAAGTATGTAGTTAATAAATTGTTACATAATGGACAAATATGTCGATGGTTATTATTATTATTTCAAGAATTTGGATTCAAGATAATAGTTTGAATAGAGATGTCCATTGTCAAACATGATCACTTATCATATGTAGAAACTAAAGAAGGCTTTGTTGGAATAGATCAAAAAAATACTGGATTCCTACATTTTTAGAGTCGAAGTTGTACATATTGAACTAGAATATATAGCTCAATTCTTGCAAGAAGGACAAGCTTCGAAAGGGACATCCAAGAAGAAAAATAAAATATTAGCTATGAAAGTAGCACCATACACTTTAATTAATGTATTCCTATTAAATTAGGACAAGACAACTCATTTGGTTTTCCCTCGACCATGAAAAATATGTCATTATTGACGAAGCACATTTAGGACCAATGGAAGGAAAATTTCAGGTTGCGACAACTGTTAAAAATATATTCCAAGCAGGATTATGGTTTCCCACATCAAATAAAGACTGCAAAACGTTTTCATAAAATGTGATAAACTCCAACAAATGAGCTGACTATTTTGACAAAATGAGATGTTGTTAATATCAGTTAACCTAAATATAAAATTCAAAATATGGTCCATCTCCTTTATTGGTCCATTCTCAGATCTTGTTCAATGAATGGGAATCTCATATATCATCACCGCGGTAAAATACTTCACTAAATGGGGCAGAAGAAAAACCTATCAAAGAATGTATAGTTGAATTTGCAACCAAATCTATCTGTGACAACATTGTTACCATATTTGGATGTCCCCTCACATTAACAAACAATAGGGGAACACATTTTATTATTGATAATATATTAGTATTACTTAAGGAATTCATGATGTCCCAGATGGGGTGTTAATGGACCATCAGATCACATTATGGTGATTTGACAGAGTTGCAACAAAGGGAATCAACTGTTGGCAAGGACAGGGTTGCAACAACATTGTTCCATGGATATTAACTCCCCTCCTTCCTCTATAATCAAGCAAGATATCACAAAGGTGGATTTTATCAGGGCTCGCGATGATCCTCGACACAATTTCCAGGCTGTCAAGGATTCTTATGTAGATTTTTGTGGTCACACACATTCATTTCATTCAATATTTTTGGACGTTTTGACTGGGACTCCCTCTTGCCGCGCTCCCTAATATTCCTGGGGGTTTTAGACAACTACAGAGAAATTCAAATCTATGGGGGATAAAGACAAGCATTGCAACATGGAAAATGAGAAGCTTCTTTCTCCCAGTTGTCGAGGTTGTGGCCACACTGGCCACTCTGGGGAGCATGACAATCCTGGTTTCGCTCTCCACCTTGCTAGCATGACCGGCACATTGCTGATAATTCATAATGACATCAAGGATGACGAGGAGGACATGCAAGCCAAAATTTTGGAATTGAAGGAAATATTTCAGAATATCATTAACTGGTGTCTTGATATTGTGGAGATTTTTCACCTCACGCCGCCTCTGGTCGTCATTATTCGATAGGATAGGAGAATTCATTATTTTCATGACTCGAAATCTCGACATGAAGGGAAAACTACGGAGGAGGAAACTTAAGCAGCACCCAAGTCATGGTGAAATAGGAACACCAGAATGAATAAGAGACAACAAAGATGAAGGCCGAGGAAAGCATGGTTCCAACTCCAGTTATGCCAAGTGTAAAAAACAGTAATGAAGCTAGCGATTCCATGGATGGAAAGTGTCAGGCATGCCATGATTCTGATGATTAGTATCTTTCTATTGCATGTTTTTGGGCATGCCATGATTCTGATGATTAGTATCTTTCTATTACATGTTTTTGCTTTTATTTTGTTTAATGGTTGAATTTATTTTCCAAAGTAAGCTTGTAGGTTTTGTATAGGTTCAGGTATCTTAGCATGCTCATACTATATCAAACTCTTTTCTTATGTTACTTAGCAAATACTGATAGTCCTCTATTTTTTTTTAATTCGGGTTGTTTTCTTTTTTTGAGAGGCATGTTACTAGATCATAGGTTATTTCCTCTTCTCGAGGAAGGCACCTATCTCAGTAACATTTTGTACGAGTTTGTGCTAGAATAAAAATTCTAAATTACAAAAGAAAATGAATTCATGATAGATCATCACAAGAGTTCATTATACCATCCCCTTCTATAGAATAATTCAATAAGAAACTTATGAAGGGATTAACATAATTTTGCAATATAGACAAGGACGAATAGGATGGGAAAAATCGTACTATCCTATGGGCTTACATAACAACTTATAAAAGATTAATGGTATATGCATTGTTCAAATTAGTCTATGCTTAAGAAGTGGTGGTACCACTACATTATAAACAAAAAATACCAATAATCACACAAGTACTACATTTGGATACTGTACAAGCTACTCAACACAGAGTATTTGAAATACAAAAACTTGAAGAACAAATATTAGTCACCATGCATCACTAGGAGGTCCAAAAGCAACAATGTAAAACTAGGCACAACAAAAATATAAGGAATAGAGATATTTTAGTTGGAGATCTAGTTCTCTTGTACAATAGAAATATAAAAGGAAAGCCAAGAAAGCTAGAAAATGCATGGATGGGTCCCTATATAATTGAAAAATTGAATCATAATTGATATATCCAGCTAGAAACACTTTAGGGTCGATTCTTCACCAATGTCATTAATAGAGCTCCACTAAAGAGATTTTGTATATAAAGAGGCACCCCATAGACTATTGGCCATATTGCCACTAGTTGATCACCATGCCTCTAGGTTTGTGTTTTGTTAGTTAAAATTCATAGCTAATTTTCTTAAAAATAGTTATTTAACTAAATTGGAATAAATCAAATATTAAAAGGGAACTAAGACATGGACATCGACAGGTGAAAAGGGCTTCAACAAAAATGACAATTAACTAGGAAGAGAGAGCCTAGTGGTAGAGTGCAAATATTCGGTATCCAAAAAGTAGCATACCCTCACCTAATACCAATCGAAGAAAAAAAGAATCCAACTATGAGACATATATTGATACATATAGTAGAAAAGACGAAAGCCAACAGACGAGGATGAACCCCCACCGATTGAGGAATGAGGAGATCAGAGGACGAGTCAAGAAATGATGATATCATATTAAAGACAACCAACTATCAAGTGAATGAACTAGATTGTGAACCAAAATTACAACACAAGTTTCATCAAGCTTGCAACCCACACAAATACCATAATTACCACACTCACCTATGCCCATTAAATGCTCATCAATTCTCATACCTATAAATACTCTAATACTAGAAGATTGTTGGAAATTTTTTTGTTGTGAATTTGACCAAGAATAGTCCATTTTGAAAGACAATGATTTCCAGAAATACCTCTTGACTATAGATAAATAGCACTTATAAATGACACCAAGAAATCTATATCATTAGAAAAACAAAGGCATCCAAGGAAAAGATAAAAGCACAACATGTGAAAGTAACATTGACACCCTTGCGAGCTTGGTTGAACCGAAGCAAGAAAGTGAATACATGGAGCACAACTGGGAAAAAAAGATGCAGAATTAGAAGAATGAGGAATAAGGAATAAGAAATGGATTGATAAATCCAACAAATTAGCTTCATCCAAAATACACCATTACGTAAGTGTGCCCAACCATGAAAAAATAAATGACCTTATAACTAAGTATATTGTGAGAAGGTTCCATGACTAAAAAATATGGTTGTATGATCCCATTGAGATAAATTATTCCCTAATTTATCATACCACTAGTCTACTGAACAAAAGAGAACCAATAAGGAGCTAGTTGAGGAATTTACAGAAACACCAGCAGGGAAGAACTCAAATGGGTTGATAATCAACAAAGTATCATATCATTTGATAAAATAGATAGTAGTAATAATTTTATTGTGTCTAGAAATTTTTGGTTGGTTGTCCAACTTGAAGTTCGAAATTTTAGTGGTAGTGAAATCCACTGCTCATAATGAAAAATTGTTCAACTGGGCCAAGCATCTAGCTTCCATAGTCAAAACCAATTATGAAGAATGTCAAGAAACCATGCAGGAAATATGGTTTTTGTTGTTGCATTTATGGATTGCATTAATGAATACTACCCCAATTGGTGAGGAATTTTTCACTGACATGACACCATTGATAATAAATAATTTCAAAATTTTCGCACCCAAGGGATCACCATATGGTCTGGAAAGCTTAAACCGCTTATTGAAAATTGGTTCCAAGTGGTAAAAACTAAGTGTGATAGATGGAGGGTACTCTAATTGATCTGTTTCAACTTACCCCTATTGTCTCACATTCAACTGGACCTTGACCACACTAGAGTTTGGAACTTGTAGGCTGCAAGAGGAGATTCACAAAAACTCGATTACTATATAAATCTCTAAGATTTATTCTCTAGCTTATACAGGAAATCAAATATTGTAATCCATGTTCCATTATGTCTTTGTCTTCTTAGTCAGATTTTTTTCCCCTGATGGATGGTGAAGCCAAAGACCAATATGAAACTGCTCTATACATCACCACATTCGAGACAAAAGATGAACCATTGGAACAACAATTAGAAATTGTTCCATTTAGTATTCAAAGGAAAGAACCATTTAGTGAAAAAATTGGAGAGTTGACCAAAGAAGAAGAAGAGTAATTGATTATTAAAGAAGGATTCAAGCTCAACTTCGATGAGCCACACCTAAGGAATAAGCTAAACCATTTCATTGATTATATGCTTACATACCAAAACATTATAAAAGGAAAAGTCACACACATTAATCCAAGAAAAGGAAGTTGATGTCGAACTCTACGACCGAGGAGGACTTAATAGGAATCCAATAAGAGACTAATTCTACCTTATTGAAGTATCCAAGAATAGAGTTACCACTAAGATGAAATACAAAAAAAATGTAGAATAGAGAATACCAACACCCTCAGCAGCAACAAAAGTAAATACTTTACCCACACCTCTCCCTTAGAAAAAGTTGAAACTAACTCAAAAATATCATGAGGAAGAATCGATTATTGTATTATATGAGACTCTTCCTCCTTCCCAAACTTGATTAGAAGAATAAATTCCCCAGTCTATAACATAAGTTCCCTCAACCTTAACTATAACTCCTAATGTAACTAAACTTCTTAGTATTCTATTAGTTGTATTCCCTAAACTAAATAAGTTAACCATGACTCGACTAGTTCTTGAAGTTACAAGTACACCAAGTCATTTTTCCATTTTTCCTCCATCTCCACGTATATTTCTAAGTATCCAAAAAAAAACTTCAAATTCCTTCAATCAAATCCATTCTCAATCCTAAAATTGTATCACCTGCAATATTGTTACCGTTTGTAACTTCATTTTTGTCATCAACCATCCCACCTGTCATCCTGACCACCACTACGACCATCATGATATCCCCTTTAAAAAAAAATCCACCATGGATTAAGCTTGTATGCATATGAAAGTTGAAACATTCATTCTCTCTACTATTTCATTACCTATTCATGTGGCCTCTTAGAAATCCACTTCTATATATGTTACACCATTGACCTTGGGATTAACCTTTTCATCAACCCCTTCCTAGACCATTTGTCAAACCACTATCCCATTTGTCATTTTTATTCCCTCAATCAGTATTGTACAAGTCCCAACGAACTTAGAAATATTAACTGTGACAACAACAAATAACTCCGACCAATGAAGCGGGTTGACCGCAAAATTCATGCAAATAAGAGAAAAAAAGGAGAAGAAAACCGTGTTCAACACAAGATCTCAGTGCCAGTGCAACACAAGAATAAGACTACACCAACAATAGGAATTTTTGTACCTATAAAAGATTCAGATGAAGAGTATGAATTCCTCAAAGTTTTTGACAACAAAAATAATAGAATATAGAAAGATGCTAATAAAAAGATTAATACTTTGAAGAATGAGCAAGACAACACATGGATAACATTCTCAGTAGAGGTTGCACATGTCATTGGAATGATAGTAGGACCTCATGTAGGAAGACTCCTTTCTATAATCCAAAGTCTCTTTGTATCTATTTTAACCTGTATCCAGTAGTACTCAACCAATAAACCTTGTATAAAGAATATGAAACTGCTCTACTGATGGATAACTAGTTTAAATAATCTGAAGAAAGGGATAATCAACTTCAAGAATATGAGGTCTTGGCGGCCTAATAACCCATGGTATTAAAAAATGGGTGTTTCACACTGTGGAAACATGTGCATTGAAATAAGAACACACAAACCACTATCCAAGATTAATACAAAAGGAAGACTAAAACAGATCTAGAGACCAATAAAAATTTAGATGAACAAATTACAATGGAACAACAATGCATTTTAGATTTGCAGAATAAGGAGCATCAATGGCTACATAATCCATATTGCACAGGGTGAAGTCAGAAGTCTAACCAATTGTATATAATATTGTTGCATGCCATAGAGCTTCAACACTAGTATCTCGGTCCCAACTTTTAGAAAATGTAGAACTGATCACTACCATAAAAAGTTTTGCAACTATCAAAATTCACATCAATCAGCACAAATATCTAGACCGTTATAGATTAATAGGAATATTTTCAGTGGTTCCTTACCACATTTTTCGCTTCCATATTCAAATCCCGTGTTGAAGCCACTCCACTTGGTAGAGCATCCACTTCTCAACAACCATGAAAAATTATAAGGCTTTTGTCATTTTGTATATTTTGTAATTATACACACCCTATTCTCTTTGGGATGAAGAAGGATTTTGGGGTGGGGGATATGTTGGAGGAGCCAATTCAGCAAGTTGATTAGGTCCTCCCCATTGACTATCTATCATTCGTCCCAGTCTACTTGAGTTGGTTAGGCCGACTAGAGAAAAATTAACATTTATAATTGTCTAACTAACTTTATGTTGCATACATATAGGTTGTTGAGCCACGATGTCATAGAGATGATTATCCCCCATTTTACATTATGGAATTTTGGTATAATATAACCATTACTCGTAATTCTTCTTCACTCTCTTTATGTACGCGTGTTCATGTATATGATTATCTATATAATGCAATATTGCTAACCACATGTAATCTTGTATATTATAACACATATCCAAGATGAAATTGATTGATTATGGATGAGGGAAAGTTCATTTGGGCCATTGATCCTTGATTCAAAATTTAAGAGGCCTTCAAGGATATGATCAAGGATTGTCTATACACAGTTGGGTATGAGGAACGTCATTAGTAGATTGAATGACATTACTTCAAATAGAGGTAGGGAAAATTAGTACAAGAGTTCACTATATATTCCACGAAGATAGATATTTAGTTGGGTGTATCTCTCAAAATTATACATGCGTTCATTAAATATTAAGGAGCCTTGCTACCATAAATTTAGTGACAATTGATTTTATTCAAGCCTAATATAATTGATAAATCAAGTGTCCAAGAATAGTACCATGAAGGAGACAAGTGTAATTAGTAGTCTAGAACACACAAGAAAACAAAACCACATGACCAGGAAAAAGGAAAGAAGAAGAAGAAGTGGAATGAAAAGAAAGACATGGAAGTGACACAAGAAGAAAAAAATTCCATTAAGAAATGTAATTCTTGTGAGATAAAGAGACATAATAGAAAATATTGTTGGAAATTGCATGCTAAGAAACACCCCAAGCATTTTAAGAAGAGAAATAATAAGAAGGCATTGATCATTGCAGATGTTGAGGAAGAGGTGGATAATACCTCAAACTTGGAAGGAAATGTATGTCACACTACTATTCATAAGGAAATAACATTGATTGAATGCATCCATAAGGAGGAGAAGGAGATATTATGTTTTTTCTACATCAAAATCCACATGAAGTAGAATAAGGTGGATTTATGGTTTGATCTAGGTCCTCAATATAACTTGTTATTTGCACAACTAGTTAAGTAGCTTGTCCTAGATACCTAGGACCATCCATGGCCATACATCCAAGGATGGATGAGATAATACATAAAATTGAGAGTAAAAACAAATGAAAAATTAAGTTTTCCATCAACCATAACTTTGTGGATTAAGTCGTATAATATGCATGGTTCCATTGGATGTTTGTGGGGTGATATGGGAATCCAATACTTGTACATGAAATATTTATTCTTTTGAACGATATCAAGTTAGTACTTGATTATCAAAGACGGAAAATCATATTATAAATGTGCATAAGGAAATAATTAAACTTCATATGATCAGTGTTCATTGAGCTAGGAATATAATTGACAAGACAAATAATTTTATCTTGTTTTTCTTGAGAGAAGGAAAGTAACAAGGAGAGGGAAATGAGTTGAATATGCCAACATCCTTGGAAGGATATACCAGAAAACAACTTCAAAAACTAAAAAAAAACTTATTAAACCCTTCAAGTATCTATTCCAATACTCTCTAAGGGTACGACCCAAGCGAGAGGTGGAACACAAGATTTCGTTGTTGCCAAAATTGGAAATACCAAACATTGGACTAAGCATGTATTTTATAATCAAAGTAGACAATGTGAATATACAATTGTAATAGTTGTTGGAGAAATTAATCACAAATCCTAGTACATCACCATGTGGTTCACCCATCATCATGATGCCAAAGAAGGAAAAAAACTAAAGAATGTCCATTGACTATTATTCCCTAAACAAACTTACCATCAAGAATATATATCCTTTGCCAAAGATTGATGAATTGTTGCAAAACTTGATATATTCCAAGTTATTTACTAGGATGGACCTTAAATTACGATACCGCCAAGTGAGGATTAAATATGAATATGTTTGTAATATAGTGTTTAATATGAGGAAAGGTTTGTCCAAGTAGGTAATGATGCCTTTTGGTTTATGCAATGCACTTGTAACTTACATCATATTTATGAACAATGCTATACACCATATATTGACTAATTTTTAATAGTTTACTTAAATGACATACTAATCTTTAGTAATACTTAGCAACATCACCTCCCATGTGTGATGAAAGTATGAGAGACCTTAAAGAAGAACTATATGATTTTAAATTTAAATAAATGTGAGTTTTGGAAGGACTCCTTGATTTATCTTGGATAAATTATCAATGGAGGAGAGATGAGGATAGATTTAGATAATATTTCAACCATTAATCAATTTAATGTTCCCACCATCTTGAAAAATATTAGAAATTTCTTTTGAGAAACTCAATAGGTAAGAGTACTTGTTTAAAATATTTAGCAGTTGCAATTCCTTTCCAAGAATGATCACCATAGGGAAGAGATTCCATTGGGGAGAGCCATAACAAATAACATTTGAGGACTTGAAGAAGGTGATGAGTAATGATATAATACCATCCATGACCAACTTGCAATAACCATTTGAAGTGGGGATAAATTCCAGTGGATATGCACTGGGTCAAGTGCTTATGAAAGGAGGAAGTTTGGTATCCTACCATTTTTAGTTATTTCATGGAGTGGTACCTGACTATCGCACATATGATATAGAGTCATTTGTAATTGGGAATGTGGTTAAAAACTGGAAGCACTATCTCCATGGAAAACAAGCATCATGTGCATCAATCACCAAGACATTCCATACCTTCAAATGAAAAGCAAATGTAGCAAGTGATGAATTACAAGTTGTTGAAATATTTGCAACAATTCAACCTATTGATCAAGTATAATATAGGATATCCAAAAAAGGTAGACTACATGCTCTCTCAATCACTACTAAACAAAATTATGGAAATGGGTATCATACTGCAACTTGATCCAATTACTCATGATATTGTTAGTTTTTCTATATCGTATTAGATTGATTAGGATCTTTGTCTGAAAGAATAACAAGTACAACTAGATGCATAAGATATAAGAGATACACAACACACAAATGTTTTCATAGCGGAAACCATAAGGGAGAAAATGCTGCAAACTTCTTCAGAATAGTACGATGATCAAAACCAGTAATAAGAAGTATTCATCAGCTATTTGTCTCTCCTCCGTTTGTGTCTATCTCTTTCTCATGCAAACTGGAGAGTGTGAGGTGCGTATAAATGAGGGAGAGCACCTCCTTATTTATAACTTTGAAGTCACTAACCAAACATAATACTGGGGCCCACTTGTCTTCCCTAAAAGGTCCAGCTTCTCCTAGAGAGACTCCAAATACACATTACATGATGTTACACTAGGGACTATTGTATCGACATACAATGAAGGTTGTACCTCAAGGTATAGAAACAATTAAGACATCCCGCAAGGGGGTAAACACATCCCCAATGGGGGTACATACACATCAGAATATATTCCAAAGTTACAAATACATCAACACTCCCTCTTAACTAGGAAGGTATTCTCTCTATTCACAGTCATTAACACATATGGTCAAGTCTTCATCGTAGAGTCATCATCAAGGAGCCATAGAGTCATCATTGTACTATATTATCTGTCATTAGAAGTTTCTACAGATCTAACCCTTTTTCATGCTGAATGTAGGCCTATTCCTCTACCAGGTCTTCATCACATCTTGAGCAAGACATCATGTAGGGACTGTCCAAGACCTTCTTTACATTGCCATGAAAATAACATGTGTCTCCTACCTTCTTCTCATCATATCCATATCATCTCTTTTTTCTTTCACAAAAGAAAAAAAAACACACAAAACATCCACAGTCAACCTGCTTTCTATCAGAGAACCGCCTAGGTGCACCTCTCATTCTTTGTGACCTTATCATCTCAACATGGGAACACACATATATGGATATATATGTAAGGACTGATTACGACCCAAAAACATGTTTCATTGGGATATTTTACATTCTAGGTCAACCTCAAGGGATTACATCTAAACAACCTGCATCCATGATCTTTTCTGTTCATATAAACTTTGGGGCGTATTACATCCGAGTAACTTGCATACCATGCCAGGTCTCATTTTTACACTCAGACAACCCATGGGTCATATTACATATGAATAACCTATGTACCATGTCAGGTCTCATTTTTACATTCAGATAACCCATCATAGGACTAATTACATCCAAGGATAACCTACGAGCTTGGCTAGAGATGATTACATTCGAGGACAACCTACAGGAGTGACTATGTCTGAGCATCCTGGTGCACCATGATTTTCACACTCGGACAACCTGTCTCATCTCCAATGTGAGATATTATGCTTTCATAACATATTATGACTGATTACATCCAAGGATAACCTGCAAGCTTTTCCAGGACTAATTACATTCAAGGAAAACCTACAGGGATGATTATGTTTGAGAAACCTACGATATTTGCCATGATTTTACGCTCAAACAACCTGTCTCTCTAGCTATGCTAGAACACGTCACTCCCTCTTTCGAGGGATATCAATCTGGATAACACCAAGTATTTCTCTGAATTAATCGAACTCTACTCTTGCAAGAGGCTTGGTCAACACATCGACTATCTGCTCCCTTGTTGCCACATACTGGAGCTTCACTACTCCTCTCTGCACCATATCCTTGATATAGTGGAATTTGATATCGATGTGCTTCAACTTGTCATGGAACACAAGATTTTTTGATAGCTTCATGCAACTATGGTTTTCACAGAAGACAGAAGTCACATCCAACTGGAGATCAAACAAGTCAGAAAGTAGCTTTCGAAGCCACACTGCCTCGCAACTAGCCGAGCAAGTAGCAACATACTCTACCTCGGATGTACTCAGCACCACACATGATTGCTTTCTATTGAACCAAGAGATCATGCAAAATCCCAAACTAAAGCAACAACCTGAGGTGCTCTTCCTATCAGTGGTGCTACCTTCCCAATCCGAATCAACATAACCATGTAGGTTAATCTTTTGATTCATATCATGTTTGATCCCATAATCCACTGTACCATTTAGGTACCTCAGGATATGCTTTTTAGCTATTAAGTGAGCATATCTCAAATCCATCAGGAACTGGGTTAGGGTGTTCACCACAAAGCATATGTCTGGTCTTGTATTCACTAGATACATCAATTATCCAATCATTTGACGACACATCATGGCATCGACCTTATCGAATGAAGCATCAATCAGAAGTTTCAAGTTAAATTCCATAGGTGTGGTCATTCCCTTGTAGTCCATCATTTTGAATCTCTTCAGAATATCCACTACATATTTTTCTTGACCAAGGAAGATCCCATTTGGACTCTTCCACACCACCATGCCTAAGAAGTGGGGCATCATACCTAGTTATTTCATCTCGAACTCTGTAGCAAGTCTCCTCTTTGCATATGTAATGAGTTCTCTTCGCCTGCTAGAAACAAGTCATTAACATATAGCAGGAGTATCATTGGTATTCCATATTCCACCTTGAATTAGAGGTTGGAATCTTATTTACTCTTAGTAAATCCCAAGCTCATCAAGAATCTATCCATCCTATCGTACCATGTCCTTAGTGCTTGTTTCAATCCATACAATTCCTTCTTCAATTTGCACACATGGGTCTTCCTATCATGTGTCTTGAATCCCAGTGGGTTTTCATGTACACTTTCTCCTTGATAACACCATTCAAGAAAGTTGTCTTGACATCCATCTGGTGTATTTTCCATTTCATAATTGTTTCCAAAGCAAGTATGGTCCTAATGGAAGTATGCCTTGCCATGGGTGCAAATATCTCTTTGTAGTCTATTCCTTCATTCGGTGAGAAACCTCATGCTATGAATCTCACCTTATATTTATCGATGCTTCCATATGCAACATTCTTGATATTGTATATCCACTTCAAATTCATGCTAGACTTCTTTTCTGGTCTTAAAACAATCTCCCAGACATCATTATTCGTGATCAACTAATATTCCTCGATCATCGCATCCTTCCATTATTTCTTTTCTGTAGACTCTTCATAGGTGGAAGGTTCTCTATCAATGATGTCACACTATAGATCCACATATCTATTGTAGGGATTTTCCCTTTTTCTCTCTATCTATGTGTTCCCTCTAGACCGCTATACCTTTCAGCTCCTCGGATGAGCTCCCATGCCCATGCTGGTTTCCTTTTGTGGGAGTCCTTGTTAAGGAATGTCTCTACTTGCTCTTGTGTTTCTATCATGTCATGATATTAACGGTCCTTTGGAATTGCTTGTCCAATTTCCATATCTCAGCCTCTCGTTTCTTCAAGTTCCTCGACCTACTAGATGGGTGTCCTCCTATATCTGAAGTATGTCGATTCTTCATCAAAGGTTACATCTCTACTGATGTTGATATTCTTGAATCCTAGGAAGTATATAAGGTAGGAATTTAATTTGTTATTGTATCCTATAGAGATACCCCTTCTCCTAGAAGGATCGAGCTTAGTCCTTTTATCCTTTGGGATATCTATATACACCAGGAAGACAAATATTCTCAGATAGATGAATTATGGTTTCTCTCCCGATAAATCCTCTTTAGTAGTCTTATTATCAAGTACTTGATGACAAGCACTTTTATGTACATACACAATTGTTTTTGCTTCCTCCTCCCAAAGGTTCATAAGAAGATCCTGATCATACAACATCGCTTTTGTTGCCTCCATGATGGTTCGGTTCTTTCATTTCGCAACCCTATTCTGTTGAGGATTGTATGGAGTACTCAACTCTCTCTTAATCCCAGATTCTCTACAGATTTCCTTGAATTCTTCTAAAGTGAACTCTTCACCATTATCTAAACAAAGAGTCTTGATCTTCCTATCTTTTTGGTTCTTGACCAAGGATTTATATTCCTTGAACTTACATAAAACTTCACTTTTCCCTTTCAAGAAATATATCCAAGTCTTACGTGAGAAATCATCTATAAAGGAAACATAGTACACATACCCGCTAAATTATCTAGAGGAAATAATAATTTCCACATACATCCAAGTGTACTATCTCCATTATTCCTTTAGCCTTTCTCTCACTCCTGGGAAATGTCTTCTTTGAATTCTTTCCATGTGCACATCCTTTGCAAATTCCTTCATGCTTTGCCTAGATCTCTGGTAGTCTTGAGACTGCTTTTCTTTCCATCAGTAGTTCCCTCTAGTGCACATGTGAAATCCTTTTATGCTATAATTCACTTGGTTCAATTGAATCATGAACCAGTGCTTGTTTAGGTTGTCCCTTCTGCTTGTCAAATCCCCCGTCTTCTTCTTCGATAACGGTTGCATCTTCTATTGTCTTTCCTCTGGGCCACATCAGAACTTGGCCATTGACAAAAGAAACCCTAATCCCTTTTGCATCTTGTGTAGAAATGGAGAAAATATTCTTCTTCAATCCTGGAACATCTATCACATCCTTCATATTTAGGGATTTGCTGGAGTCAAGCTTATATGAAGCTTCCCCACTCCCTTTTATGAGGTATTGATAGTCATCCCAAGTTTCACCTTGTGAGGTGAGTCATGTTTAGAAATATTAAGGAATGATTCCTTCTATCTCGTCATATTTTTAGAAGATCCATTATCCACAAGCCAATCATTGCTTCTATGTGAGATAGTGCCAATGAGTGCGGAGATTAGAACGAATTCTTCATATGAATCATCCTTCTCCCGTGTAAATATTTTGTTGGTGGGCTCATCATCTTCGGCAACATGAGCATAGTGTCTCATTTTCCTAATGGGACAATCTCTTTCAAAGTGTCATTTTTTATCACAAGTATAACATCGAACATTTGAAGTATCTCTTTTGGTCTTGTTCGGTTTCTTGTCCTTCTTCTTGTTATGATGAAAGTTATCCTTCTTCTCCTTCTTCTTGAAGTTCTTCCTAGTGTGAACTCTGAGAGCTTCATCGTCACTTGCTCCCATCTTTTCTTGTCCTGTCACAAGTCTAGATTCTTATTGTGCACATTCTTCTCAAATTTTGTTGAAAGAGATCAACTTCCTTCTTGCACAAATTCCTTGAATGAATGAGTCTCATGATCTAGGGAGACCATTCAAGATAGTCATTACCATTTCTCCTTCTTCGACATTTTCTTCAACCACTTCAAGTTGTTCTTTAATTTGAGCAACCCTTGTGAAGTAAGAATGTATAGTATCGGAGTTATGCATCTTCACATTCTTCAATTGGTTCCTCAAAGTCATCTTTTGGTTGATGTTCTTTCCTTTGAATATATTTTCAAAGCATCATACACTTCTTTTGGTGTCTTGAATGAAGGCACATGGGGACTGAGGTGATCCTTAATAGAATTTGTAATGATTCTCTTAGCCTTAGCCATGCTTCTCTTATGAGCATCCTTAGCCTCATAGCCCTTTGGTTCTGGAACTTCTCCATTGATGCATTGATCCAAACCATTATCTTCAAGGATCAAGGATATTTTGTACTTCCATTCTTGGAATTTATCAAGCCCTCCAAGCTTGTCCTCAAGCTGATTATGACGAGTCATCTTTTTTAGAATAATCAACCCATAGTTACCTACCTTAGACATTAATTAAATTATTTTTTTCTTATTACCTAGTCTCCTAGATTCCACTCTATGCTAGTTGCCTTCTACATGTCATAGAAGTCAACACTTGCTAAAAATGAGTCATGGAGCGCTTAGAAAACCTCCTGGAAAACCATATTTAGCATGTCTACTTTATTCCAGATCCTCCAAAGCACATATCTGCTTTTTCTGTAAAGCTTCCTATTTTATTGAGAATTAAGGCAAAAGGAAAAGCTAGAATAGGTGTAGTTGACTTGTTTTTGCCCACATCATCCTCCATCCTTTTCTCCTAATAAAAGCATGTATGAGTTGTATTTCCATCCCTTATTATCTTGCCTACTTGACTTTGCCAATTCGTGAGCATCTTAGTGGATTTGGAAACTGCTTTATGCAGTAGCCTATTAATTCACAAGGTTGGCTATTGTACACTTATTCAATACAGATTAGTGTTATGCTCCAATTTCAGTCTCCTTTGATGTTAATTTTGCATGTTTGATTAGCAATTTTGTGAGTGTAATTGTTCTATCTCTTGGGTTCAATTTTCACATGGTATCAGAGCCTTTGTAGATCGATTTCTCTCCTTCCATATTGTTATTGTAGGTTTGACATATTGACTGGGAGCATATTCTTTTGACTGAAGGGCACAGTTTCTAAGCTATGGACCAATCTTAGAAGATCATCTTGACTCCATTTAATTTCTTTGATTGGAAAGCTGATATGGAGATATTGTTGAGAGTGAAAGTATCTACAGGGTTACTATGGCAACTGAGGCAGAGCCCAATGTAGTTGCAGAGAAAATAAAATGACACAATAGGAGGGATGAGGCCTATGGTCTTTTGTGTCTGAGCATTTCAAGAGACCTCCTCTTCCATCTTGATGCATTGACATCACCTAATGAAGTGTGGGAGAAGCTTGTATATATTTTTGGTAAGACAGATGAGATGAGAGGACATCAAATCAAGAATGATCTGATCTCCTTGAGTCCCAATAGCTTTGAACCCTTAAAACTCTATTTTTCCAAGATTAAATCCCTTGTTTTGCAACTAAAACAGTGTGGGATTGAAAAGAAAGAAGAGAAAATAGTTTTGGCCATACTCTCGAAGCTTGGCCCTAACTATTCAGTTTTTTTTTTCTACCTTCCATGCCACCAAGTTGATAGCTCGAGCCTGGAAGATGCCTAAGCTTGTAGAGTTCATGGAATCCCTCACACAGGAACAAGATAAGTTGGTGATGATGGGCACCATCAAACCTTCCAAATACCAAGCTTTGGTTGTTGGATTCAAAAGTAAGAAAAAAAGATAAAAATCCACCTAAGCAAAAGAGAGACAAGAACAAGTCTCAAGAGGAGCCCCAAGGCTCCAAGAAGAACTTCTAGAAGAAGAAGAACAAAGGAGAAATGAGCAAGTGCGCATACTACAATAAGGGCTATCATCCTGAGAGCTCTTGTATGAAGAAGCAAATTGACATGTTGACCCAACTCCTGGAGAAAAATAACATCTCCCTTCCTGATTGCTCAAAGAAGAGGGAAGGAGGATAAAATTCAGAAGACAAAGAGAGAGTACATGCTTTGGTTGCTAGCACATCAATCTCACCTAGCTTCATCATAGACTCTGGAGCTTCTAGACATATGGTTTCAACAAAATCTGCATTCTCCTCTCTTGACATGTTAAAAGGTCCACCAATAGTTTTGGGAGATGACTCTCTCACTGACAGTTTGGGGAAAGGAAGGATTGATCTTGATCATGGTAAGTTCAATAATGTGTTGTATGTTCCAGGTCTTGCCTCTAATATCTTGTCAGTGTATCAAATGATTCACACTGGGTCTCCAAAGAAGGTCATCTTCTCCCCTGATGATGTTGAAATCACAGATATTTCAAATGGTGAAGTCATAGAAAAAGGTGTTGTTGATCACACTTCGAAGGTATACATGTTTTCCCATTTTCTACCCTACTCAAACCCCTCTGCTCTTCTAATTCATGCTCATGAGGCAAGCAAGATTTGGCATGAAATATTTGGCCATATTAACTACAAGTATATTTCTGATTTGAGTGAAAAATATATGGTCATAGGGTTCCCAAATATCAAGTTTTCCAAGGGAGTCTGTCAAGGTTGTATCCTAGGAAAACACCTAGAGCACAAATTTGAGAGAGCTAGTCATGAGAGAACCTTTGCACCTCTTGAGTTGATCCATAGTGACATTGCTGGTCCATTTCCTCATATGTCCATGAGTCAAGCCAAATATGCACTAACCTTCATAGATGAATTTTCCAGGTATTTTTGGGTTCACTTCCTAAAGCATAAGTCTAAAGTTTTTGACCTCTTCAAAGTCTTTAAAGCCTTGGTTGAAAACCAGTCTGGGAGGAAACTCAAGATCCTTATATCTGACAATGGTGGTGAGTATGTCAAGTCTGAGTTCATTCAGTATTGTAAAGATGAAGGTATTTAGATGCAACATTCGATCCCTTACACACCACAGCAAAATGGTGTTGCTGAGAGAAAGAACAGGTCACTGAAGGAGATGGCAACCTACATGATGGAGGCTAAGAATTTGCCACCAAAGTTTTGGGCCGAGGATATAAAATGTGCATCCTACATCTAGAATAGGGTGCCTCATAAGCAGCTTGATGGTATGACTCCTTTCGAATATTGGAGTGGGCACAAGCCAGATGTGACCCATTTCAAGATTTTTGGCTCAAAGGCTTGGGATAGAATTCCAACTAAAAAGAGAAAGGCTTTGTAGCCCCAAAGCCAAGAGTTCCTATTTGTTGGGTATTCTGAAGATTCAAAAGGGTACAAGCTGATCAAATTGAGCACTAACAAAGCTTTCATTGAAAGAAGTGTTCAGTTCCAAGAAGAGCCTTTAGTAGCAGTTGAAGTTGGATGACCTTCTGATTACAGGAAGTTCAAAGAAAGAGATTTCCTCCTTGAAGGATGAAATGAACCATGCATTTTCTATGACAGATTTGGGATTGTTGAGCCAATTTTTGGGTCTCGAAATTGCTCAATCCCAACATGGAATCAAAGTACATCATTCCAAGTATTCCTTATATTTTCTAAACAAGTTCAACATGAAATATTGCAAGCCAAGCAAGACTCCTTTCCTTTCAGGAGTTAAGCTTGAAGAAGCAGGTTCTTCTCCTATGGTAAATAATACATTGTATAGGCAGTTGATTGGCTGTTTACTTTATCTTACACACACTCGACCTGATATATCTTATGCAGTTAGTGTGGCTTCAAGATACATGGATCAGCCTCATGAGATCCATTGGAGAGCAGCCAAAAGGATCCTTAACTTTGTTCAAGGAACAAGAACTCATGGGATCTTCTACAAATCTAAATCTGATCTTGATTTGATTGTGTTTACTGGCAGTGATTGGGTAGGTGACAACATAGATCAAAAGTCAACATCAGGATATGTGTTCATGCTTGTAGAATGACCAATCAGCTAGTCAAGCAAGAAGTAGAGTGTCATAGCACTCTTAGCTACAGAAGCAAAGTATAGAGGAGTTGTAAATGTAACAACTCAGTGTTTGTGGTTGCAAGGAATACTTGGGGAATGTGGCTTCGAATCAGAGTTTTCAACTATTATCTATTGTGATAATCAGAGCACCATTCAAATCTGCAATGATCTAGTTTAGAGACATGGAACCAAACACATTGAGATCCATATGCACTACATCAGACAGCTTGTGCATGATGGCACCATTCATCTACTCTTTTGTGCATCTTCAGAACAAGTAGCAGACATATTCACTAAATTTTTTTGTGAGAAGACATTCAACAATCTCAAATCACTTCTTGGGATTTCTGATCATGTTGTGAAGCATGATTGATGACAAGATTTTCAAATTTTGTTTTACTATCCATGTTTAAGGGAGGATTTTCCCACTAGGTTTTTGCCTCTTTCCTTGGTTGTATGGACAAGCAGTATGTAAAGGGTGACTAAGAATTGTTGCTAGGACCTATAGTTTTCTGATATATAATCATAAAGTTAGGCTTAAGGGGGGGTGTTAGAATAATCAACCCATAGTTACCTACCTTAGACATTAATTAACTTATTTTTGTCTTATTACCTAGTCTCCTAGATTCCACTCTATGCTAGTTGCCTTCTACATGTCATAGAATTCAACACTTGCTAAAACTGAGTCATGGAGCACTTAGGAAACCTCTTGGAAACCATATTTAGCATGTATGCTTTATTCCAGATCCCCCAAAGTGCATATCTGCTTTTTCTGTAAAGCTGTCTGTTTTATTGAGAATTAAGGAAAAAGAAAAAGCTAGACTAGGTGTAGTTGACTTGTTTTTTTCCCACATCATCCTCCATCCTTCTCTCATAATAAAAGCATGTATGATTTTTCTTTCCATCCCTTATTAGCTTGCCTACATGACTTTGCCAATTTGTGAGCATCTTAGTGGATTTGGAAACTTCTTTATGCACCTATAGGGGATTTGACTAGATTTAGTAAGCCTACTTTTTTACTATTTCGAATGGCATCCTTATGCATTCTAATCTCTCATGTAATTATATATTGTAGTATCCTATTACTTCACAAGGTTGGCTATTGTACACTTATTCAATACATATTAGTGTTATGGTCCAATTTCATTCTCCTTTGATGTTAATTTTGCATGTTTGATTAGCAATTTTGTGAGTGTAATTGTTCTATCTCTTGGGTTCAATTTCCACAATATTTTCAAATGAGAACCTCAAATGAAAATATAAAATATTTATATCTTACTGATTTGAGGTGTCTGACCTGGTTTCGGAGCTTCCTGACCTAGGGTTTCTCAGAGAAACCCTAATTTTCCAAACTTGGAGTTTGGGAATTCTATTTGGATAGAAATATGTGCCTCCTTGAGGCAATTTTCTCATCTAGGTCGCTTTCTAAAAAATGAGGTGGGAAGCCTCCAAAACTTGATTCCCTAGTTCCTACCACCACCAGTGACAGGGTCAAAAATGAAACTTCTTCAATTCAGAAACTGCCTCCACCAAAAGATTCCCCCTAATGAGGCGAGTTATCCTATCCCTATTTTCTTGATGATATATGGAGAGAACACCTTGAACTAGGAATTCCTAGTTCCTGTAGTTGCATAGTGCCTTCTTTCAGAGAGGCTCTGATACCATGTTAGTTTTTCTAGATCTTATTAGATTGATTAGGATCTTTGTCTGAAAGAATAACAAGTACATCTAGATGCATAAGATATAAGAGATGCACAAGACACAAATATTTTCACCAGCGAAACCATAAAGGAGAAAACCCCACAAACTTCTTCAGAATAATAAGATGATTAAAAGCAGTAATAAGAAGTATTCAACAACTATATGTCTCTCCTCCCTTTCTCTCTCTCTCTCTCTCTCTCTCTCTCTCTCTCTCTCTCTCTCATGCAAACTTGAGAGTGTGAGGTGTGTATAAATGAGGGAGAGTGTCTCCCTATTTATACCTTTCAAGTCATTGACCAAACATAATACTGGGGCCCACTTGTCTTCCCTAATAGGGATGACTTCTCCAAGAGAGATTCCAAATACACATTACATGATGTTACACTGGGGACTATTTCCCCAACTTACAATGGAGGTTGTACCTCAAGGTGTAGACACAATTAATACATCCCTCAAGGGGTTAAACACATCCCCAATGGGGGTACATACACATCAGAATATCTTATGAAGTTACAAATACATAAACATATATTATTAGTGAATAATATGAAGAAATCAGATGAAGATTGCATAGTTGTATATAAGTAGTTGAGTGAGATATTAGGAACTAACATGTATGGGGATGAATATCACCTCTAGAATGGATTTCTTTAAAAATTGGATATGGTGTGCATACCAGAAGATAGGAGGAATCATTGGATGAGGAAATCTCACACTTCCAATATTGTTGGGAATTTTGTAGTGATGAATATAGTAGAACATCTATATAGGTATACGTACTTACCTAAAGGTGTAGGAACACATGGTGATTTTTTTTAGCAGTTGCATTATTTGTAGCACAAGAAATCCATGTAACCAAAATATTGGTTGTATATGACGATTCTAGTACCAATTAGGCCTCAAGCGAGCATCTCTATTGAATTCATTGGAAGATTTCCCATGTCTCATGAAGGCCATGACTCTTTTCATGGTAAACCACTTCAAAAATATTTATGTTCTCATTTAATGCAACAATATGATATTTGAACATGTGGTGGTTGATTTAATTTTAATTCATGTTTGAGTACATTTTAGATTAGCCAATTCTATCATATAGTATCAATATACTAGGTTATTGGACATGATTTGGACATCACATTGGGATAGGACACATACCAAGTTGAGGTATTCCACTTATTTTTATCCCTAAACCAACAAATATATAGAGGTTTTCAACTAGACATTGGTAAAACTCTTCTCAGGGTATAATAGAAAGCATCCAAAGACATGGGATGAATAGTTGGTGTACATTCGACAGTCCTACAATCAAGGACTCTATTCCTCAACCAACAAGTCTCCTTTTAATACTTTTTTTTTTACCTCCTTCACCACTTAACATTGTGTATGAACAGTGGAAGGATGAGGCATATCTGCAAGGAGATGAGAAGAAGGAAAGCATATCCAAGGAAAATATTAAGTAGATACATTTGAAGGTATAGGTGGAACTTGATAGAATCTAATAGTAGTGTAAACAAAAACATGAGTAACACTAATAATATCACAATTTTCATGTTGGAGATAAGGTGTGACTTGACCTATGTAAGGAGAAACTACAATGTGTGGAAGATAATATCAATGCCCTTGTATATGGACCATTTGACTCTGTTTAACATGTGAATGAGAATTCCTTCAAATTAAGACTTCCTTTATACATGTAGATGAGTTCAGTGGTGAATGTGAAATACTTGAAGTTTCTTCATCCATCCATCTTGGATGGGAAAGAGGACCATTAGGTTTTCCCCACTATGAAATAACTTACACCTCATGCACTTTAAGAGCTAAAAGAAGATACAGTTGTGCAGTGGAAGGAACATGTAACTCAAAAAGGACAACACGAAATTTGGAAAATTAACCTTGAAGGAAATACTTTAAAAATGGTAAAATGGTATGAGAGGGACCTTATTGAAAGAAAGTTGCCTCACCCATATGTGGAAGATTTTGGGTACCACAATCCTCCCAAGGGAAAGTGTTATGTCAAATATTAGTCATCCCAAGTATTGTCTACAAGAGTGGATAGAATAAGTGATCATCATCTATTAGAAGTTTAAATGGGTGGATTAAAACAAGGAATTAAACCATTTAGGTTTCATTAAAGCATCCTAATTTTTTTATGAAATCTATGCAATATGATTGTCATATTCAAGCCAAGAATAGTGATACACACACATTTACCATTGGAACATATGCAAGAAGTAGAGATCGAATTGTGCCTAATAGGGAATCCCTCTCTCAACCTAATTGAATATCAAAAAATGAAATGGATGAAAGAAGAGAAAAAGGAATATGTTTTGATTGTAATAGAAAATGGTCAAAAAGGAATAAATGACAAGAAGCAAAATTTCTCACTTTGGATAATGATGCTTAAGAGGAAACAAAGGCATTCACACATATGGGCGATGAATAACTTTTGAACCAATAAGAGAATGGAAAATGTGTAGATTTTTTGCAAAATATAGATCTAGGTAGGTGTGAAATATGATTTCTTGCATTAACAAGTGTGTCAGCACTTTAAAGCTTTACATTGTAAGATACATTAAGAACAAAAGGTTCATAGTGTTGATTTATTTAAGTAGTATTCATAACTTCATAGATAAAAACATTATCATAGCACCTCAATTGTTTTTTTAATATTGTGACAACTTTTGAAGTATTGCTTGCTAATGGGGGGAGTATTAATCGTGGAGGAAATTCCATAACAATAATCATAACATGGGATAGTATAATATATAAAGCCCCGTGTATGTCATTCTCATTGAAGGAGTAGTTGTTTTAGGTTTTTGCATCCAACATAATAAAAGTTTGAGAATTTGAGACACCTAGTAAGAGTAAAATTTTACCCCTTTACTAACTAACTTACAATCACATACTACATTTATGAAATGAAAATTTTAAATTTTTATTTAAAAATCCAAATAAACTCATATTATGTTGGATGCAAAACCTATCAAAAAGCAATTGTACAAATCAATCCAAGATTATAAGGATATAGTCAAGAAAGAAATAGAGAATATGCTAGCCATTGGATCCATATATCTAGTCAACCATTCATAATGGTATAGCTCAATGGTTTTCTAGCCTAACAAGCATGACCCAAAAAAACTTTGAATTTGTGTTGATTTCAGAGGATTAAAAATTCTTACAAATCCTGTCCATATGCCCTTCATAGATGGAATCAGCAACAAAGTTGAATGCCACAGATGTTACTCCTTCATAGATGGATTTTCAGGATACAATTAAGTACCCATAGCAAAAGAGGATAACCATAAGACTATATTTTTGTGTGAATTTGGGTCATTTATATACAAAGTTACGTCATTTGGATTGAAAAATGCACATGTAGTATTTTTCAAAATCGTGATTAAATAGTTCCTATATAAAACCATGGTTGTTGACTTTGATGACTAGACCACATATACCATGCTAATAGATCATGTTCAATGGCTTAATGCTAGAAATATGTAGGAATATTAAACTATAATTAAAGATCAATACATATATCTTTGCCACACCCATTATAATACTTTTGGTCCACATTGTCTATTAAGAACTAGTCAAGGTTGACTTGAAAATATAAAATTCATCCTCGACTTAAAATGACCTGTGAATCCTAAACAAGTCATAATATTTCTGGGACATATAGGGTACTATCAAAAATTCATTCGACATATTTAGATATGGCATCCCCCTCTATAGGAGCTACTTAAAATAAATTTTTATTTTACATGGACATAAGAATACGTAGAATCTGTTGATCTTCTTGATTTTGTCGAAGACCCAATCCCTTGATTCCCAAATTTGTCTAATAAGTTTCATGTACACATCAATGCATTGGGTATTATAGTTAGTGCAATACTGACCATCCAGGAGAATCCATATTATAGTTGGAAGTTAAACAAAGCTTAATGGAATTATTCAACTATAGAGCGAGAAGGACTAGGTATCGTTGTTACTTATTGGCTAACCCTTTTGTCTTTTTCACAAATCGTTAAGCATTGAAGTATGCAGTTAATAAATTGTCACATTGTGGACAAATATGTCGATGGTTATTATTATTTAAAGAATTTGAATTCAAGATAATAGTTTGAATAGATATGTCCTTTTGTTGGACATGATCACTTATCATATGTAGAAACTAAAAAATCCTTTGTTCGAATAGATAAAAAAATATTGGATGCCTACATTTTTAGAGTCGAAGTCGTACATATTGAACTAGAATATGTAGCTCAATTATTGCAATAAGGACAAGCTTTGAAAGGGACATCCAAGAAGAAAAATAAAATATTAGCTATAAAAGTAACACCATACACTTTAATTAATGGATTCTTATTAAATTAGGACAAGACAACATACTCATTTGGTTTTCCCTCGACCATGAAAAATATGTCATTATTGACAAAGCACATTAAGGACCAATGGAAGGAAAATTTTAGGTTGCGACAACTGTTAAAAATATATTCCAAGTAGGATTATGGTTTCCCACATTGAATAAAGACTCCAAAATGTTTTCATAAAATGTGATAAATTCCAACAAATGAGTTGACTATTTTGAGAGAATGAAATGTTGTTAATATCAGTTAACATAAATATAACATTGAAAATATGATCCATCTCCTTTATTGGTCCATTCTCAGTTCCTGGTCAATGAATGGGAATCTCATATATCATCACTGCGGTAAAATACATCACTAAATGGGGCAGAATCAAAACCTATCAAAGAATGTACAGTTGAATTTGCAATCAAATTTATCTATGACAACATTGTTACCAAATTTGTATGAACCCTCACCTTAACAAACAATAGGAGAACACATTTTATTAATAATACTATATTAGTAATACTTAAGGAATTCATGATGTCCCAGATGGGGTGTTAATGGACCATCATGATCACAATTATGGTGATTTAAGAGAGTTACAACAAAGGGAATCAACTGTTCGCAAGGACAGGGTGGCAACAACATTGGTTTCCATGGATATTAACTCCCCTCCTTCCTCTATAATCGAGCATGATTTCGCAAAGGTGTATTTTATGAGGGCTTGTTATGATCCTCGACACAATTTCTAGGCCATCAAGGATTCGTATGTAGATTTTTGTGGTCACACACATTCATTTCATTCAATATTTCTGGAGTTTTTATACAGGGACTCCCTCATGCTGTGCTCCCTAAGATTCCTGGGGGTTTTAGACAACTACAGAGAAATTTGAATCTATGGGGGATAAAGGCGAGCATTGCAACATGGAAAATGAGAAGCTTCTTTCTCCTAGTTGTCGAGGTTGTGGCTACGTCGACCACTCAAGGGAGCATGACAATCCTGGTTTCTCTCTCCACCTTGCTAGCATGACCGACACACTATTGATAATTCATAATGACATCAAGGATGATGAGGAGGACATGCAAGCCAAAATTTTGTAATTGAATGACATATTTTAGATCGTCATTGACTGGTGTGTTGATATTGTGGATATTTTTCAACTCTCACCACCTTTGGTCGTCATTATTCGATAGGATAGGATAATTCATTATTTTCATGACTCAGAATCTCGACATGAAGGGAAACCTAGGGAGGAGGAAACTCAAGCAGCACCAAAGTCATGGTGAAAGCAGAACACCAAAATGAATAAGAGACAAGAAATATGAAGGATGAGGAAAGCATGGTGGCCAACACCAGTTATGCCAAGTGTAAAAATACTAGCACCAATAATGAAGCTAGCAATTCCATGGATGGAAAGTGTCACGCATGCCATGATTATGATGATTAGTTTCTTTCTATTGCATGTTTTTGGTTTTATTTTGTTTAATGTTCAATGGCTGAATTTATTTTCCAAAGGAAGTTTGTAGGTTTTGTATAGCTTCAGTTATCTTAGCATGCTCAGACTATACTAGACTCTTTTCTTATGTTACTCAGCAAATACTGATAGTCCTCTATTTTTTTTTAATTCAGGTTGTTTTATTTTTTTGAGAGGCATGTTACTTGATCATAGGTTGTTTCCTCCTCTAGAGGGGCCTACCTATCTTTGTAACGTTTTGTACAAGTTTGTGCTAGAATAAAAATTCTAAATTACAAAAGAAAATCAATTCATGATAGATCATCACAAGAGTTCATCGTACCATCCCCAGTCAAATGGTTCTATAGAATAATTCATTAAGAAACTTATGAAGGGATTAACATAATTTTGCAATATAGACAAGGATGAATAGGATGAAAAAATTCCTTCTATCCTATGGGCTTACATAACAACTTATAAAATATTTATGGTATATGCATTGTTCAAATTAGTCTATGGTTAAGAAGTAGTTGTACCACTACATTATAAACAAAAAATACCAATAATCACAAAAGTACTACATTTGGACACTATACAAGCTACTCAATATAGAGTATTTAAAATAAAAAAACTTGAAGAACAAATATTAGTAACCATTCATCACTAGGAGGTCCGAAAGAAACAATCTAAAACTAGCTACAACAAAAATATAAGGAATAGGGATATTTTAGTTGGAGATCTAGTTCTCTTGTACAATAGAAATATAAAAGGAAAGCCAAGAAAGCTATAAAATGCATGGATGGGTCCCTATATAACTGAAGAATTGAATCATAATTGATATATCCAACTAGAAACACTTTAGGGTCGATTCTTCACCAATTTCATTAACATAGCTCCACTAAAGAGATTTTGTATATAAAGAGGCACCCCATTGACTAGTGGCCATATCACCACTAGTTGATCACCGTGCCTCTAGGTTTGTGTCTTGTTAGTTAAAATTCATATCTACTTTTCTTCAAAATAGTTATTTAACTAACCTAGAATAAATCAAATATTAAAAGGGAACTAAGACATGGACATAGACAGGTGAAAAGGGCTTCAACAAAAATGACAATTAACTAGGCATACAGAGTAGAGTGGCAGAGTGCAAGTATTCGGTAGCCAAAAAGTAGCATACCCTCACCTAATACCAACTGAAGAAAAAAAGAATCCAACTATGAGACATATATTGATACATATAGTAGAAAAGATGAAATCCAACAAATGAGGATTAACCTGCAACAACTGAGGAATGAAAAGATCCGAGGAGAAGTCAAGAAATAACGATATCATATTAAAGACAACCAACTATCAAGTGAATCGACTAGATTTTGAATTGAAACTTACAACACAAGTTTCATCAAGCTTGCAACCCGCACAATTACTACACTCACCTATGCCCAATAAATGCTCATCAATTCTCATACCTATAAATACTCTAATATTAGAAGATTGTTGGAATTTTTTTGTCGCGAATTTGACCAAGAACAATCCCTTTTGAAATCCAATGATTTGTAGAAATACCTCTTGACTATAGATAACTAACACTTATAAATGGCACCAAGAAATCTATATCATTAGAAAAATAAAGGCATCCAAGGAAAAGATAAAAGCACAACAGGTGGAAGTAACATTGACACCCTTGTGAGCTTGGTTGAACCGAATCAAGAAAGTGAATACATAGGAGCACAACTGGGAAAAAAATATGCAGAACTAAAAGAATGAGGAATAAGGAATAAGAAATGGATCGAGAAATCCAACAAATTAGATGCATCCAAAATACACCATTACCTAAGTATGTCCAACCATGAAAAAATAAACAACGTTATAACTAAGTATATTGTGAGAAGGTACCATGACTAAAAAATATGGTTGTAAGATCCCATTGAGATAAATTATTCCCTAATTTATCATACCACTAGACTACTGAACAAAAGAGAACCAATAAGGAGCTAGTTGAGGAATTTACAGAAACACCAGTGGGGAATAACTCAAATGGGTTGATAATCAACAAAGTCTCATATCGTTTGATAAAATGGATAGCAGTAATAATTTCATTCTATCTAACAATTTTTGGTCGGTTGTCCAACTTGAAGTCCGAAATGTTAGTGGTAGTGAAAGACATTGCTCATAATGCAAAATTGTTCAATTGGGCCAAGTATCTAGCTTCCATAGTCAAAACCAATTAGGAAGAATGCCAAGAAACTAGGAAGGAAATATGGTTTCTGTTGTTGCATTTATGGATTTCATTGATGAAGATTACCCCAATTGGTGAGGAAGTTTTCACTAACATGACACCATTGATAATAAATAATTTCAAAATTTTCACACCCAAGGGATCACCATGTGGTCTGGAAAGCTTAAACCGCTTATTGAAAATTGGTTTCAAGTGGTAAAAACTAAGTGTGATAGATGGAGGGTCTCTAGTTTATTTGTTTCAACTTTCCCATATTGTCTCACATTCAACTGGACCTTGACCACACTAGAGTTCATAACTTGCAGGATGTAGGAGGAGATTCACAAAAACTCGATTACTATATAAATCTCTAAGATTTATTCTCTATCCTATACAGGAAATCAAATACTGTAATCCATGTTTCATAATGTCTTTGTCTTCTTAGTCAGATTTTTTTCCCTTGATAGATGGTGAAGCTAAAGACCAATCTGAACTGTTCTATACATCACCACATTCGAGAGAAAAGATGAACCATTGGAACAACAGTTGGAAATCGTTCCATTTAGTAGTCAAAGGAAGGAACCATTTAGTGAGGAAATTGGAGAGTTGAGCAAAGAATAAGAAGAGTAATTGATGATTAAAGAAGGAGTCAAGCTCAACTTCGACGAGCCACACCTAAAGAAGAAGCTAAACCAATTTGTTGATTAGATGCTTACATACCAAAACATTATCAAAGGAAAAGTCACACACATTAATCCAAGAAAAGGAAGTTGATGTCGAACTCTACAACTGAGGAGGACTTAATAGGAATTCCATAATACACTAATTCTACCATTATCGAAGTATCCAAGAACAGAGTTAGCACTAAGCTGAAAATACAAAAAAAATGTAGAATAGAGAATACCAACACGCTAGGAAGCAACAAAAGTAAATACTTTACCCATCCCTCTCCCTCAGAAAAATTTGAAACTAACTCAAAAATATAATGAGGATGAACCGATTAACGTATTATATGAGACTCTTCCTCCTTCCCAAACTTGATTAGAAGAATAAATTTCCCAGACTACAACATCAGTTCCCACAACCTTAACTATAACTCCCAATGTAACTAAACTTCTTAGTATGCTATTAGTTGTATTCCCTAAGCTAAAGAAGTTAACCATGGCTCGACCAGTTCTTGAAGTTACAAGTACACCAAGTCATTTTTCCATTTTTTCCTCCATCTCCATGGTATATTTCTAAGTCTCCAAAGAAAAAACTTGAAATTCCTTCAATCAAATCCATGCTCAATCCTAAAATTGCATCACCTGCAATATTGTTACCATCCGCCACTTCATTTCTGTCATCAACCATCCCACCCATCATCCTGACCACCACTATGACCATCATGATATTCCCTTTAAAATAAATCCACGTTGGATTAAGCTTCTATGCATACCAAAGTTGAAACATTCATTCTCTCTACTATTTCATTACCTATTCATGTGGCTGCTTAGAAAACCACTTCTATATATATTGCGCCATCGAGCTTGGGATTAACCATTTCATCAACCCTTTCCTTGACCATTTCTCAAACCATTGTCCCATTTTTCATTTTTATTCCCTCAATCAGTATTGTACAAGTCCCAAAGACCTTAGCAATATTAACTATCACAGCAACAAATAACTCCGACCAATGAAACGGGTTGACCACAAAGTTCATGCAAATAAGAGAAAAACAAGGAGAATAAAATTGTGTTCAACACAAGATCTCAGTACCAGTGCAATAGAATACTGAGACTACACTGAAAATCTATAAAATATTCAGATGAAGAGTATGAATTACTTAAAGTTTTTGACAAAGAAAAGAATAAAAGATAGAAAGATGTTAATAAAAAGATTAATACTTTGAAGAATGAGCAAGACAACACATGGATAACATTCTCAACAGAGGTTGCACATGTCATTGGAACGATAGTGGGACCTCATGTAGGAAGACTCCTTTCTAGAATCCAAAGTCTCTTTGGATATGTTTTAACCTGTATCAAGTAGTACTCAACCAATAAACCTTGTATAAATAATATGAAACTACTCTACTCATGGATAACAAGTTTAAATAATTTGAAGCAAGGGATAATCAACTTCAAGAATACGAGGTCTTGGCGACCAAATAACCCATGGTACCGAAAAATGAGTGTCTCATATATGGAAACATGTGCATTCAAATAAGAACACACAAAACACTATCCAAGATTTATACGAAAGGAAGACCAAAATAGATCTAGAGACCAATAAAATTTCAGATGAACAAATTACAATGGAACAACAATGCATTTTAGATTTGCAGAAGAAGGAGCATCAATGGATACATAATCCATATTGCACAGGGTGAAGTCAGAATTCTATCCAATTGTGTATATAGATTGATCCATGCCATAGATCTTCAACACTAGTATCTCGGTCCCAACTTTTAGAAAATGTAGAACTGATCAGTACCATAAAACGTTTTGCAAATATCAAAACTCACATCAGTCACCAAAAATACCTAGACCATTATAGATTAATAGGAATATTTTCAATGGTTCCTTACCACATTTGTCGCTTCCATAATCAGATCCTGCGTTGAAGCCACTCCACTTGGTAGAGCATCCACTTCCCAACAACCATGAAAAATTATAAGGCTTTTGTCATTTTGTATATTTTGTAAATATACACACCCTATTCTCTTTTGGATGAAGAAGGATTTTAGGGTCGGGGATATGTTGGAGGAGCCTAGTTAGGAAGTTTATTAGGTCCTCCCAACTGACTACCTATCGTTCATCCCATTCTACTCGAGTCGGTAAGGCGGACTAGAGAAAAATTAACATTTATAATTGTCTAACTGACTTTATGTTGCATACATATAGGTTGTTGAGCCACGATGTTATAGAGATGATTATCCCCCATTTTACATTATGGCATTTTGGTATAATATAACCATTACTCATAATCCTTCCTCACTCTCTTTATGTACGCTTGTTCCCATATATGATTATATGTATAATGAACTATTGGTAACCACATGTAATCATGTATATTACAACACATATCCAAGATGAAATTGATAGATTATGGATGAGGGAAAGTTCATTTGGACCATTGATCCTTGATTCAAAATTTAAGAGGCCTTCAAGAATAAGATCAAGGATTGTTTATACATAGTGTGGTATGAGGAACATCATTAGTCGATTGAATGGCATTACTTCAAATAGAGGTGGGGAAAATTAGTACAAGAGTTCACTATATATTTCATGAGGATATATATTTAGTTGGGTGTATCTCTCAAAATTATACACATATTGATTAAATATTAAGGAGCCTTGCTACCATAAATTTAGTGACAATTGATTTTATTCAAGCCTAATCTAATTGATAAATCAAGTGTCTAAGAATAGTACCATGAAGGAGACAAGTGTAATTATTATTCTAGAACACACAAGAAAACAAAACCACTTGACTAGAAAAAAAGGAAGAAGAAGAATAAGAGGAATGAAAAGAATGAAATGGAAGTGACACAAGAAGAAAAAACTTCCATTAAGAAATGTAATGCTTGTGAGATAAAGAGACATAATAGAAAATATTGTTGGAAATTGCATGCTAAGAAACACCCCAATCATTTTAAGAAGAGAAATAATAAGAAGGCATTGATCATTGCAGATGTTGAAGAAGAGGTGGATAATACCTCAAACACGGAAGGAAATGTATGTCACACTACTATTCATAAGGAAATAACATTGATTGGTTGCATCCATAAGGAGGAGAAGGAGATATTATGTTTTTTCTGCATCAAAATCCACATGAAGTAGAATAAGGTGTATTTATTGTTTGATCTAGGTCCTCAATCTAACTTGTTATTTGCACAACTTTTTAAGGAGCTTGTCCTAGATACCTAGGACCATCAATGGCCATACATACAAGGATGGATGAGATAATACATAAAATTTAATGTAGAAAATAAATGAAAATTCAACTTTTCCATCAACCGTAACTTTGTGGATGAATTCGTATAATATGCATGGTTCCATTGGATGTTTGTGGGGTCATATGGGAATCCAATACTTGTACATGAAATATTTCTTCTTTAGAACGATATCAAGTTAGTACTTTATTATCAAAGACAGGAAATCATCCTATAAATGTGCATAAGGTGATAATTAAACTTCATATGATCAGTGCTGATCGAGCTAGGAATATAATTTGTTAACTTTTCATATGCTTAGCTAAGACATCAGTACTTCATTTCATTTTCATAAAAAAAGCATATAAACAAGATCACTGAAAGATAGACAAGCACAACCATACAAAAGGAACACAAATATTTATCCTTGGAAAACCCTAAAGGGAAAAACCCAGCAAAAGATAAAAGATAAAAGATAAAACCAACAAGGAGATCAAAGCCTGATCCTCCTCCTTCTCCAGCTACTTCTCTTCTCCACTAATGCACTACACAAGTGAGAGTGTGTGTCACAAATGAGGAGCACCACACCTCTATTTATATTCATCCGTTCACTTTAACTAACTCATTCGACATGTAGGCTTGAGTTAAATCATGTAGGCTCGAGTTACACATGTAGGATCAAGTAACCACACTGGGGTGCTAATGACCCACCTTTACAATTAGAGGGGACTACCTCATGACTCTTATTAGTTCTTCCGATTAGAAGCATCGGGGTACAAAGTAATACAAGTGGTTCTCTCGGTAGGACCATCGGGGACCACAAAAGATACATATAGAATATTCTTCAAAGTTATAATATTTCAACACTCCCCCTTAACGAGAAGGGTATTCTACAACAACATCAACAACAACAATAGTAGGAGAGAGATAGAGGACATCATCAAAATCAGTAGGGTAACACATCTATAAATCATTGGAAGCTTTTCAACATCATGTAGTCTTCATCTTCAATCTTCAGTCTTCAATAACAGCAACACTCTGACTGTTTTGATCAGAAACAACTTCTTCAGTATTTTGACTTCTCGAACAGCATCATCATCACCATCATATTCTGATGTTACGATCAGCAACATCAGCAACATCATCATCAGCACTTTGACCTTTCGATCAGCATCAACATCTTCAATACTTTGACCTCTCGATCAGCAACAAATTCAGCAACATCTTCAGTACTTTAACCTTTCGATCACCAACGTTTTCAGCAATATATTTAGCACTTTGACCTTTCGATCAACAACATCTTTCGACAACATCTTCAGTACTTTGACCCTTTTGATCAACAACAACATCATCATCATACTATGATCTTTCGATCAGATACATTATCATGAAAACATCATCATCATCAAAATATCATTATTGTCAAAACATCAACATCATCAAAATATCAACATCATCATCATCAAAATATCATCATCATCACACTCTGATCTTTCAATCAGAAACATCATCAACCGAACATCATCATACTCTAACATCAACTCATCATCATATTTTGATCTTTCGATTAGTACGTCATCATCATCATACTTTGATAATACGACATCATCATCATCATATTATGATCTTTCGATCAGAAACATCATCGTCATCATCGCATTCTGATCTTTCGATCAGAAAACATCATCATCATCAGTAACATCATAATCATAAGCAACTTCGGATCTTCCAATCAGAAAACATCATCATCATCATATTCTGATCTTTCAATCAGAGAACATCATCATCATCAGCAACTTCTGATCTTTCGATCAGAGAACATCATCATCATCAGCAACATCTAATCTTTCGATCAGAAACATCATCATCATATTCTGATATTTCGATCAGAAACATCATAATCATAGTGCGTCATCATCATACTCCGATCTTTAGATCAGTACATCATCATCATCATACTTTGATCTTTCGATCAGTACGGCATCATCATCATCAACAACAACCTGCAATCCATAACTCAAAGACTTACAAAAAAGTCTTTGGATCACTTTTGGACTTAAAGTCTAGGGATGATACAATCCCACCACATTCTCGACAACCGAAGTTACCATATTGATTACAGGAGAATCAGTCCCTATCACTTTAGGACTAAGTCCAAGGATGATGCAATCCTACCACATTCTCGAGGACCAAAGCCACCGGATTGATTGCGGGAGAATCAGTCCCTATCACTTTAGGACTATTTCCAAGGATGATGCAATCCTACCACATTATC